>JARHVA010006344.1:282500-357500 GCA_037957365.1 Torreya grandis | reverse complement strand
TCCAAAGAGGATTATGGAATTAAAGAGGAGTAAAGAGTTAGAGAGTTCCATGTGGAGCACATAATAAGAGATCATTACATCATCATCATATTTATATCAAGAATGTCACACTGTGTAAAATTTAGGTTCATATATATTTCCCCCTCAAGATTGCACATTGTCATGATTTGTCAAGGTGTAGTCTTGAGTAAAGGTGTGTGGAAAAGAAACAATATATTATGAATACTTACCTTACCTAAATGGTTGAATGAAGATAGTTAGGACATCACACTACCTATAAGAAGAAAATGACAATCAAATTCAATGTAATTAAAAAGTGGAAAGTAAAATATATACTTGAACTACGGACAAGAGTACATACCATACATGTAGGGAAGACCATACTACCTTAATTTCCTCATCGAGGAATTGAATCCAGTGCCAAGTCATCTTATACTTACAAAATTACAAAATATGCTACAAGAGAAAGATAATATTTGTTAGTTTATTAATTTTAAAACTTAAAATTGCTAGTTTATAGTATCTAACATGAATAATGTTATTAAAATATGGAAACATGCCTAATATAATTTTTTTGAGTTAAAACAACTATTTTGAGGGTCAATATACTTGGAAACTTACCAAAAACTAACTCATTTGTGCATTATCTATTTTTGATTTTAGAGCTCTAGAATCCCTATGACCATTTCAAGAGATGGAGTAGACAACATAAAGAGGAGGATGATGGGATGGAAAATATACTAATGGGAGGAGCTACCAGGTAGGATTAGGTAGGTTTTTTTATCCTTTTTTATTTTTCCCAAATTCTAAAATTTTGCTTAAAACCTAGTTAAGTCCAATGGAATTTAGAATTTTTATCTTGAAGATGATCCCCATTGGATAGATTAGGAATATGTATAATTTTTTCTAATGTGGGTGAATTTTGTGAGTTTTTGAGTAGTTTTGTGAGGGCACATAGATGGTGAATAGGACCACCACTTGGGGATGCAATCATTAGTCTTTTTAGATTGATGGTTACACCATTTTTGTGGTAGTTATTTAACCATCATAGTTTATATAATAAAAATTTATATAACCACCACTTAGATTTGATTACATAATAACTTAGGGTGGTTATGTAACCACATATGTTAGTTGCATAACCATTACCTAAAAAAAAGGATGGTTTTATCCTTTTTAAATAGAGGGAAAAGATAGGGAAAAGAGAGATCCTGAACAGTAGATTTGTATCTTAAGCTAACTTAGGGTTTCTTTATTTATTGTAGGGGGATTATATACATTAGATAAGATCTCTATAGTAGGATTATATCCTATAATTATTGGCACTATTGATGGTGGATGAGTTGTCCATTCTTGACCACATCTAAATTCTATAGATATCATAGATAAGGATCATATTAGTGTACATTAGACTGTTATGTAACATTTTAACCTATTGGGACCCTAATCAGAAAAACATTTGTGTTATTATATGCCCTAGGTAGTGGATGATCACTCTTTTTGACATCTAACAAATTAAAATCCTTCCCACAATGGGTTGATTAGTTTATATCTAGGTTACTGACAACAACCATGAGGTTTGGAGTTGGATCAGGCATTTTTTGGATCTCAATGTACCTAATATGGGTGAGAAGTTTGGTGTGTGTATTTCCCAGGTGAATGGATCATTAATCCCAAACCTATGAAATGATAATATTTGAATCCTTTCCTCCTAGCTAGTGGGATACAAGGACACTGATATATTATTATTCAGTTGGTCGTTGATTCTATAATGTATTGAAGAGATATGGTCAAACAAATAATATATCTAAGAGTTATTATCTCAAAATTATAATTATATTTACTATGTGTCACATCTAAGGGCCCTCTTTATTAGTAACCTAACAATATCCATGGGTTGGATCTATGAATGGAATATCACTTATCATAGGAGATTATTGATTGGAGAACCTAAGATATCAGGGACACTAGATGGATAGATATGTTGCCTTTCCATGCTTTACCCTGAGTAGTAGGGACTCTAAAAATGGAAAGCATGATTTCCATACCCTAAAAGGACATGGTTGGATAATAGGATAATGAGTGGGACTACCTTAGAACAACCATCAAGACCACTCAGGTTCTAGACTAACTTTTAAAAGTCAAGGTACACCCTATGGATAAGGTGCCTCACTAGTTTGGCATGTTTTATACAAGAAACCTTTCCATTTTTGGGATTGTATATAGGGTAATATGGGAGGTGAAAGTATCAATACTGGTATAATTATCATGGCACTCATTTTTGAGATGGGTGCCCATCACTCGAATAGCTCATCCAGGAGTGGTATAAAGACCTCCCCTGTAGCCAATTATGAGGGATAGAGCCCAAGGAGTAATCAAGTAGTATGAAATGGGACCACCAACACCAAAATAACAATATACTACTCAAGTAGACCCTTCACATAAATTACACCTAGGATGTAACAACCACACTAGGTTTTATCAAAATATAGCAATAATGTTTTTTAAATTAATTACACATATCATATAGATTTCACCATGAGAAACCTAACTAGATATATTTAACTAACTATATTAATTTATTTAACCAAAAAATTTATAGCTAATCCACTTAGCTAAGGATCACCATGAATAAATATAAAAACCATGAACAATACTTAAATAATAATAAATACTGCATCTCATCATAAATAAAATAGTATAAATAAGCTATGGCTAATAAAACATTATAAAAACTAATATAAAAGTATAATTTATAAATGTTACAATTCTCAACAATACATAATAATATCTCAAATGATATAAACATGATACAAATCTCATCTAAGCAAAGTCTCCATGATTGAAAATTTTCCACAACTCAAGTATCAATTTGCAATCTCAAGTGTAGTTCCTAATATAGTATTCTAACTAAGAGGGAGAGCATAATTTGAGTGCTTTTTCACACCAACCATGAACCATAGATCCCCCACACTATCTCCCAAACAATGGGATGGACCTCCTTTCATGGAGGGATAGATAACGATGGTGTGGGAATCCAAAGTAATAAACTAGAACATGTGTGTTGAATATATTTAATACATAATGTGCACCATAAATAAATATGTTCTAATATGATATCGCAAAAATATGAAAATTATACCAACATATGAAATGAAAATGTTTATAAAACATTACTTTGGCCAAAGTTTTCAATAATCAATGATCTTTAGGATATGTCAAATTCATACACACCACTCAATTAGATGACACCTCATCTTGCATTGATGGTTTAACTAAGCCAATGGAATCCATCCACTAATTAATTAGGGTCATGAATGCGAGATTAAGTAAAAATAAATAATAAATTTAAAACCAATATATTTGTTCAAAAATATATTCCTTTAGCAAATAAAAATTATGCTAAGTACATAATATCACATACATTCATTTAGTCTATCAAATTAAGTGAAATGAATCCATTTATCTAGTTTATTACATATAATAAACAAGATCCAAAAATAGTCTTAAACATATCATCCACGTATGATCACATCAAAACTGTCAGTTACCTATAACACTAAGTAACTTATAATGTTATTTCTCCATGAATCAACATTTTATCACATGCTCATAAATTTTTCATATTACACATATAAAAAAGGTTTGTCCAAACATATTATTATGTTCTATATTTAAAATCTTAAATAAATTAATTTAATGCTTTATGTATAAAAATTAAAATATAAACAAGCATCAATTACACATTTTTATGATAATAATAGTTATATACATAACACAGATGTATGTAATTATATATATATATATATATATATGGTGTATTTCTTTCCCCTTTTGTTTCTTAATCAAAAATCATATAAATTAAACCATTTGTGTGTGTGTGTGTGTGTGTGTGTGTGTGTGTGTGTGTGTGTGTGTGTGTGTGTGTGTGTGTGTGTGTGTGTGTGTGTGTGTGTGTGTAATTTACATACAAATACTTCATTTTTATATAGTATACCTCTAAGATGACATCCATTGTCTTTCATCTTAGAGTATATAGTATACACTTAGTAAATAGTCAGTTAATAAACAAAGGCCCCATAACCTTTCTTTTTAACTGATAAATTCCCATTACATTAAAAAAATGATCACACATAATTTTGACTATAAAACATAGTTACTCATTCATCCAATCAAAACTTATTAAATCAATTATATTTTCAAATCAAAAGGTTTTAATTTGCCATTTAAATTGAATACAGTGAGCAAATTGAAACACACAATCAACTATACCCAACATGGGTTTCCATTAAAAAAACACAAATTTGGACAAATAAACTATGCATAACATATAATTTAAACCCATATTCATATTCCTTTCATCAAATGTTTAAGACTCTTTCTTAATTCAAACAAATCCAAACTATATAATATTACATAGTCATATTCAAACATAAGCATAGTTCATAATTATAATGAACCGAATCTTACTAAACTCTGTCATTTATATTTAAAATGTTTTATGGTAAATTTCCATTCTTAAATCCAAAATAATAACCTACGATTAATCAGTTACCTACCTTACCTAGGTTACTAAAAATGACTAAATCAAAAGTTTTCAAATCCATATATAACCAAGTATGTATACAACATGATTTCATAACATAGCCAAAAGTTTAAAACTATATTTTTCCCTATATGAAAAAAGTCATTTGAATCATGCCAAATAAATCCAATTAAAACCATAACCTCCAATTCACCTATATGGGTAGCTTTACATTCTGAATGTATTACGTACAATCACCCAATTCCACACACACACACACACACACACATATACAATCACCCATTTAAGCATGGAATACACACACACACACACACACACACACACACACACACACACACACACACACACACACACACACACACATAGATATGTGTGTGTGTGTGTGTGTGTGTGTGTGTGTGTGTGTGTGTGTCTGTGTGTGTGTGTGTGTGTAAATATATCATCAAATTTAATTAAGTATATACTTATGTATATATTCATAATCCCTAAAACCCACATTTTTAAATCAATAAAATCCAAATATGTTTACATAGTTGGACTCACATACAGTCCTATGTTTCAGTCCATATTCTAAATATCTAAATGAGTATACAACAAACTGATTCAAACCAACTAGCTTGAGCCACACCATAAATACCCATTAAAATGATCTTTCATTAGTGAATAAAGTTATTTTAATTAAGAGATAATTTTAGGACTTAGAATCCTAATAGAACCATGGCCAACATCTATAGCTCTACCTCAGTCCCCTCAGGTTACCCTAGGTTGGATGTAGGGTTCTGTGGAGGTTGAGCCTTCCACAAGTCCCTACATACAACCTTTCAAAAAAATTAATTATTTTAAACAATTGAAAACCTAGTAACCAAAAGATATTTAAAACCCCATTTAATAAAAATATCACACACAAGAATTGAATTACAAAACCTACCTCTAAATGCCAAAGAAGCTATATATATTCCTTTCTCTTTCCTTCAAATTATTACCTTCTTCTCTTCTATATATCTCCTTTGTATTTAGTGTGATTTACATCTCCCAACAACCTTATTTCTCTTCATTTTATTCATCTCCTACTTAATCACCTTCCACTTCTCCACTATTAATGATAGATTAATCGAGTCAAAAATATGCATGTCTAGATAACTCAACCAGCTCCATAGTCCACCACCATGAAAACACAACCAACTCCATGTTTTCCTTTAAAATTATGGTTAATTGAAGTCAATGAATTATTAGAAACCGTAATCATCTTGAGGCTTCTATTGAATCCCTAAATAATAATTTTTTATTCTTAATAAAATATTTTCATGAAATTATATCCCTCTCGACTTCTCAAACTGACTAAATAACCAATAAACCACAAGTCACATATTTTATGTTATGCCATGAAATAACTATTGGCACAGTTGATATTAACCTTCCATTCAAAATGGACTACTCATTTATTACATAGTATGGAAATGTATTCAAATTCTATAGTTTATGTTACCATGTCATCACAAACAAACCTTATAACATACTAATTTCATTAAATCATTTAATAATTAAAATTAATATATTCATAATCTAACATATATTATTAACATCACTTTTGGTTAACATTTTTAATCCATAGATATTTTAAAGAATGTTATTTATATCTTTTGACATTAGGATATTCATATAATATAATAATAATTTTTAATTATTATCTAAATATTAAATATCAAATAACAATAATTGAATATTTCATAACATCATATCATAATGTTATAAAACCATGTCCACTAAGGCAATAACATAAGTACAACATATACAAATTCACTCATTTAACTAAACAATTACGTCAAACAAGATAAGCTATGTAAGATCACTAAATTATCAAAAACATATCAAACAAATCCACATGATTATTAATAGCAACTAAATTAATAGAAACATAAAAGAACACAACATTCATTTAAATGTAAAACAAAGAATACTATAACTAGCTATTAAAGAACACAATCATGAAATATAAATGTGGTGTGTGTAAGGGTTTCCAAAAAATTTATCTATCATCGCCCAACATCTCCATCTAAACCACCCTCTCTAATGATGCTCTCACTCCATCACACTCAGAGAAGAATATATCCTACATCCACTTCACAACAATGAAGGTATTTATCTTGAAACATCATTATATTTATAAAATAATGTTTTATAAACATGATGACAATGTATAGAATATAAAAGTACTGCTAACTCATAGTAAACTAATCATGTAAAGTAAACAACACAAACTATCTCATAATCAACATGCCATTAAGCTTAATCAAATATTAGTTAATCAACTAATTAACCATAATAATCCATGGATCAAGCAAGTTATTTAGCTTAGAGAGAAATTAGGATGTGACATCCTTCCCCCCCAAAGCTGGTCACCATTGTGATGACATTTATTCAAACACAAGTTATAAATTTAAAACATTATTCATCATAAAATAATAAAATATACAACATCAAATCAAGAAAAAAAATGTGGAAAAGCCTATAAAAATCATCATAGTTTTCCCAAGTGGCATTATCCTTAGAATATTGTTCCCACAAGACCTTGCAGTATGACACTTATCTATTATGCAAGTGATGTTTATGAGTGTAAATTACTATGATTGGTTATACCATGACCACCCTAGGGTCCAAAACTTAAAAATACTTCCAATATAATATGTATAAAGGATTAGCAACATATTTTTTAAGATAAGACACATGGAATACATTATACAAAATAGCTAGAATTGGTGGCAATGTAAACCTATATACTACAAGGTTAACCAATTACAAAACCTTGAAGGGTCCTACATATATCGATAAAAGTTTTGTTTATTTCCTAAATTTAATCAAACTTTTATAAGGCTTAACCCTTATAAACACTTTATCACCAATAGAAAACTACCTAATTATTCTCTTCAAATGAGCATAGATTTTCTATTTATCATTGTCATCAATCAATCTTTGATTGATTATTTTGACTTTCTCTTACATTTTTAAAATAATCTCAGGTCCAAAGACTACTCTATCTTCTAACATATCCTAATTTATTGGTGTTCTACATCTCCTTTCATACAATGCCTCAAATGGAGCCATCTTTAATGTTGATTGGTATGATTTTTCTAAGCAAACTCAACCAATGGAAGGTACTCCTCCCACTTTTATTTTTAATCCATGAAATACATATGAAGCATATATTCTAAAATATATTTACATCTCTATGTTTGTCCATCAATTTATGAGTGATATGTGGTGTTGAAGTTCAACTATGTACCCATATTTAAATTTAGAGTCAACCAAAACCTAGAAGTCATCCTTGAATGTTGATCTAAAATTATCTTCTCTAAAAAAAACATATAATTGATAAATTTATTTCATGAATCTCTTTAAAATCATAGGTTTATCATCTATCGAGTTGCCTGATATGAAGTGAGCTAACTTGGTTAGTTTGTCAACTACTACCAAGATCATGTTTGTTTTGTGATAATGGAAAATCCTTGGATGAAATCCATATTGATAACCTACCACTTCCATTATGGTATGTTATGTGGATATAGTAATTAAACCATATGCACATGTTCAACATTCACATGTTGACACTCTAGACAATGAGACACAAAATTTGATGCATCTCTCTTGATTCCCTTCTAGAAATAGAGTGGTTTAAACTCAGCCATGAGCTTGGTTACTTTTATATGTCTTGAATATGGGGCATTATACAATTATTTTAGCACTATGATCCTTAGATTCTCTTTATAAATCACATACATCCTACCATCGTACCATAAAATACCATCATTATTTATCTTGAATCTTTTATATCTATGATTTTAAGCATTCTCAAACAGTGCTTTTATGACCTAATCATAAAATTTATCTCTTAGTGAGAATTTCATCACTTGATCTCTAAAATTACTCCTGATAGTAACCATGGATACTATGTATCTTCTATGACTTAGATCATTAGATACTCTATTATCCATACCTTTAACATACTTAATCTCAAAATCATAATCAGATAAGAACTCTAACCATTACCTTTGATGGGCATTCAAATTTAGTTGGGTGAATATGTACTTGAGTCCCAAGTTATCAATCTTAAGCTCAAATAGTTTTCCCAATAGATAATGCCTCGAAAATTACAAAGCATGAATAATTACCACAAGTTCTAGGTCATGAGGGTCATAATTAACCTCATATGTCTTTAGTTTCCTAGACTCATAGGCTACCATTGAACCACATAGTATAAAAACTCCTCTAAGTCCATCCCTAGATGCATCAGTGAGTACTAAGAATTGACCATTAGAATCAAAAAATATTAGCACTAGAGATAAATTAAGTCTCATTTTAAATTCTTCAAAGGCTACCTCACACTTCTTTGACCAGATGAAACTCTAATTCTTCCATTGAAAAGATGTGATTGGATTACCTATCTTAGAGAAATTTGAAACAAAATTCCTTTAATAAATCATTAATCCCATGAAACTCTTTACCTCATGCACATTATTTGGTGTCATCCACTCCATAATGGCTCATATCTTTGATGGATCCATTGAAATACCATTCACTAAGATAATATGTCTTAAATACTACACTTTCCTTTGAAAAAATACACACTTAGACAACTTTCCATATAATTTATGCTTCCATAAAAATTGAAAAATTAGTTCTAGATGATGTAAGTGATCTTCTTCATCCTTGGAATAAATTAGGATGTCATCGAGAAAGACCAAAACAAAACAATCTAGGTAATCTTTTAACACACTATTCATAAGATTTGTAAATGCTACTAGAGCATTTGTCAATCCAAATGGTAACATTGTAAGCTCATAATACCCACATTGAGTCCTAAATGTTATTTTTAGAATATCCTTTTCATATATCCTCAATTAATGATACCCTGCTCTAAGATTAATCTTAGAAAAGACTATTTATCTTCACATTTGATCAAAGAGATCATCAATGCATGACAATGGATATCTATTATTGATCATTTCTTTATTCAAAATCTTATAGTCTATACATAGGTGAAGAGTGTCATCCTTATTCTTGATGAAGACAATTATATCACCCCATGGTGACACACTTAGTAAAATCATCCCTTTCAAGAACTCTTAATGAAGTTGTGAGTTTAACTCAACCAGTTATATGTTGTCATTTTTTACAGTGTCTTAGACTATAATTTCAATCTAGGTATGATATCAATCAATAAATCAAACTCATGCTTAGGTGGAAATCCTGGTAATTCTTATTGAAACATGTCATATAAGTTTTTAACAAAAAGATAATCTTTGATATATGGTTCTTTGTATTATTACATCTCATTTATCTTAATTATAAATTTTTGTCATCCCTTATTTTGAAATTTCTTAAGTTTAATTGTACAAATCCACCTTAGTTTGAACTCCCTTCTCTCACCCTAAATTTGTGCTATTTTCAAAACACATCTTGACATTCAACCTTCTTCAAAAAATAGTCAACCTTGGATTTATGCTTCACAATCCAATTGACTCTTAGGATCACATCATATGATCCTAATAATTCTAGATAAATATATACTACCATAATCAACTTAGGAAACATAATATCTTTTTTAACTAGACACTTGTCAACTTTAACCTTTAACTCATTCTCACATTGTATTGACCATGCATTTGCCATAACTATAACTTTTATATAAAATCTGCTAAGCATTCTAAGAGCAATAAAACATTTTGTATCTCATGTATCAATCAAAATATAAATTAGATGGTCAAACAAAATACCTAATAATTCTATGGGTGAAGCTTGATACTTAGCCTATTGATTATCAACAATTGCATGAATCTATTGTTGATACTGAGAAGTTGAACCCTTATTCTTTGATTTGTCTTCAGGACATTCTTGAGAAAAATGGTCACCTCCACAAATGAAGCAACCTCCAACTAGTCCCTTCCTCTTATTTTGTTGGTTTCCCTTGAAACCATTACCAAGTTTATTAATTACTAAACCATTTTTGAACTTGGCATTTTGATTCTTAGAATCTCCACTCCTCTACTTCTAGTTCTTCTTCTTGAAAGTTGGTTTAGAATTTCTAAATTTCTTTTTGAACTTATCTCTAACTTGGGCAAGAGATTTTAGTTCATGTTCTTACTTGAACACATTCTCTAACCTATGATCTATGGTAGATGGACAATGTACATATACTTTATGGCCTATTTGGGGTTTCAATCTCATGATGAATTTCCTAATTTTGAACTCTCATCTACTTGATACTAAGGTAAATACTTAAGAAGCTTGGTTAATTTATCTTAGAATTCATTCACTGACAAATCCACTTGCTTAAGATTCTAAAAATTCATAATATTTTACTTAAAGTATAGCTATGGAAGCCATCATAACCTAAGCAGTGTCATAAATTATTCCCAAGTGGTGGTGGTTGAGTCAAGGTTCATCTCAAGCTTCTTATTTGCCCAACAAGTCACTACTTCACCAACAAGCTGATAAGCTTATGAAATTACTTTTGTGACTTCAAAATAATTTTTAATCTCAAAATACTTCTCCATATATGTTAGCCATACTTAAGCTCCATCTCCCAAAATAGCTCCATCAAACTTGGGTGGATTCACCTTTTTTTTTGTCACATGATAAATCTACATCTAATCGAGCTCCCATATCCTACGGTACTTACTCATACATATACTCTTGAAGATGTTATTAGTAATCAAAATTCTCTTCAATTTCCTCTTGAGCATTCTCCTCTTCATGTCCATACACTTCCTATTCTATGGATGCGATTTGGTCCCTAGTCTCTTGCATGGTCATGAGGATTTGGTCCAACTTTATAACTTTCCCAATGACAAACTAATTTGGATCAATAAGGGATTCAATATTAAAAGTACACTCACCTTTTATTATATCACATACCATTATTATTCCTATTTATTAAGATAATAAGTTTCTATTAGCAGACACATTTAGTCCTAGAGTTTTAGCCTTGGACCTCATACCACAATGTAACAACCCCACTAAGTTTTACCAAAATATAGTTTTTTTAAAAAAAAATTAATCATACATATTCATCATATAGATTTCACCATGAGATACCTAACTAGTGATATTTAAATAATTTAATTAATTTAGTTAACTAAAAAGATTTATATCTGATCCACTTAGCTAAGGATCACCATGAATAGATTAATTAATCATGAACAACACTAAAACAATAATAAATATTGCATCTCATCATAAATTAAATAATATAAATTCAACCACAACTGATACAAAATTACAACCACTATAATAGAAATATAGTGTATAAATGTTATGTCAAGAATCTATAACAACAAACAGCTCTGATTCCACTGTTAAGATTAGGAGCACAATTGATTACCTTGTATAAGCAACTAAACACGAAATTTAACTAGAAGTAATAAGTAACTAGAAATCAGAAACAACACAGAATATGAGAGACAATACCCAATTGTATTAATACTCTTCCAAAAGGAAATATAAAATAAAGAAGATGCCACACTCTTCCCACACCTCAAAGGCTTCCCACACCTCTAGGGCTCCCAATAATTCTCCTTCAAGAGTTCTCTCTCTCAATTACGGTCACAACAAACAACTCAAACATAGATTTGTTGTTCACCTCCACCAGTCAGTAACAATACTGCCAATACACAAGTACTCAAAGTAAGTCTAAGTACATCATGTACTCCAAGTAGATCTCACCTGATCTTACTACCTGTTGTGTTGTTGATCTCCCTGATCTTGCTACCACCTACAAATCAAGCTAGTTTTACACACCTACAAACCTAGATCTCTCTCTCTCTCTCTCTCTCTCTCTCTCTCTCTCTCTCTCTCTCTCTCTCTCTCTCTCTCTCTCACACACACACACACACACACACACACACACACACAGATCAACTGACCTTACTTACCATGTAGATCTAACCTGATCTTGCTATACCATAGATCAACTTGGCCTTGCACACCTGCTGACCTAGATATTACACACCAGCACCCCTGTGGATCTTCTACTAGATCTTGCTCTCCCATAGATCTAATTGATCATACACACTTGGCACTGTGGCACTATGAGGAGCTAACCTTGCTCTCTTCCCTCTAAAGGAGCTAACCTTGCTCTCTCTATCTAGCACACTTTAAAATATAGCCTCTTGAGTCTATTATATAGATCCCATGCAAATAATAATTAGACTTTTAATTACAATAATTAGAATCGCAACTCTAAGACTAAAATTAGTCTTTACATGTAAACAACTGGTTTGTTAAACAAACTATTCATGTAACAAACAGTTCTGGAACCGCACAGGTAACCTATGTTGGTCACTGTCTATCTGGAGATGACCAACATCGGCCGATCCATGACCGTTGTCAGTAGCTTCCTGTCCACCCCTGACCGATGTCGGTTAGCCTGACTGACGTTGATTATTATGACACTCAGCAACCTCCTCCATGTTTGCATAATAGTGAAGCTTTTAGCTTCACAACCTAACAATCTCTCACATGGAGATAAACAACTGCACCTATACCTATACCTGTACATTGTCTAATTTGTTTCCCGGCTTGTATCCCTCTTCAAGTTCAATCTTGAAGACCAACCACCACACATCTTGTGGTGCTCTGCATGTCATCCAAGTAACCTGCCACATCTAAATCTACATACCCATGTAGAGAAGTGCTTGACCCTGCATAGCATGTTATCCTACTATTGGTCCCTCTCAGATACCTGAGATCCCACTAAACTGCTCTCCAGTGCATCTTTCCTAGATTGGCCACAAACTTGCTAACAACACCCACTACTTGGGCAAACTCAGGTCTAGTACATACCATGCACTTAACCTCATCATGTTAATTGGGACACTATTCTGTGAACTATCCATCCATAGGTGTGCTAACCAGTTCTACATCCTGTATATCAAACCTCACCACTACCTTATTCACACAATCATCTGGAGACAAAATCAACTTGTGACCTTCCATGTCTCTAGAAAAACTCATGCCAAAGAATTTTTCTCCTCCTAAATCCTTCCTGGCATACCACTGAACTAACTTTACCTTTAGCTCAGTAAAACCCTTCATGTGTGAACCCACTACATATAGTAATAGGATAATGTCACGACCACTATCCAACCTGGTAAAGTAAACATAATGGTTACAATGACATTGACTAAAGCCATGTTTTGTCATACACATGTCAATCCTATACCACTGTCTTGGAGCTTGGACAAGACCATATGACTTGGCCTTCCATCTCACGTGTCCATTCTCTCTCTTCTTTAACCAAGGAATCCATTCATCTTTTAGTGCTTTTTTTTGGGCTGATAACTCTACCAAATCTCATGTTTGGTTCTCTTCCAAAGAATTCATGCCATGCTCCCACTATTTCCTAGATTCTACCTGCTCTACAGTGAGCAAGTAGTATAAACAAGGGGAATAATGAATTTGAGGCTTACTTACCCTTTCAGTCCTCCATATGGGTGTTTGAGACTCCTTGATAGCTTGTTGTCTACCCAAAATCCATTCCCTGGTCAACCCTAGTCTATACCTGACTGATGTCGAATCCACCTAATCACCAATGCCGGTTCCTTGACTGACGTCAATGTCCTCTTGGTCATCGATGTCGATTCCCTGATTGATGCCAATGTCAACCTGCTTAACACTACCTTCTTCAGTCTACACATGACCAACATCGGTGCCTGCCTATTTGATGTCAGTTCTACCTAACTGACATCGGTAACTATTTTTTTGTGAGTGATGACTATTTACATGAACACCAAGAAGATGCATGTTCTTAAGAGGAAGTCAAATGTCTTTAACAAACTTAAGAACTGGAAAGCCTTGGTGTTCATGGAGGAGATGATGGATAGAGATTAGTCTTTACATGTAAATAACTAGTTCATTAAACAAATTATTCATGTAACTAACAGTTCTGGAATCACACAGGTGACTGATGTCGATCGTTGTCTATCTGGAGATGACCGATGTTGGCCGATCCATGACTATTGTTGGTAGCTTCCTGTCCACCCCTGATCAATGTCGATTGGCCTGATTGACATCAGTTACTATGACACTCAGCAACCTCCTCCATGTTTACATAATAGTGAAGCTTTTAGTTTCACAACCTAACATGTTACAGTTCTCATCAATACATAATAATATCTCAAATGATAAAAACATGATACAAAGCTCCTTTGAATAGAGTCTCCATGACTCAAGAGTTTCCATGACTTAAGTATCAATATTCAATCTCAAGTTTAGTCCATTATATAATACTCTAGCTATGAGGGAGAACATCATTTGATCACTTTTACACACAAACCATGGACCATAGATCCCTTATACTATCTCCCATATAAGGGGATGTCCCTCCCTCCATGGATGGGTAGATAATCATAGTATGCAAATCCAAAATAACAAACTATAACCCATGTGTTGAAGATATCTAATATATAATTGATATCATAAATAAATATATTACGATATGATATCGCACAAATATGAAAACTATATCAATATTTGAACTAGCAATGTTTATCAAACATTACTTTAACCAAAGTTTTCAATAATCAATGATCTCTAGGATTTATTAAATTCATACACATGACTCAATCAGATTACACCTCATCTTGCATCATCATGACATAAATAAATCTAGTGAAATCCATCCATTACTTAATTAAGGTCATAAATGTGAGATTCAGTAAAAATAAATAATAAATTTAAAAACAATAGATTCATTCAAAAATATTTCCCTTTGGTAAATCAAAATTATGCTATGTACAAAAATATCACATAAATTCTTTTACTCCATCAAATGAAGAGAAATGAATCCATTTATCTACCTTATTACATATAATAAACAAAATCTAAAAATAGTCTTAAACATACCATCTGGGTATGATCACATCAAAATTATCAATTAACTATAATAATAACTTATAATGTTATTTCTCAAGGAATCAAAATTATATTAGAGGCTCATAAATTGTTCATATTCCACATATAACAAAGACCAATCCAAAAATATTATTATGTTTTGTATTTATACTCATAAATACATTAATTTAATTACTTATGTGTAAACAAGACTCAATTACACACTATTATGATAATAACAGTTGACACTTATATACACCACACACCCACACACACACACACACACACATCATGTATTTCATTCCCCTTTTGTTCTTCAATCAACAATCATATAAATTAAACCATTTATATGTATATATATTCTTTACATACAAATACATTACAAATAATTCATTTTTATACATTATACTTCTAAGGTAACATCCATTGCCTTTCATCTTAGAGTATATTGTATACACTTAGTATACAGTCAACTAACAAACAAAGGCCCCATAACCCTTCTTTTGAATTGAGTAATTCCCATTGCATTGATAAATAAATCCCATACAATTTTGACTATCAAACATAACTACTCATTCATCCAATCAAAAATTATTAAACCAATTATATTTTCAAATCAATCGATTTAAATTCACCATTTAAATTGAATACAATGGGAAAATTAAACCACACATTTGACTATACCCAACATGAGTTTCCATTAAAACAACACAATTTTAGCCAAATAAACTATGCATAACATATAGTTTAAACACATATGTACAGTCCTTTCATCGATTGTTTAAGACTCTCTCTTAATTCAAACAAATTCAAACTCTATAATGTTAAATAATCATATTCAAACATAAGCATAGTTCATAATTATAATAAACCAACTCTTACTAGACTATGTCATGTATATTAAAACATTTTTTGGTATATTTCCATTCCTAAAGCCAAAATAATAACCTATAATCAGTTGTTCACCTACTTGTAAATGGGTTACTAAAAATGACTAAACCGAAAGTTCCCAAATCCATATATATAACCAAGTATGTATACAATAGGATTTCATAACATAGCCAAAAGTTTAAAACTATATTTTTCCTTATATGAATAAATTCATTTGAATCTTTCCAAATAAATCTAATTCAAATCATAACCTCTAATTTGCCTATGCATGTAACTTCACATTCTGAATGCATTACATATAGCCACCCATTTAAGACTAAAAAATAGCAATACAAGGATATGTGTGTGTGTGTGTGTGTGTGTGTGTGTGTATTTGCAATCACCCATTAAAGCTTGACAATTTATGATATAGGTATACATGTAAATATATCTATTTATATACAAACATATATAAGCATGCATAAATATATCATCTAATTTAATCGAGTATATACTTATGTATATATTCACAATCCCTAAAACCCACATTTTTAAACCAATAAAATTCAAATAGGTTTACACAATCGAACTCACATACATTCTTAGGTTTCATTCCATGTTATAAATATCTAAATAAGTATACAAAAAAATTATTCAAACCAACTAACTCGAGCAACACCATAAATACCCATTAAAATGATCTTTCATTAATGAATAGAGTTATTCAAATTAAGAGATAAGTTTAAGATATAGATTCTTCTAATCCTAATACAACCATGGCTAAAATCTACATCTCTACCCCAACCTCCTTAGGCTACCTTGGGTTAGATTTAGGGTTCTATGGAGGCTAAACCTTCCACAGGGCCCTACATATAGCCCTTAAAATTTTCCAAATATTTTAAATAATTGAAAAAATAGTAACCAAAAGCAATTCAAAAACCTATTCAATAAAAATATCACACAAAGGAATTGAATTACAAAACCTACCTATGAATGCCAAAAAAGCCATATATTTCCTTTCTATTTCATTCAAATTATCCCTTATTCTCTTCTATATATAGTTTGTGTTGTGCATCTTCTCATAGCCTTCTTTCTCTTCTTTTTATTCATCTCCATCCACTTACTCACCTTCTACTTTTCCACCATTAATGGTAGATTGACTAAATCAAAAATGCATGCCTAGATAGCTCAACCAATTTCATAGTTTGTCACCATGCAAACACAACCAACTCCATGTTTTCTTCCAAAATGATGGTTAACCAAAGTCAATTGATGATTATAAACTCAATTCATCTTAAGGATTCTATTGAATCCCTAAATAATCATTTTTTATTCTTAATAAAATATTTGCATGACATTATATCCCCGTTGACTTCACAAACTGACCAAATAACCAATAAATCACAAGTCACAAACTTCATGCTATACCATGCAATAACTATCAACTTATTTGATATTAACCTTCCCTATAAAGTTGACTACTCATTTATCATATAATATGGTGATGTATTCAAAAATTATAGTTTATGTTACCTTGTCATCAAAAACAAACTTTGTAACACAATGATTTACTTAAATAATTTAGTAATTAAAATCAATATATTCATAATCTAACTGTAGTCATATAACATGTGAAAATTGGTAACTTGAATGTGGTTTGTGACACCTAACCCATAGGTTCCTCATGCTTGCTTTCATGACCCTCATAGGCATATTTTCACTATTTCTTAGTCATTTGTAGCCTTCTAGACCTAATCTCAGCTTAGCCAGACTACTCTTTACATGACAAATCCATCCCCCCAAACCCTGTCAACTAAGGAAAATAGCACCTAACTTGGATTGCAACATTGGTGCCACTAGTGTCCTATTTTGGCCCTCTTGTCCAAGTGCATTTTTAGGCCCAATGGTCAATTCCTTCCAGTTTTTCATCCTTCTCCTTATCAACCTAATGTGAACACATTCAACCCAAGACCAATAGATCCCTATAAAATCTCATTCAAATATCATTTGGCAAAGGTTATCAATTATCACTAAGTAAGAAAGAATACAAGCAAGACTACTTAGGCAATCTTCCCTATTCTCTGCATACAGCTAGCCAATACACTTACAATCTTATCTAAATCCGTACACTTCCCTATCCACCTCAAGCACACCTAGTTTAACATTTTACATCTTCATCCACATTATTTCACAAATCACGTCAAGTGGGAGAACTACATATGGCTTGATCACTCTTTAGAGTATTGGTATGTAAGCAGTGTGCCCACACAAGGGGTGTGGATACATGGTCAGTGAATCTTACATACACTAACCCCCCCTCTTTCTTTAATTTAGTCAAAATATAAAGAAGTCTAGGGTTTGAAGACAAAATCTACTCTATATAAAGTTTTATAGACATCTAGCAATAAAAATTTCATAGTTAAGGTCCCATAGACATAAAAAATAAAACCTAGAAAGCTCAAGTCTCCTAGACAATAATGGCAGAAGTGGACTACAATGTTAGTGCCACTAGTGTCCTCCTTCAATGCTCTTGTCCAATCATAAAAGGAAGGCTAGATCCTAATTTGTGATAGTGTTGCAATCCTGTATATTGAATTTCAAACTCTGTCTCAACCATCTCAGTTGGTTTCTAGCTAAGTCTTATTTTATATCCCTTATTACTATTTTTAGAAAGGTTAAAATTGCAATCAAATTTATACAAATTAGTAACTTAATTATTTCACATTTATTTATTTATTTTACTACTTAGACCCTTTAACTAAATTAGGAATAATACACCAATATTATCAAAATTGTTAAATCATTTTGTGAACCTGACTTACTTTCTTTGTGCATAAAAACCCTAAAAACCTTAGGGTAAATTTTTTATTGAATTTTCCTATATTTTTCTAATTTTTTTACTTTCATAATAAAATAATAAATTAGCATTAAATTTTAAAATTTCATAGTAATTTTAAAATAATTTTATTTCAAACCCTATTTGCCCATACTAGGTTCCGATATATTCATAATATTTTTCCTATATTTTTCTAATTTTTTACTAGCATATTTAAATTAGAAATTTGCATCAAATTTTAAAATTCCATAGTAATTTTAGAATATTTTCATTCAAAACCTTAGTTTCATGTACTAGCTCCTATTTTTTTCTTGAGGTATCACCTTACATTTAAAATCATATTTCAAAAATGGATCTCACTTATTTTCAAATATTTCTTGCATTTTTAGCAAATAATGAGGCCATACTTGGTCCTATCATGTACATGAATGATCAAGTTTACAATATGCTAGTAAAAAGCTTCATTATTTGCCTTTCATGCTTACTTTTCATAATATGGGATGATATTAATAAAGTCATTTTAAAACATAGTAAGATACCTCTCCTTCAAAGCAAATTTCACTTGTTTTTCATACGAGGTTTTATCTCTTGCTTTATATATCTCATATGGAAAAAATTTCAAGTTTATCATGCTAAACACATTAGAAATTTCATAGCACATGCCAAAATTTTTTATGCATTCATGAAAAAATTCATGATTTTTATTCCTTGCTTTCTATCTCTCATATGGAAAAATTTTCAAGTTTATCATGCTAAGCACATTAGAAATGTCATAGCACATGCAAAAGTTTCTTACGCAGTCATGTATAAATTAATGATTTCTATCTCAAACTTGTTATTTCTCATGTGGAATTATCTTTATAAATATATTTATATACAATTTTTAACTCAAATTTCACTCATTTCATTCCACATACATGATTTCTACCTAGATGAAAATAACTCTTTTGTTACTTCTATGTTTAAATTACAATGATATAAATGCAATAGAATCAAATTTTCAGTACACAATTCAAATGATCAATTTCATGTTTTTAAATCTACTTTATCATCTCAAACAATGAAAAAATAATGTCTAAATGATAACTCTCTTACTCTTCTCATATCATAAATGAAAATAATGCATGAACTCCATTCAAGGATAACATATATGCACACAGTATTCCAATTTCACATGACAACTTATTGCATATTAGGAAAGAATTTCCTTCTCCTCATCTCTCCAATAGGGTGATAGATACTTTCCCTATAACCAAGTCCATGATATCACCCCTAAAAAAGGTGAGGCAACCTATACTATTGTTCTTAATGTATACATTTAGCCTATAGCTTCTTCAAACCATCTTCAACATATGTGCTTACATGTTCAATCATAAGCAACTAGGGTTTGCACTTGTAAGACTCTAAGGGATCAAATCACTAGTATGATAAAGTTAATTTTATATTTAAAAATTCAAAATTATCTATTATATGAAAATAAAAAACATTATAAAATTAGATTATAATACAAAAACCTCAAAGGTACCCTAGTGTCAATCATGTATATGTACCTACACCTAGTCAATTGGTTGCAAGAAATGTTACATATCAAAACAAGAAATCAAAATAAATTAAATCTAAAAATAGTGATTAAAAAATAATTAAAATATAAAATAAGAGTTAAAGTGAGGTACTAAGGGAAATAATTAAATCTAAGTTGATTAAACTATCTCCTCTACAACTAGTGAGAAGATTTAGATATAATTGTGCATATCATAGAATGCATGGGCATCACATAGATTTATGTTTTGCATTGAAACAACATATACAATAGATAATTGATAATGAATATCCTATACAAGGTAAATTTATTAATAAATCCATAATGACATAGTAACACATTCACAAAGGGTCAAATTTAGAAGCAGTACAAAAGTGGTTATGAAAGCATAACTTAGAACAAAAAAAGGATCAAACAGCAAAATCAAATCAAGGAATAATAACATAAGCATAGGTAAAGCATGATAAATATGAAAATATACCTCTCCAAAATGAGGCTAAACTTTCAAAGTAGTATGGGTTTGGTCAAAAATATCTATAATAGTTTGATTATCAAGGTTAAGGGTTGGGCAAGCAAGCTCAAGGCATCACTACTTCTATTCTAGCAGTTGATAATGTTTGTTACCAAGGTTTGGTATTTATTGAACATCATAAGTCAAATCATTCACAAACATAATTTATCAAAGGAAAAGATCTAGATAAAAAAAAAATCAACAATAGCATTTCATTGATTCAAGATCAAGATGATAATGATGAATGGAACAATACAAGTTATTATGATTTCCAAGATACTAACAATGAATAAAAATATTTAGAGTCATATTTTTAGTCATTCCCTCATGCTTCACAATCACACATGATTCATTTGTTCGATACAAGACACCATGATAGGGAGTATCCCATGAGACTCATTGGTTAATATCATTTCTTCTTAGTATTACTTGTACATAGTTTCATTTGTATATAGCCTCTTTTCAATTACTTGTACATAGTTTCTCAATATTTCTTGTACATAATCTTTTTATGATTGATTGTACATAGCTTATATCAAAAATAAAAAAACATTAAAATAACTCAAAATCCAAAAACATTCAAAATATAAAAACCAAAAATATTCAAATAATTCAAAAACATAATAACATTTCAATTATATGCATTATACATGCTTTACATTTATACTACTATGTTATACTTACATTTGTTCTTATATGTTATTGTTTGTCAATTTATCTACATTAAAATGTTTCAATTGATCTTCTTTGAGTGTGTGAAGTGACATAGAGATCCTTGATTACTTCACTCTACCCATTGAGGGGGCATCTTACTTTTATATTTGAGACACACATCGATATACATAACCATTGGGGGCATCTTCTTCATGACTATTCCTACACCACACAATCTAGTTATCATGATGATGCACATTATTTACTAGATTATATAGATTACTCTATTGATACTCACTAGTATATAACACTTGTGTATTTCTTAGCATATACCTAGTCTTGTACTCCATGTCTTGAATACTTTCACCTCTTGCTTTGATTAGTTATATGTGATTGTATTTCTAGTTTTTACATGTTTTTATTACTTGCTTTACATATCTATATGTGATTGCATTTCTTAGTTCATTTTTGTCTCCTATGTGTGCCTTAGGAAATTTACCAATGTCCTTTGCTTTTATTCATGTGTGTGCCTTAGGTCATTTGCTAATGACTTTTTCCTATACTCTGCTATGTGATTGTGGCTTTCATACCAAACTTTCTTGTTTCAATTGTATGTGTATGTAGCATTTTTACATACCTTTTATGTTTTCTTTCTAGTTTGAGTGATATGTGCCCATGTCCCTTGTTTGCTTGGCCCCTTGGCCATTCTTATATGCTTCTTGATTCTTGCCTTGTCTGCTTGTTGCTTGATTTCTTATCGATTATTTGTAATGTCATGATCTACATCATGTATTCTCTTTCTTTCTTAGATTCCATGATGGACATCATGCTCCATCCCTCCTTGACAAACAAAAACTAACCAAACTTTCAGTTCTAGTTTAATACATTACACATGATATTACATTATTATATCTATCGAAGCATACCTCTATTGATCTAACAATCTCCCATTACAAACCATGTTATATCTTGTGATATCTTATCAATTATCATTGCTATATCATGTATATTTATAGCATAACACACTTGTAGGGATATTTACTTTGAGGGTAGTCATTGCATGGTATTAATTTATTGCCTTAGAAGAGGGGACAATAAGCAAGTGTTTAGTCACAGAGATCAATAGCTCATAATGGTTGAAAATTTAGATTTTAGAACACCTAGAACAACTAGACATCAAAATAAACAAAACAAACTATGTAGATAGTGAAAATGTCAAAATAGTCATTAGATTTAGCCCAGGAAAATAGTTCCAAAATGGTACTATAGCATGGGGCCCTTTAGTGTCCATTTTTGGTGATCTTGTCCAAACAATAAAAAAACTAGACTTTCTAGAAGTAGGTAGAAAAGTAGGTTTAGCTATAGTTTTTCACAATCAAACCAATTCAAAATTAGAAATTTTTGGTACACTTTTGCTTAGAGAATCTATATATAGGAGGAATCATACATGACATAATGGCTCTCACTTCCATTTTTAGATATGATAGTTGGTATAACTTCCAAACTAGAATCCATGTTTCAGACACTAGTGATTGGGGGTAATGCATGAAACACATTTGTTTTCTTTCTTTTGAAGTTTAGTATTACTTAAGCATTCTTAGTAGTTACATGTATTATTCCATTTTTAGCTGGTTGGTATCATTTTGGAGTGGATTTTATACAAGCCTAACTTCCACATTTTTAAAGTGGATTTCATATAATCCTAGTGCACTATTTCAAAATGGCTTTCATACAAGCCTAATCTCCACCTTTCAGAGTGGCCAAGAGTGGCCTAGTTTCCAACATAAGTTCAACTATACATTCCATCATTCTTATATTATAGAGCGTTCATAAGATTTAGGAGACATCTCATACAACATACATTTTATACTAGTATCGATTCATAGCTTCAATTCATAGGGCAACAATAGAGCCAAAGGACTAGCTAGGCTTTGTATTCTTGAGCCACCTACTCAAATGGATTGGACACATAGTATAGATATTGATTAGCACATGCATGATCACCTAGATTCACTTAATGGGTGATGATGGATCCAAAGGGCCAACCTTTACATTCTTAATCCACTCTTAGGGAATTGAGCACTGAGATCTATTTTTGATATTACTCTTAGTATAACACATACTTAGCATTAATCAACATCACTTATCACCATAACAAGTTTTGTATTGGTTTGCATACCTAGTGAGGTGGATTCATTCCTTTCTCTTCATCTCTCTTTTACCCAATTTTTTGAATTATTATTTTAGATATATCATAGCTAGTAAGAACTGATATACTCTTTGTATTCCTTTATAGATTTACACTTTAAAACATGCTCTCTCTATTCATACCTAGCATCACATATCTTCATGAGCTTCACCCTTGTAGGTAAGTTCAAGTAAACTTTCTATTTTTAATTTATCCTAGTATTTTGCTTTGCTACATAACTAGAATAAAGGACGGAAAATGTAGTCATATAAAATGTGAAAATTGGTAACTTGAGTGTGGCTTGTGACACCTAACCCATAGTACCCTTATGTTTGTTTTCATGACCCTCATAGGCATATTTTCACTAATTTCCAATCACCCATAGCCTTCTAAACCTAATCCCAACTCAAATAGACTACTCTTTCCATGACAAATCCATCCCCCTAGGCCCTATCTACTATGGATAATAGTGCCAAAATTGGACTATAGCAGTAGTGCCACTAGTGCCCTATTTTAGCACTCATGTCCAGTTCATTTTTACCCCCAATGGTCAATTCCTTCTAGTTTCTCATCCTTCTCCTTATCGACCTAATGTGAACACATTCAACCCATGACCAATAAATCCCTATAGAATCTCATTTAAAGATTATTTGGAAAAGGTTGGTAATTATCACTAAGTAAGAAAGAATACAAGAAAGACTACTCAAGAAATCTTCCCTATTCTCTACATATAGCCAACTAATACCCTTACAAGCTTATCCAAATCCATACACCAGTCTCTAGCCACCTTAAGCACACCTAGTTTAATATTTTACATCTTCATACACACTATTGTATAAAGTACATCAAGTGAGAGAACTACATATGGCTTGATACCTCTTTAAAGTATTGGTATGTAGGTAGCATGCCCACATAAGGGGTGTGGATACACATTCAATGAATATTACACACACTAACCCCCCCTCTTTATCAAATTTGGTCAAAGTATAAAGGAGTCTAGGGTTTAAGGACAAAATATGCTCTATAGGGAGTTCTATAAACATTTTATAGTCAAACCTTCATAAGGAGGGTCACATCAACACATCAAACAAAACCCAAAAATATTAGGTCTCCTAGACAATAGTAACATAAATGGACTATAACATTAGTGTCATTAGTGTCCTCTTTTGATGCTCCTATCCAATCATAAAATAAAGGCTAGATCCTAATTTTTGATAGTGTCCCAGTCCCACATAGTGAATTTTAGACTCTGTCTGAGCCATCTCAATCAGTTTCTAGCTAAGTGTTATTTTCTATCCCTTATTACTATTTTTAGAAAGATTAAAATTAAAATTAAATTTATACAAATTAGTAGCTTAATTATTGCATATTTATTTATTGACTCTACTACTCAGACCCTTTAACTAAACTAGGAATAATACACCAATATTCTTAAAATTATTAAATCACTAACATATATTATGAATATCACTTTTGGTTAACATTTCTAATATAATACAAAGATATTTTAAATAATGTTATTTATATATTTTGACATTAGGATATTCATCTAATATAATAATTTGTAATTATTATTATTTAAATATTAAAGATCAAATATCAATAATGGAATCTATCATAACATCATATCATAATGTTATACATCCATGTCCACTAAGGTAGTAAGCTAAGTAAAACATATACAAATTCACTTATTCACCAAACAATTACATCAAACAAGATAAGCTACATAAGATCACTAAATTAGTAACAACATATCAAACAAATCCACATGATCGTTAATAAAAACTAAATTAAGAAAAACATAAAATAACATAACATTCATTTAAAAATAAACCAAAGCATACTATAACTATCTATCAAACAACACAGTCATGAAATATAAATTTGGTATGTGTAATGGATTTTTGATTCATTCTTTGTCATATCCCATCATCTCCATCTAAATCACCCTCTATAATGATTCTCTCCCTCCATCACACTGTGAGAGAAGAATCTACCCTGCATCCACTTCATAATAATGAAGGTAGTTAGCTCAAAACATCATTATATCCATAAAATAATGTTGTATAAACATGATCACAATGCACATAATATAAAACTATTTCTAACACATCGTAAACTAATCATGTAAATTAAGTGTAACACCTAAATCTAGCCACTGATAACCTCCAACCAGGCTTTTGACCAATTTCCACCAAAATGCACAATTTGGCTTAAAAACACTAAAACACATTAAAAGCTTTGAAACTATCATATTCAAGTACCAATTTTGGCCAAGGTGTCATTAAATGGGGTGATGAAATTTATGGTCCAGATAACTTTGATCAGATCATTTTGAGTCAAAACGATAATTTTGCACTTGGGTACTCGGGAACTCTAGATTGCTCTTTTGTATCAAATCTCTTACACAAGACATGTGCCTTTGTTATTTGTTGTTGACATCATCATAAATGGGATAATATATCCAACACATTTGAAATCACATCCAAATTCCAATCCATTCAAATTTTGGGCCAATAACAGGGCATCTGATTAATCTGATAAATTTGTGCATAAAGTGTTTAATCATGCTTAAGAGCTAATTAAACCAAATTAGAACCTAATTAAGAATTCCATTGAAATTTTTCAGTTTTTTTTTTGGAAATGAATATTTAATATATGCATCATCAGGTGACCTCATTTCTTAGGAATACATCCTTAGATCATAAATGCCATAAATATCAGGATTCATGCCTCTCATACCTCATCAAAGCCCTTACATGCCTATTAAATGCCCCCTTATCCAAAATATTAATGAGGATATTTATAGAATGAATTTAATATTTAGATTTATCCATGGCCACACAACTCAATCTTGAGATGGATAGACATGGTTGATCCTCAAACCATTCCAAAAGTTTATAAATAGCAAGCCTCAAAGCCATAATTCTAAGCTCTCATATGCCAAACTTATAGTGCCCAAATACATTCAAAGATCATTACATCTTAGTGTTATAATGCTAAAATATTGAGCCAAATCCACACAAGGTTCCAATGAGAGATGGAGGTATCCAAGCTTCCATTGATGCAGACTTCATGAGTACAAACTAAGTAATCCACTACAACAAGCACTTTGGAGCATCCAAGGAAGATAAAAGAAGGTTTTCTTTTGAATTTTAGTTGTGTTTTCTATTCATGTTTTTTTAACTAAGCTCCCCCTAGTAACTAGGCCTAGAGATTTTATGTTAGTGTGTTTTTGAATTGATTTGGTTTATTCACTAACATAATACTAACCATCCTCTCTTGAGTCAAATTCCTAGTTCACATAATGGCACACCTAGTGGGACTTGTAGCCTCACAAAATTAATCACAAATATCTTTTAAGTAACTCACTAACCTTTATTATGTAGAATTTTGGAGTGGGAAGCTCAAAAGAGTGAAAAAATTAAGTAAAACATAATTTTCTATAAGTCATAGGTTTGCTTAGACACAATTGTGGGATTGTTTTGAAACTCATGGGGTTACCTAATAGATTCAAAGTATTGTCTAACCATTAGCAGTTAAGAAAAAATACCACTACTCACGCAGTCATGGGATTTCCCTAAAACTCATGGTATTATCTATTATATTCATAATATTATGACTAAACCATTAGTGGTTAAGTTATAATACCACAACTTGAGAAGTTATGAGATTATCCTAAAACTAGTAATATTACCAAATAGATTCATGGTATTGTGACTAAACCATCAGTGGTTAAGTTATAATACCACAACTCATAAAGTTATGGGATTATCTTACAATTAGTAGGGTTGTTAAATAGAGTCATGGTATTGTGATTAAACTATCAGTGGTTAAGTTACAATATCACAACTCACCAAGTTACAGAATTGGCCTACAACTCACGAGATTGCTCTGCAGAGTAGTGAGATTACACTGTATAACCTTGAGACTTCATTTTTCAAAGTTTATTATTCTAATATTAAAGTAGCTTCAAGGCTAAAAGACATACTAACTTTTTTATCATAGGGCCAGCTTGAAATTTGTTAAATCATGTATTTTAGATCTATTCTAAAGGATTAAAATGGATTAGGAACCTTGTTTTTATATTTAATGAAAATTTTATATGCTTAGGTGAACATTTTAAAAGTTACAACTTAAGACCAAGGGGTCAAAAAAACACCACCTAATCAATCATTTGGGGCTTAAAATTGAGCACACTTATCAAATTTTATCTTCAATAGTTGTTTAAACTTAGAATTTGATTGGAAAAGAGGAGGGTGTTGTGTGTATTCTCTTCCATCCATCCCCTCTAGGGAAATTTTGGATTAAAAAGTGTTATCCTTATTTTCACACATGCCTAGTCCAAGTCATAAAAAAAATATCATCTAAAATACTCCCCAAAAACTTGCAATAGCTTGGGTGATCTTTAAAATGACCCTAAAGTCTTTCTCTTATGTATTGTATTTTATTACATCTTTGATTACAAGGGGGAATTCATCACCTCCCACAAGTTCTATAGGGAAGCTTTGACCTAAGGTTTTATCTCTCAGAATTAACTTCATCGACTCCCACTAAGATCAGAGGTTTGAGTAGTTAAACCACCTTCTAGTGTTGGAGTTACACATGGGACATATCTACACTTCTAACATCGTACTACACTAAAAAAGCAATGGATGTAGTGGTTACAAAAAGGGAAAGACCTTTTGTATACAAGCCAAGTGCCATAGACACCCAATTACATGATTTTATTTTACATCATGATGTGAAATTCATTATGTAATTGATTCCCCTAGAAATGTTTAAAAACTTTATAGATCTTAGACAAAATCCCCACTTGTTGTAGAAGTGTTGGTGTAAGGTGTACCTCAAGGTCTATGTCACAATATTATCATTTGAGAGAAGGGGGGTGTAAAAACCCTACTATATAATATGCATTTAAATTTTTGGATGAACATTAAAATCCTCTCAAATGATGTATATTGATGGATTCCAATAATACCAAGCAACCTTATCAGTTTAGGATCTAAGAGCTATTAATTAGTTGCTTTTTTCCTAGATTAAAGTCTTGTTTAGAGTCAAAGCTTTGTGTGAACAAATGATACAAACAAAAAATATAGTCCTCATTTTCCTTTGAAAAAAGAGGTGTTATGCTACCCATGTAAATCATCAATTTGCCTTGTTTAAAGTTCATCAAAACTTGGAGTCATATCATCCACTTTAGCATAGTTATACTACCCAATTGAGTCTAGGATTCTACCAAACATTGTTTAAGTCCTTCATTTATAACTTAAATTTGAAATTGCACTTTCATAAGTTCATAGGGTTGATGTGTTAAGTGGGTTCACCATTTTCACTAAACTTAAGGGAACTTAGGTATAATTTATAATTTGGGTTGAAGGCCACTTAAGACTCATAATCATTGTCACCACTTGATAGACTTAAGTCATTTTATGCTAAACACTTACACTTAGAGTCTATGCACCCAAAAAAATTGTGTTACCATCCTATTTCCATTGAGATCATTTGAAGCATACCTTTTTTTCCTAGAGATATTGTCAAAGCCTTAAAGGTATGTATTCCATTTTAGTTAAGAAAGGTAGTGTCACACTTCCAAATTTGTGAGAAACCATCTTTTCCTTTGAGAGTTTTTGAAACAAACATTTTTTCACATCTTTTGAGTAGTCTAGCATTATTACGATGACCAAATCATTTCATGCATTGTTTTATAGACCCTATTGTATAGAGTTTAAATTTGTGCACATTTTTCAAGCCAATTTGAGTATATCTTTGTGAATCTTTGTCTAGCATAGATATGTTGTTCACATTTTTCTAGCCTATTTATCAAAAGAACTAAGTTTTATGCCATTATTTATGATAAAACAAACTATTTCTAACGTACCTTTTATTTCATACCTTATTCCTATTTGATCAAGTTCATGTCTACATGTCAAAGGCCTATTCTTTGTTAGAAGTTTTTCAAATCTATTAGATTAAAATATCATCTACTTCAAAGTCTAGCTTTTGATGCCATTTGGCCAAGAGTCCTAGTGCATGCCTTATTTGAGCCTAGTTTTTGATGCCACATTTGGATAAAATACCTAGAAACTATTTATTTCTTAGATTAAACTGATTTGAAACATTTCAACCTTAAATTTTGGCATTTCAATTTTTGGTCAATTTATTTAATATTTTTTGTATAAGATATGTAACATTAGATATGTAATGTTGGCTTGTTTTATAAAAAATAATTGCATAAAACTTTATATCCTTTTGATGAATCTATACTAAGTTTGAACGTCATATTTTAGACATTGTCTTTTTAGAGTTTTTATAACTTTCTTCCCTTTCTATCACAAAACATTCACTATCAATCCCAACATGTATTCCTACACTCGTAGTGGACTCATGTATAATACAGGGATTAGTAATGTGATTGCATAAAAAGAAATGGTGCAAGACCCCTACACAGATAATATTACTTATGAGATAGATATTTATCCCTCTTATAACACTCAAATAGGGGAATAAAAACAATATTTATTAGCTAACTATTTGGTAAATACACCACCATAGTTAGAATAGGACCAATAACAAACTACATAATACCTAGCTACAATACCCACAACTGATGAAATAGTTCCTCAATAATCATACTCTACTAATATGCCTTCCTTGTATGATCCATTTTTTTAGTGTCATTTATTGGAGAAAAATATGAAATTTTGTTAGAGCCATGGAAGTAGGGGCTAAGTTTTTGGTAGACTTCCCTCATGAAAGTTTACCAAGCCTAGTAAGAATGCTTCACAACATATTATATAATCAACAGGCTTCTTCTAGAAATATTTTGACTCTAGTCTAAACCATGTATGAGGACCCTAACATGCCTAAGAAAGGAAAGAACCTCATGGAAGACCAATTTAACCAAATGTAGGTAGCATATCAAACCTACCAAAATCTAACATGTAATTTCAATTAGATGACCATGGTGAGTAAACAAACCTCTTATTGACTTAGTTCCTTTAATAGGAGTTTTGATATAGTTAACTGGTCAAGACAATCAAATTTCAAACCCATTCATGAAAAACACTTCATTAGTCAACTTATTTCATATGCCAATTATCAAAGAAGTGTCTTCTACTTCTACATAAAATAATGAGCAAAACACAATGGACAATTTGTAAGCAATGTCCAATTTAAATAAAAGTGGTACTAATACATATATAACTAGTCAAAAACATATGCCTTTAGTTAATACCATGAGTGGCTCTATAAACCTAAGAATGGGAGCTTCTACACCCCAACCTCAACCCGTTACTTCATCAAGTGCACAACCAATGAGATCAGTAGTCAACCAAAAACCAATGTCATGCCTCAACAATAGAATGTGATGAATCATATTCCTCCTCAATAGGTGATGAATAGCATTCCAAAAAAATAGGCACAAATGACTATACTAACATAGTATAGGCTAAACATATTTCCACCTCATCAAGGGGAAACTAATGTTTTACCTCATTAGGTAGTAGCAAATGTACTTTATTCCTTGCATACTAACATACCAATTTAAAACCAAACAATGTTTAATCAATAATGTATTCATGTTGGTTAGTGATAGGTGCCAAATCTCCAACATGTATCAACTTTCCAACTAGGATTTGTGAAACAAGGGGCTTCCAATGTCTCTCAAATACTTTCTAGGAAATAATTGTCTTTTTTGTAGAACATACCACTCATTCAGAGACAAGGTCTTGGTTCATAAGTTCCCACTCAACAACAAGGTTCGAGCAATTAAAAACATATCCCTATTCAACCACAATAGACATAGTATGGCTATATCCCTCCATCCTAACCTCAAAATCCTCCAATTCAAACCTTCATCACCAACCTAATCTAGAATATCACACAACCAAACATGTAATTTCAATAAGTATATCCTAATCCACATATGCATATTCCTAGTTCATTTCCCAACCAATCCAACATTTACCAAATACCTCCATCATACCCTGGTAAAAATATTCCACTTGTGATAGCCCAACCATCTACCCAAGCCAATATTCCCCCTCAAACTAGTGTTCCCTCTAATTTCCTATCCCAATAATTACAAAAAATGAAGGATGCAATTGCTACTATCCAAGCAAGGAAACAAATTAAAAATTTTAAATTAGATGACATGTGCTCCTATCCTTTCAATATGGAGTACTTACATATTCTATTTCCTCTAGACTATGAGCCACCAAAGTCTGATAAATACAAGGGGAAAGGTGACCCCAAAGCCCATTTAAATGAGTTCTTTATTGCATACCAACTAGTGGCATATAGTGATATATACATTTTATTGTTGTTTCCAAGGAGATTAGTTGGGCAATCTTTTGAGTGGTTCTTAAAGTTGCCTGAGAATTTAGTAACTGATTTTGATGATATTTCAAAAAAAATTGTGTAGCACTTTTCTAAAATCTTGAGCATGAGATTTCACTGGATGATTTGATGTAAACTAAACAAAAAGATGGTGAGAGTTTTTCAATCTATCTACAGTGATGGAGAGCACTTGTAAGCCAATTCACTCATAGTTTACCAAATAAACAAGTAACTAGTATATTCACTAAAAACTTGCATAGTGAGATAACCTATCATCTAGAACTATAATATGCACATACCTTCAAATAAATCATTGACAAAGGTTTATTTATTGATAAAGTTATCATTAATAAAGAAGTAATCAAGATTAATTCAACTAATCATAACCAAGGTACCAATTAGGGAAGCAACCAAAACTAACATCCAATTCAAGCATAATTATCACAATTGCCATGGGCCAATAACCAAGATAGACCAAAACAATTCAACCATAATAGGAATGTTGTGGGAAATGGTGTGACCAAGTCACATCATGTTCAAATCATGCAAACATCATCTGCTCAACCTACTCCACCATTTAAGCTTAATCTTACTTGACAACCTCTCTAACCAATGCCACAAGCATAGCAACCAAAACCCACATAATAAATACAAAAACCTTTGCCATTACAGGTTCTTCCTCTAATAAGAATGGTACCTATTCATCATGTCTTTAGTGGTCTTGGAGAGCCTATTGAGTTTGTATTTCATAAACTTGTCACCGCTAATCTAATTAGTTGGCCTATAACAAAGCATTATTTGCAAGGCATTTCTTATCTTGATTATTACCATGAAAATGAATTCTATGAATATCATCAGGTCAATGGGTACAATTTATGAATATGTGTCCAAATAAAGTATTTGATCAAGAATATATTAGAGAATGGGGAGATAGCATTGGATAATGGTAATTCCACCTCCAATCAAGCTCTTAGGATTTATCAAAACCCGTTTCCCCAATATAAAAACTAACAACAAGATAACAACTAGTAGTAACAATAACATAAACTTGTGAAACAACAAAATCAACAGTATCAAAATCAAAGGTAAAACTAGTATAATCAATAGTAGAACCCATTATGTCAAAATAATAGATAAAAGCAAGGTTAGAATGGTAAAAACCAACAAACCTACCATATAGTTTCACATGACTACAACCAGGTTGTAGGTCATATTTTAGGGGGTAGCATTAACACCATCTCCATTAATCCTAGACCAAGCACCAATCAATTTAGACCACTGCTAAATAATGCTACTCAGCCAAATTACATAAATAATCTTTCTTTAACCTACGACTACATGCAAGTGAACTAAAAAATAGGGATTTTCACTTTTATACCTTATACTGATAACTCATCCTTGCCCCATGACCACATGCAAGTGCACTGACAATCGATACTTGTCATATCTAGTCCCACACCATCACCATCATTTGTTAGCAATCATGGTCTTATATACAATATTGATTGTGCAATCACAACTCATAGGTCAAAGATTACCATCCCAAGCCCATAACCATCTACCACTTTTCTAATTATCCAACCAGTTGTTTAACCTCAGAATAAGCCATTTACCATTAACCCAAAAAAGAACTTTGATATTGTGGAACAACTATAGAAGACATCAGCACAAATCTCTATTTTAGAATTATTGCAAATGTCAACAATCCACAAGAACATTTTGAATGATTTATTAACCTAATCCACTATTGTCAGTGACATATCCCCTGATAAATTTTAAGCTTTGGTTGGACACCTAGATCCATCCCAACAAGTCACATTCAACCAAAGCAATATGTCTTCCCTTAGCCCACTCTATAATAATCCATTATACATAGAAGTTTGTATAAAGAGGTGTAAAGTGAAACATGTCCTTATAGACAATGAATCATGCCTCAACATAGTGTCTCTAAAGCTCATCAATATTCTTGGGTACATAATGGTAGATCTCCAACCAAAAATGATGACTATCAAATCTTATGATAATTAAGAGAGAGAATCACAAGGCACCATTAGCCTACTAATTATCATTGGGCTTTTGACTCATGATACACTTTGCCATGTGTTTGACCTTGAGTTTTCATGTAATATGCTTCTATTTAGGCCTTGGTTACATGATATTCATGTAGTCCCATCAATGCTGCACCAATGTATCAAATTCTCCCACTCAGAGATAAAAGTGAATATTCTAAGAGATTTACACCCGTATGAACATTGTAAACATCTCACAACTGAGTTTCAAAGTTATAATTACTAATACATCATGAATCCAAGTTCCAAGTAGGATAAAGGAAAGGCCATACTTATTGATTTCCCAGAGGATAATTGCATATATCCTAATACCTTGGATTTCCTTTCCTACATGCTACCTCCTAAAACTTCCAATCATTTCACCATTTTAGATAATGGCCTAGGTGAGTATGTGACCCATGATACCTTTCATATTTCCAATCTTCCTCAGGATCCCAAGACCTTTGGAAGACCTAAATTTACCCCACAAATGCATTAGAAAATAAAAGGTAAAGATAAACTTCATAATTTAGGACCAGCCATGTTCATATTGACATCTGGCCTAGAACCAGACCCTCTTAAAAGGGATGAATCATGGTTGTATAATGACAACCAAGCTAATTTTTATGAACATGCAAAGTATCTTATTCATAATAGGATCATGAAGAATCAAGACTATACATTGGGAGGCCTCAAACCTAATCAATAGGGAACACTTGAGCCCATTTCCATGACCAAGTACAAAATATTTTATGGACTTGGATTTAAACTACCTAGGGGTGACCCCACATATCTTGTTCAAGTTTCATCATCAGTGACTAGTGATGATGATGCTGACAGCAAATCAGAGTCTGATCATAGCCTTATCTTTCATGACTTAGCCAAGACTAACATATTTGATAATAATGCCATTTGTACCCTTATCCCAATCATTCTTAATAACCCATTTTCATTATACTTTCCCCAAATGATAGATTAGGACCAACAAGAATATAGTTTATCGATTGATGACTTTCAAGTGCCATTAGATGGGGGTGTTCATTCTTATTTGAATTTAGACCAAGGGACCACCAATAATGAACTTGTCTATGGATCTAAGTTCAATTTTGAGTAATAATAAGTGTTTGATCAAATTCTTTAATAATTTCTAACTATTTTTATCACATGTCCAGATCTCCCATTAGGGGACTCAAATTCATCATGCCTAGGAGAAGTTGAAGAGCAAGTCCTAATAGAGGACCCTAATATCATCCAATAGTTTAAGTCTTTTCCTACTATACTAAAAGATGGATCAACCCTTCTAATTGAAGATACAACAAAGGTAAACATCAAGACTCCATCAAACCTAAAATGGATCAAATTAGGTGCATTTCTCACTCAGGAGGAATGTGAAGTCTTTACAACTCTATTGAGAGAATTTGTAGATATCTTTGCATGGGCTTATTCTGGCAATCTAGGTTTGGACCCCACCTTGGATTTACATCACCTTATGGTAAATATTGATGTGAAACTAGTTGAGCAAAATTTAAGCAAGATACATCTTCACATTATTGTATTAGTAAAGAAAGAGTTGGAAAAACTCTTAAAAACAAGATGTATTTGATCCATTAACTACTCATAATGGATATCTAATGTTGTACCTATTAGCAAAAATCTTGAAGTAATCATAATCTATACTAATTTTCAAGACATAAATAAAGCTTGACCTAGGATGACTTTCCATTTCCTAATATTGACATGATCATCAACTCTATGGTAGGTTATGAGATGTTTTCACTCATGGATGGCTTTTTTGGCTATAACTAGATCAGAATAACACTAGAAGATCAACATAAGACAACATTCACCACTCCATGGGGCACGTTCTATTATCAAGTAAAGCTTTTTGGTCTTAAAAATGTTAGAGATACATATCAAAGAGCCATGACCATCATATTTCATGATATAATGCATGATATTGTTGAAGACTACATCGATGACAAATCAAAAACTAGGGTTGACCATCTAGTAGTGCTACATAGAATATTTGAAAGACTCCATGAGCACAAAGGCTGACCAAATCCAAAGAAATGTGTGTTTATAGTAACACCCAATAAATTACTTTGCTTCATTATGTCTCATAGAAGCATTGAAGTTGATCCAACCAAAGTCTAAGCTATAATGGAGATGCCACCACCAATCAATTTGAAGTAACTCCATAGTTTGTAGGGAAAGATCTAATCAATTCGATGTTTCATGTCTCCATTAGTAGACAAGTGTCATCCATTTACACATATTCTAAAAAAGGGAGTTTCATTCCACTAGGACAATCACTTACAAATATATTTTTAGTAGCTAAAAGATTACCTTATAAATCTACTTATTTTATTACCCCCTATGCTAGGAAAACCATTTTTGTTGTACCTATCAACTATAGATAGTGCCTTGGGGGCACTTCTAGCTCAACATGATGATAATGAAAAAGAGCATGTGGTATACTACTTAAGATGTACATTGGTCACATATGAAAACAACTATATGCCTATTGAAAAAGCATGTCTATGATATTCACAACTCAAAAATTTTGACACTACATGTTGAACAATAAGACCATGGTCATTTCAAAAGTAGATACACTCAAGTATCTACTATCTAAAATAGTTTTACAGGGTATAATGGCTAAGTGGATCATGATTCTTAGTGAGTTTGACATAGATTATGTTAATTATAAGGTAATCAAGGGATATATCCTTGCAGATCAGCTTGTTAAAGCTCCCCTTTTAGATAAAGAGCCACTCGCATTCTAATTTCCTAATGAATCCATAATGACCATCATTGACACACCTCTTGAAGAGCAATAATGGAAGCTATATTTTGATGGATCATTTACCACACATTGATAAGGGGTAGGATTTTTATTTATTACACCAAAATAGGATGTAATTCTTAAGTCTTTCAGAATCAGTTTTCCTTGTACCAACATGGTTGAGTATGAAGCATTTGTTGTAGGACTTTGATAGATAGTATAGTGGAACATATCTCATCTCCAGGTTTATGGTGATTCTTAGTTAATCATCAATCAAGTCACCAACCACTTCCAAACTAAAGATGACAAGCTAGTTCCTTATAAATCTATGGTTAACACTCTAAAATAACAAATTATAGATATCCAATTTGAGCATATATGAAGGGGTAGTAATAGAACTACAGATGCCATGGCTAATATCAGCTATCTTATTAAAAAAATAGATAAAGCTAGAGAGTATCAATTCCTCATTGATAATTTGGTTACACCAGCTAATAAACTTTCAACCATTGTAATGATTTGTGATATTATTGGTCTTAATTCTATCTAGTATTCAAACATTTATAATTATCTTCATGACCAATTTTTACCACCTGGCCTATCCTGAAAACAAACCAAATCCTTTATCCATCACTCCACTCATTATACTCTACTTGGATTAACCCTTTACCACTGTAGTTTTGATGGAGCTCTGCTTCATTTTTTAACTTTAGTATAATTTACACTAGTGTTATGGGAAGTACATGAAGGAGTATGTATAACCCATTCTATTGGGGTAGTCTTATCCAAAAATCTCTTGCGTATTGGTTATTATTGGCCCACAATGGATGTAAATGTAATTGCATATATAAATAAGTGTCATAAATGTCAATGATGTTCCAATCTAAATCATGCCCCCACTAAGACTCTAAAACCAATGTTAACACCATGGCCATTTGCTACATGGGGACTTGAACTCATTGGGAAAATCAATCCGACATCTTCAAATGGCCATAAAAACATCTTTACTACCACCAAATATTTCCCTAAGTGGGTTGAAGCTATAACCCTCACTTACGTGACTGGAAAGCAAATTTCCAAGTTCATATTCAACCATCTCATTTATCACTATGGTATCCCCTTTGACATTATATTTGATAATGGAGGATCATTCAAGAACAAGGATGTTAAAAATCTGTGTCAAATACAACATCACATAACATTTCTCTATGACATATTACCCTCAAGGTAATGGTTAGGCTAAGGCATCTAATAAAACAATTGTTAACATTCTCAAAAAGATTATCAATGATGTTAGTTGTGAATGGTACCTTCAGATATAATGTGCCCTTTGGGCATACCATACCAATCACCGTACCCTCATAAGAGCCACCCTATACTCACTTGTTTATGGTATCAAATCTATCATTCATATTGAGGTTGAGTTACTTTTACTATGCATATCTTTCAAGCATGTCCTAGATGATCATGACTATCGAGTAGCTCACCTACAAGAGCTAAACCCACTTGATGAAAAATGTATAGCCACACTCAATAATCTTTAGGAATATCAGAACCGACTCAAGGGCCACTATAATTGGTGTGTCAAGTATATAACATTTGAACTTGGTGATATTATTCTTAAAGAAAAACAAAATAATACCATAGCTGAGAATAAGCATAAAGGTATATTCAAACCAAACTAGATAGGGCCTTTTGCCATTACTATAGATTATAGATTAAGAGCATACAGGCTCACCACACCAAATGGAGATGATCTTCTTGATCTGATAAATATTATTCACCTCAAGTAGTACTATGCTTGAGCACTATGGTGTATTGTTTATAAGGACCATTTCAATTGTGCCTTCTTATCACTATTATTATTTGTATGAATATCATTCTTATCATTCCTCTTAGCCTATTACTTATCCATTTTACCATTCCATTTTATCAGCCAAGCATGTTTTGAATCCTATCTACCTAGCCCATTTGACTTTGGTTTTACCATTAGTTGCACATTTTTAGCACCAATGAATCTGATAGATTTTAATTTTTTCAATTAGTTCAAATAGAGATAGTATTTTGGAGTAGTATGATAGAAGTTTTAGTAGTTACATCCTTTATTTGTTGTTCCTTTCTTATCAATGGTCTTGCTACTAATTATAACCACCTATGGGTAAATTAATACCATTGATTTATTCTGTTGTATCTTAGTTATAACTTCCTATGGGAAAACTAGGGGCAATGCTTGTTTATTATGCCTTGACCATACCAACTTGTCATTTCCTATGCCATACTATGCCTTTATACCAACTATGTCTATTTTGTTTGAATTGACTACTACACTAGTCATATTCCTATGTTATAGGGTGGAACTATAGTGACTTAAGGTCCTACTCTAGGACTATGTAGGTAGAGCTTGATACTTATTGAGGTTAGCTCAATCACCCTAAGCCACGCTCTTGCCATTTTGTGAGCAACCTAATCAACACTCTCACCATTTTATGAGCTTGAAACATTTAGTTTCTTATCATTCTCAATCAATTTGAGATAATCTAAAGATTCCAAAAACATTTTTAAAACCATTAGAAAAAACTAAAAACATTGACCACTTCTTTGCCTTACGATTTCTAGGAACCCTTACTAAGTTACAAGCAAATCACTTGTCACTTAGTTTCCCCATCCTTTTTGGCCTTTTCTCCCATGCACTTGCCATTTTTCAAGACCATTCCTATTCTTCTATCATGTCCATTATGTTTGTTTTCATCAATTATCATTTTCTTCCCATTTCTTGGGAGAACTACATTTGGCCTAAATTTTTTGTTGGATATTATGTCCATGGAACTATGTAGGCAGTGTCCACTTGCCTAGTACATATGGAGATAGCTCAGCCACCCCCTTCCTTTTCTTCTATTCCCCCATTCTATTAGTTTATTAATTTATCACTTATTTTCTAAGGGAAATGTTCATATGGCTTAAATTAAACTATTTATTTCTTTGTTGTTTTATTTGTGTGCTTCTTTGTTTGATTTCCATACTATTACCTTGATTTAGTTTATGTTCATTCATTAGGTGAGTCCTTGCCCTCACTTACACTTGAATCCATCCATATTCATGTGTTTTCATTGTCATCATAGTTTATATTATTGGTGTATTATTTTCTATAAAGTATTGGATTATGGGAGTCAGTCCTTATGCATATTTTTGCCAAGTCCTCATTATGATATACCATGATTCCTACCAACATGTGTTACAACAAACCTTAGCTTCAAGACATCTATTCAGCAATGGTGGCATCAAAATCTATTCATCACTGACATCCCAATCATATCCAACATAGAGTAATTTAACAGTGAAATAATTTCAACCTTTGTTTAGTTTGAATGAGCATCTTCTTACTAGTAGGTTATCCAAATTCATCTTTATCCTTTGTATCAAATTATCATCATCATCAGCCAAATCAATCTTGTTTGCCATAATCGAGGCCAATGATTATAGCATCTTATGGGAAAATCATTACACACTATCCCACCTATATTTCTCAATGATTATAACAACCTTTAAAAAATCATTGTGTTCTCACCAAATTTACTTTCTTTTACCCAAACAAGGGCATGCTACTATATTGTTTGTCTATCCTAACTGGGGCAGGTCTATCTTCTCAATGATTATAACTGTCTTTGGACAAATCATTATGTTATCATACCATGTTACCACTATCAGGGTATAATGCTTATAACCACCTTTGGGCAAACCATTGTACACCATTCCACTAGCATTCTCAATGATTTTGACTATTTTTTCAAACTTATTATGTTTTCACCCCATCCTTTATATTTTTTTGGTCCCCTTGTTTTACTTCTTTTCAAGGGACCATTTGCTGACCTACTTACACCAACTATTCCTTCAAGGGGGCATCATGAAGTTAGTTCATTTTCCATTAAATTTGTAAGTATATAGGACCTTTTCATTTTTTTATAATATGTTACTATTATTATAGCTTGTAATGCCTTCCCAAATAAGGGTAAATTATAGACACCTAAATCTTGCCATTGATAACCTCCAACCAAGCTTTTGACCAATTTCCACCAAAATACACAATTTAACCTAAAAACACTAAAACACATTAAAATATTTTAAACTATCATATTCAAGTACCAATTTTATCTAGGGTGTCATTAAATGGGGCAATGAAATTTATGGGCCATCTAACTTTGATCAGATCATTTTGAGTCAAAATGCCAATTTTGCACTTAGGTGCTCTTGATTAGTCTTTTCTATCAAATTTATTGAATGAGACATGTGCCTTTGTTATTTTATGTTGACATCATCCTAAATGGAATAATAGATCTAATTCATCTGACATCACATCCTAATTCTAATCCAGTCAAATTTTAGGTCAATAACATGGCATTCTAATCAATTTACATAAATTGTGCATAAAGTGTTTAATCATGCTTAAGAGATAATTAAACCAAATTAGAGACTAATTAATAATTCCATGGAACTTGTTGAATAATTTATTTTTGGAAATTAATATTTAAGATATGCATCATCAGGGGACCTCATTTCTTGGGAAGACATCCCTAGGTTATAAATGCCATAAATATCAGGATTCATGCCTGCCATGCCTCATCAAAGACATTCCATGCCTATTGAATGCCCCTCTATCCAATATATTAATGGGGATATTTGTAGAATTAATTTAATATTTATATTTATCCATGGTCACACATCTCAATCTTGAAATGGATGATCATGGTTGATCCTTAAACCATTACAAAATCCTATAAATAGTAAGCCTCAAAGCCATAATTCTAATCTCTCATATGCCAAACTTATAATGGACAAATTCATTAAAAAATCATTGCATCTTATTGTTATAATGCCAAAATATTGAGTTAAATTCAAGCCAAATTCACACAAGGTGCTAAGGAGAGATGGAGGTAGCCAAACTTCCATTGATGCAGACTTCATGAGCACAAACTGAGCAAGCCACTACAATAATCACTTTAGAGCATCCAAAGAAGGTAAAAGAAGTTTTTCTTTTATATTTTAGTTATGTTTTCGATTCATTTTTTTAAATTAAGCTCCCCCAAGTAACTAGGCCTAGAGATGTTATGCTAGTGTGTTTTTAAATTGATTTGATTTATTCACTAACACAATACTAACCATCCTCTCTTGAGTCAAATTCCTAGTTCACGTTAAGTAACATAAATTGTCCCATAATCAGAATATGTCATTAAGCTTAATAAAATATTAGTTAATCAACTAATTAACCATAATAATCCATAGATCAAATAGGTTATTCAGTTTAGAGAGAAATTTGGATGTGACATAGGAGAGGGAGGTGGTGTGGCTCCAGTGTATGTTAAGCTAGAGGAAGACCTAGAAATTAATGAGGAATAGGTCATGGAGGAAAATTTTGACCCTTATTGGTGTGAGGGAGAGCTAGGTGAGATGTTGATTCACATATTTATGATTATAACATATACTTTGATTCTTTTATTTATTCAATTGATCTTTATGTGTATTAGACTTTATATTGGTTGGATATGATGTTGAGTTTTGTAATTTTTGATTTCATATACTATGGGTGGTTGGATGTAGATGATTAGGGACACCCTAATCAATATTTTTTAGTTGATAACTACTCATACTAAAGACTATGTTTTGGCTAATATTGGACTCCTTATAGCGATTGGCTATCACACAGATGTCTTCACTCCAGTGTACCATGCTTCTGTGATGGTGACAATGTTAAGGATGGATAATAACACCCTATTGGTAGAGAATGGAGGGTGGAGGCCCTGGTAGATACTATGGTAGGTAGAGGAAGAGGTAGTTACTCTATCTATAGGATATGTAGGATAGCTTCATAGGGGGTTGATAGTAAGGGTCACATATTGACCTTCATATTAGAGAGGGTGAGGTAACCTATAAGGGAGGCTCTAGTAGAATATGCCATTAGAGTGAGAGTCCCAAGAATTATTCTACATTAGGACCCTATCATAGGAGGAGGATAAGATCTTGAGACATATTTTAGATGTTTTTTACATTCCATTGTATTTGTTGATTTTATTAATATGCCTTGAGGCACATTGGAACTCCACTAAGGTGTTTGTATTGGACATATTTTTTGTACAAACTCAATAGTTATCATGATATATATAGATATGTTCTCATCTTATTATAGTGACTCATCATTTATGTGTTATGAATTTGACTTCCATGCTTTGTTATTTAGTTCATACACTCTAGATGACTAGGCATGTAATGATATAAATATATATGTATCTCTTTTTTTTTGATATGTTTTTATGAGAAATGTTTATATAAATGTGGGAACATAATGTATGCAAATAATGTAATGTGATGGATAAATATATGAAATTATAAATGTGCTAACATTTATTTTTCAAGTAATTACCTAGTTATTTTGCTTATTACATAACATACAACTCTTAATTTTGTAACAAGGAGTAGAAGGGGAACAAGGATAAATATGAGGTGTTAAAAAATGAAATCCATAGATCAAAATTTCACAAGGAAAAGGAAGATGACCTAATACTTATGAGTAGATGGTAAAATGTACTTCTTTTTAGACTTATAAAATGCTAACTTTATTGGTTTCTTCTATAGATAACTAGTCCTAATAGAATCGGTAAATGGGAGAAGGTTACCCTAATTAAACACAAGCATGTAGGCAATATTTTTGAAGAAATTTCTCTTTATACACTCTTTAATTAGATATTTATTCTAAATTTGAATTATAATTCTCTTGTGACCCCATAAATTAGTTTTGTGTGATTAGGAAAATAGATGGCTTCATCACCAAAGGATAAATGTAGGCAAGTAAGGGCATATCTTCCCAATGTTAACTCCATAAAATCAGTAATATGCAAAGGTTCAACACTAAAGGTTAGTAAAGGGTGAGAGATGTGGGATTTTAATTTTTTTTTAGTTCCATAATTTTTTAATTTTCAAAAGAGTGTATATTATTATTTATTTTATTTTCAAGGCCTTTACCACCAAATTTTAGCCCCATACAACTAGTGAGATGCAAGGGCTCATCATCAAAGAATAAGACTGGAAAGTAAAGTTACCTATTTTTTTAATCATGCTAATATTTTGTTTTTATAATGTAATATAATGGGATATTACATCATGTAAAAGCCTCTATACTAGATTATAGGCTATCATTTTCTAAGTTGTGCAAAAATATTTAGGGGAGAGAAGTGTACTCTACTCATAATAACTATGGAAGAGACCAATGTAATGCTAATTTGGAGAATGTTTTACATGGGGTGATATGGAAATGTGAGAGTGGGATGATGTAATATTCTACATGTTGAAAGGTTTTTTTACCTTTTCAACTAATAACTAAATAACCATTCAACAAAACATATGATATGTAGACAAACATACAAACAATGAAAATGCAATATGAATGAGAATGACATGATATATAGGTACTATATATAAAAGTGTTTTAAGTTTAAAGAGTTCAAATATTCAATTAAATCCTTTACCTCTAGAATTAATAACTAATAAGCTCCATTTTTTAAGTCTTTTGTAACTAGGTATGGACATAACTAGTTAGGTCTAAACTTCCAACCCGATCCAAGTGTTGAGCCTAATGATAACACATCCTACATAAATTGGGCACTCATGGATGTTTTATTGTATTATCTTCCAATATGATTATAATAAGTAATGTGATTATTTTTTATATTAATTTTATGTTTGTCTAAGAGGTCTAATTTGGATAGTCATACCTTTCTATATTCTTCATGATTTAGAAGGCCTTGGATGGAAACATGATGGCTGGGCATTTCTACTTCTAAGGACATAATAGATTTATATTAGAACATGAGTGAGTATGGGGTTTCCCCCATGGGTGTCTTAATAATTTTTTGTAAGACCATAGTATTTGATAGATCTATATATGCCAATCTCATTTAAAATCTCTAATGGTTTTGACCAAAATTGACTTTAGCATCTTGTTAATATCTTTGACTTGACTATTTTTTATGAATAGTATAAGGAGGCCAAATGATGTGATATAGCAAATTTATTACACAGTTCAAAATTTTTAGGATTATTGAAATGGAACCATTATTAGTAATGATGACCTATGAGAACCCAAATTAGAAGAGTGTTTAATTTAGGATAAATTTTTTGATGATCGAACACATGACAATTTTTAATTGCATAGCCTCCACCCACTTTGTAAAATATTTAGTTTTTATGATAATGAAGTCATAACCATCCAAATAAGTAGAGGAGAGTTTACCTACTAAATCCAAACCATAAGTGGAAAAGTGACATAGAGTGATGATGGGTTATAATGCCTGAGTCATAATATGTATCTCATGTGAAAAATGTTGGAATTTCTCACATTTACATATAACTTAATAGTGTCATGGTTTAGATTGGGCCAAAATTATCCCATCCTATGGATTTTTTGAGTAGTCACATGGCAACCAATGTGTCCACCACAAATGTCACTATGAAAATGAAAAATAATCTCTCTGACTCCTCTTGGTCAACACATCAAAGTAACATGTAGCCAAAGGCCTTATAATAAAGGAATGTATCTAGAATAACATACTTGGATGTGATAACATGACTAAATCTCTTCTACTATGAGTTGGTGTCTTTGGAGTAAGTGTGGTTGATTAGGTTATTGATAATATCTATGTACCAGGGGTTTTTTAACATAACTAATCATCTCATTGGGGAAGTTAGTACTGATGAGGTCATTAACTTCCAAGGGAGAATCAACCAACTAATCAATAATTATCTATCCCTTAATATAATTTTTGTTGAAATAAGTTAAATATAACTCATTTAAGAGTGTAATGAAGCATCCAACCTTCTTGCAGAGACCTATCTAGGTTATAAAAGTACATAAGGCTTGATACCTCATGATAAATCTTGTATCTTGATTATTGTAGTGTCATAATCACTTGGTCATAAAAATTATTGACAAGCATTCCTTTTATGCTTGAGTGTATCATGTCTCATAATTGATGAGAGTTAAACTAAAGAAAAACATGATTCATTATTTTTTGTCATCATCTTCTTGATTTAACATATAGGCAAGGGATACCTTAATTTCTATAATATAAAGTATCAAGGGCTTATCTATATTAGGATCCATGTGCATGGGTGGAGACATAAGGAAGTAGTTTATTGCCTTAAATGCCTCCTAATAATCATTTGTCTAAGTTAGTCCACTTGTCTTTTTAGGTAGGTTGTTTATGGGATGAATAAAGTATGAAAGGTCATAAATGAATCATCAAATGGATCCTAACTTACCTAAGAATGTTCTAATTCTTGATTCATCTATGGGGGTAAAATTTATAAGATTATTTATATTTTATCATGGTCAATATTGATCCCACACTAGGAGATGATATATCTTAGAATTTTTTTCCAATGACTCTAAACACACATTTCTCGAGGTTAATATTGATGTCATATTTAATTATGTTAAGATGGTGTGTAATAACTCTAATGGTATATACATCATTTTTAATTTACTAAAATATCATATATATAGACTTTCACCATCTTGTGAATAAGATAGTGAAATATGTAGGTCATGACACTTTGTTATGTTTCCCCTACATTTTTGAGATCTAATAGAATTATGACATAACAAAAGGTCCCCCAAGATGTTATAAATGAGGTTTTATTTTAGTAATAATTATAAATATGAATTTTTTTATACCAAAAGAAACCATTCATGAGTGATATAAATTCAGACCCCATAATAGCATCAATAATGACGTCAATGGATGGGAGAGGGAAGTCATCTTTTGGACATGCTTTGTTAATGTCTCAAAAGTCTATACATATTTTGATGTTACCATTCTTATTGAGGATATGGATAATATTGGACATCTATTTGGAATAATTTTTTGGGTTAATAAATCTAAATTTTAAAATTGTGATGACTTCTTCTTTTGCCATCAACACAACCTTAGGATTGATAGTTCTGATATTTTATTTGATTGGTTTTACATTAGACATTGTAACTAATTAGTGGATGACCACATATAGGTTTATTCCTACCATGTTAATGTAGGATAAATTAAAATCTTTTTATATCTATGTAAGTATATTATTATGGCATTTCACCTCCTATTTAAATAATGAATACCCCAACCTGAGAATCCTAGGACTCTCCTCTATCTTGATGTTAATGTCAATGGTTTTTTAGAAGAGGGAGGAATTTACATCTTCAAAAACATCATGGTCTAGGGGAATATTAGGATATTCACCCTTTTTATTGAAGACATCATGTGCATCATCATCAAATAGGTAATCCTCAATGTGATAGTATAAATCATAATATTCAATTCTAAGAGCTAATATGGGATAATAGGTAAGTGAGAATCCTCTCTTTTGATGTAATAATGGGATGTCATCATAATCTCATAATAACTCAATAATATCCTCATCATTATAAATTAAATCAAATACTAAGTGATCATTATCTTTACTGATGTAGGCGATGACTTGGTCATTAGGATTTTTGCACACGAGAGGTTTCATCCTAATCTAAACTATGAAATTAGATTATGATATTTTTGAATGGGGGTCAAAGAAAAAAGATAAGGTAGCCATGGAGTTAGCAAGTTGGTTTCACTCCCTAGGGACTAATTATATGTAAATGAAGTTAAATTCTTTAGTGATCTTGCACATAAAAAAATTGTACAACTATGTTGGAGGTACAATCACTGAGGGGGGTGAATCAATAATGCAAGATATTTCAAACTTCAAATGTAATCCTTTAAAACTCTTAATAAATTATCATAATCATTAATAAATCATACAATATGTTCATAATAACTAATAAAAAATATGAATAAATATCATGCACACGACACAAGATCTACATGGGAAACCCTTTTGGGAAATAAAACCCACTCTCAAACTTGAAAACGCATGGAATCCTTGTCCTATAATATGATCACAAACATGAGACCTTTTATTGAAGCACCCACTTCACAATGAACACCTACCCATAAGTGTGAAAAATCACCCACTTGTTTTATATGTTGATCACCCACATAACATCTTATTAAATCAACAACTCTAAAATTTTGATTGTTTACCAATATGATTGGAGACACAATGTATAACAACTTTATTTTAACTCATCACACACACAAACTTTCTCATATGAGAAATGCATCCAAAACACCCTTTTGGATATATCTAGTCTTCTTCACTCATTCTTAATCATTTATGTACTTTAGTCCATCTACTGAGCATACTCTCTCTGATCTGTTTCCTTTGCCTCTATCTTCTTCTCTCTCAATACTTACACACTCAAGTCTAGAAACCATTGCCTTGGTATCTACTATTTATATAGTATTCTTGAATATCACCATATAGGTCAGCCATAATCTTGTCTTAATAATTAAGACATCTTAAATATCTCAATACCATCCACATAGGTTGGTCATAGAAACTATGGGTCACACTAAGTATCCATGCCTTTCAATTAGGCCTCATTAGCCCTTATAGGTCTCATGGAGACTTATTCACCCATTTATCACTTCATCAAGAAAATTAAGAACATAATATCACTTTTAATTACATGGGTTCACTCCATATGATCTATAATACATATTTAGGTTATTTCTTTTACTAAAACACTTTTATACTAAAGCATAATTTGCTCAAATATTATTATATACACATTAGCACCATTAACAAATAAATAGTCAACTTTAAAGATATATAACTTTGTCTGTACAAACATTCAAACCTTTTAACTAGGTTCTTTTTATTCACATTTAAGTCCTATATAGCTTTGACTTTTACACCACCATGAAAGTATGCATATATAAAAAGTTATATCATAAAAATTGATCACTAGTTTTCCCTCGTAAATTCAAATATTTAAATTCCAATGGTCACTGAGCATATGTTAAACCTCAAACATGTTGACCTCATCTCATGCTCCATAATTTTTTTGACTAAATACACACTATTTATCTCTATGGATTAACTAGGTCTTTATCTTACAAACCTCACCATTTATCTAAGCCCCAAGCTCCCATGATTGTGTTATTTGGAAGCCCCATGTGCCCTCTATGTATTTGACTCTTTAACTTTGACTTACACCATCGATCTTCTGATAGTAAGAATGCATGTGAACCATTGATATTATTTCCAAGCTTTATGAATGTGACACATGTCACAATCACATTCATTATTTGACATATTGACTTTTATGTGCACCATTGGATCAAGATATATGATCTAACATGCATCATTAGATTTATTGATTACTTAACCTTAGACTTCAATTTAGTTAAACTTAATGGTATCTAGCCCATCACAGTATAATAGAGTACCTTTTAAGATTTATATCTTGAGATATAAAATAATTTAGGACTCTAAATCTTTAAGGTACCTTCTTATCACTATAGAAAACATCTCCATGAAATCCTTTGACCTCGATTGACTTTATGAGTACCACAAATAAATGCAAAAATATATTGATTCATTCATGTCTACATGATATTCTATGATGGTATGGCTTCTCTTAAGCTATAATATGCATGTTTCTCATTTCAAATGATCAAGTTACACACCAAAACTTCATCAAGACATCTATGGATGACTCACAACTTCTTTGTCCTTACAAACCTACAAATGTGCCATATCTCTCCAAGCTATTAAAAACAACCTCTTTGTCATTCATGTACTATAATCACATGCTCTCTTTGAAATCAATGACAACCTAACATCAATGACCATGCTCAAAAATCTCCCCCTTTATTATGGATGGAAAAATACCCTTATAATGACTTTATTTTTACAATCATTTCATTATGAACTTTCTCCCCCTTTGACATTAATGATAAAGGGTCTCTTACTCAACATTCCAACAATAACTTCTCAACATCATTTATGCATTGAAATACTATTTAATATGCTCATTATATTTACATACTTTTAATCATATGAACAATTGCTCCCCCTTTGTCATGCATTAATTTGAACTTGGACTTGTTTAATCCTTGGACCTGATGAACTACTCAAAGAGCTTAGAAAGACCCCCTTTAAAATCATACTCTATCTCATGTCATCTATTATTTGACAAACACCAATCTAAACTTGTGCTTATCTGATCCTTGGACTTGTCTATCTACAAGACTCAAAATATTTATTTTTATAAAACAAGAATATTTAAAACCTTTTCAAAATACATGGCTTGGTTTGATCAAGTCATCATGTCAATCTTCTTGAATTCAAAACTGTAGCAAACATCTTCACACTTCTATCATGACTGAAGTATCTTCACATATGCTCCCCCTTACATTATGTACATCTTCTTCAAGATACTCAAGTTAACTGAGTGAGCTCCTCCTTATCTAAACACTTCTTGCATAGTAACAAATTGAAAATAATGTACCTTTGTTTTGATTTGCATTTTGATCATAACCTAGAGAAGACACACTTTCTTCCACACATGAAATATGTCTCCTAAGAATAATAGGTAGAGACACCCACTTGTCATAGAGGGACTAAATATCCCAAAACATAGGAGACTCCCATATCTCCATGCCCTTACTTGAATTATAGTCCTTCCTCATCTTTATATTGTCTTGGAATGAGTTCACAACCTTATTATTTTCTTTTATCTCAAGATCCTACATGATTTCCTTATCCATTTGGGAAGATAAGGATTTTTCCTTGATAATTGAACTTGTTCCCTATGTTTTCATGGAAAATAATCCATTTTAAGCTTATTTTTAATTTACCTACATAGGCCTACATTCACTATGACTCCTGTTCATGTTAGGATTGATAATATTTGAATTAGAATACTGATCATTCTTGTATAACCTTGTTGTGTGACCTCTCTCATGACATTTGAAATAAATGATATTACTTAGAATGTACATACCTTTTGATTGAGAGATTTGATGATTAATTGGATTTTAATGAATTTGTTCATGTACCTGATCATTTGGTCTCTTGATGAATATATTACAAAACTTTGTAATATGACCAAACCCTTTACACTTATAGCAAAATATGTCATTCTTTTCTTGTGAACCTATTGACTGTCTTGAGTGATGATGTTATCCATGATTTCCATTTTATTTCTCATAATTCCATGTAAATTCATTCCTTGAGAACATTTTATAATATTTTGACATATGATCAAACTAATTTCAAGAGTAACAATGTCCATTAAAATTTGCATACCTCATAACATTTGGTTATCTGATCTAATTTGTATTCATTTTGATAATGCCTTGATTCTTCAACTAATGATTGATATTTAAAGTTAGATTTTCCTTATTCACATCATATTTTATCTTGTCTTGAGTTACATATTTTTATTATTCTTTGTATCCAAGATCACTTTTATCACTTGCATGTTTTTGACTACTCATAATATTGTCAAGATCATTTGAGATGTTTTCAAACTTTGTAAATGACTTCACTTTACAAGATGTCTACTCTAACTCAAATTTTAATGACTAAATTTTAGTTACATACCTTAAGTACTCATCTTATTTGTCCTTTAGGCTTATATACATAGTTTTCAACTGATCATTGAGATTCTTGATAGTATCTTCATGTTCCCTAATGTCATCATTCATTCTTGCTTTAAACACATTAAATTATTATTCATATTCCTTGATTTGTGACATCATATATTTGTTATTTTTCTTTTAAATATTTAGATCTTCAAGATAATTCATTAATTCATCCTTATTATCTAAATCATCAACTATATCTTTGCTTATAGCTTGATTTAATTTTAGCTGCAAAGACTCTATCTCTTATTTATACATGATACATTCTTTATTCTTAATATTTACTTATTCATCAAGAGTACACACCTTAGATTCAAGTTTTTATGTGATTTAATCATGCTCCTTGACTTCATTACTCATCCTTAAAAAATTCTAATTTTATCCTCATAATATTTGATCAAGGAATCTTGTTTTCTATTCTTTCCTTGTAGTATCTTCATTTCTTCCATAGTATCTAGATATTTATCTTAAAGAGTGACTTTTCTACCTTTTTCCTCTAATCTATCTCTACCAAAGAAATATATAATTAAATAACATCCTCTTTCATAATCACTAAGATACATAAATAATGTTTCCATGTCCTTATAAAAAGAAACATCATTATCAAATGTTTTTACTTATTCTTGTATAGACGAGTTACTATATTCTTCATGGTAAAGGCTCTTGCTACCTTTGTATGATTCCTTTCCATTTTTATTACTAGATCACTTTATGTACTTGCTATAACCCTTAAATTTCTTATGTTCATCCTCATGAAATTATTTATCATCTTCTTTATGTTCAAACTTATCTCGACCTAGACATCTAGATGCAAAATGACCAACTTTACCACTTGAAAAACATTTAAAAGGAATTTTTACTTCATAATTACTTGATAATACATTCAATTTTATTTCAATCATGGATTCAATTTGATCTTCATTAAGATCAAAATATTCAAAACTTAACTTGTTCCTTTTAGCTTTTGTCTACTTAATCACCTTGAAGGATGCTTCTTTCTTAGGAGGTTTATCTTCATCAAATCTCATCTCATAGGCTATAAGGATGCCATGTAGTTAATCCAAATTCAACCTAGTTAGATCATGATTTTTTTTACAACAAAAACCTTTGAATCAAACTTAAGTGCGAGTCCTCAATACCTTTTGTACTATGGTAGCTTTTCCAATCTCCTCTCTAAGACCTCTAATCATGTTTACTACCTCATTAACCCTTAGAAGATAAGATGCCATAGTATCTTCTTCCTTCATTTTGAGACCTTAATATTGCCTTTGATAGGTCTGTAACTTAGCCAATTTAACCTTAGATTCTCCTTCATAGATAGTCTATAATTTGACCCAAATTTCCTTAGCAGACTTGTAATGGACACTTTGGTGAACAAAACCTTGGATAAACCTCAAATGATAGTGTTCATAGCTTTAAAATTACTATCACTCAACTTCTTGTCAATAACACTAGTTAGAATATTAGTTGGTGTAGTGTAACCATCCATGATAGATTGAAAAATATCAAACCCTAGAGACAGAATATATGTCCTCATCTTTGTACTCTAGAAAGCATAATTTGACCCATTGAATAATGATTTTTGATTTGTAGAGAAAATCATGAATTTTTTAACTTATCATATGTACCTTAGATCACCTTCAAGTTTTTAAACTTGTAATTAAGGTCATACTCTGATACCAATTGTTATAGGTACAATCACTAAGAGGGGGGTGAATCAGTGATGAAAGATATTTCAAACTTTAAATGTAATCCTTTCAAAATCTTAATCAATGACCATAATCATTAATAAATAATACAATATGTTCATAATAATGAATAAAAAAGATGAAGTAAGATCACACACATAACACAAGATTTGTGTGGAAAACCCTCTTGGGGAATAAAACCCACTCTCAAGCCTGCAAATGCATGGACTATGTTGATGTCAACATATCCCCATTTTTAAAAAATGGGGACCCTTGTGCTAAATTATGCAAATTTGTACCTTAAAATTGAAAATTCACTTGATCATATGTCACTAGCATTTTTTCACATTATTTGTATTTGAATATTATCCACACCATTATTTAGTTGGCTTATTTACTCATGTCTCTAGTCTAACCTTGTCTAAGTTTTCTAACAGTGGATATTCTTGTTTCAAGTTACAAGTTTAATGGAGTTAATTTGGAATAGAGAATGTATAGGTTTCATAATTTTATAGTTTTATCTTAATTTGGTCTTTTACTAGCCTTTAGTTTGTGAAAATCCAAAATTGAATGCATTTTGATCATCCTAAAACTCTTGCTCAAAATACCTTAGCATAGGTTCCTTTAGACCAAATTCAAAATTAGTGGGAATATTTTATGTAGGAGCACTTTAAATGTGTTATGGACTTAGTTTAATTTGTTTATTCTATATCTTGGTCTTGTTTTATCTTTTGGGTATTTTGTTCTGGTAAAAATTTTCAAAATTTACATTTTCTACCCTTTATAACTTTTGTTTCGCAAGAATTTACCCTTCATAACTTTTGTTTCACAAGAATTTACCATTCATAATTTTTGTTTTGTAATAATTTTTCCTTATAACTTTTTTTCCACAAGAATTTTCCCTTCAAAAATTTTGTTCCACAAAAATTTGGTCTTTGAGGGTAATGTGTCAGACATTTTTCCTAGGACAATTTCCCAGAAAGAATGCCCTTTGGACCTAATGCACTTACCGTTCACACTTTTTATCAAAAGATATTTCCTTTGAAATTTGTGTTTTAGATATTTTTTTTATGAAATTTGGGTCTTCATAACATTTACCATAAATAGAAGCCCCGAAATGATACCTTACTACCAAATGACACCCTTGAGTAGAGGTCATTTTATTATGAACATAGTCTAAGATTGTAAACCAAGCCCTAATCATATCTATAAAAAAATACCTTAGGATAGAATATTTATGAAATGTCTTCTTTTATCATGTTTCTAACCTAGCTTAAGACTTTATCTTAAATATTTATTCTTATTTATTAATATGAGTTAAAACATTAGTCTAAGGCTTCGATTTATATTTCTTGAGCTTATGTAATTAATTTTTATGATTGCAAGAACCAATAAAATTCAACCCAATATATCACAATCTATGGCTCACATTTACATGAATGAAAGGATCAAATAGAGTGAGATTGATGTTGAAAAATCAAGCCATGGTCCCCAGTTTAAACATTGAGCACTTTATTGAAGATTGATGGTATGCATTCAATCATACATATCCAGATCAATAGAACATATCAATTCAAAGTTTCAATGAAACTCAAGATGATCATGAAGCCACCACATGGAAAAATCACTCTAACTATTAGAATTGATAGATTATAAAGCTCAAAAGGCTTATAAGACTACCAAGTTGCACAACCTTAGGGCTTAGTACACATTAAAACCCAAACATCTTTTAAAGATCAGTATTATGCATTTATTTGCACTTGCAGGATCCAATGATGTGAGATCAATGTAGACTTTCTAACAAATCTTAGAAGGCCCATAGAACTACTAAGTGGCATGACCTTGAGGCTAAGTACAATTAGTGACCAATGGCATTCAACTCTCAAAATTGAGATCAATAAACAACATTGATTCGAGTAAAATAATCTAACGGTGTGAGGTAAAAATAGATTTTTAAAGGGAAACAATTAGTTTTTGAACATTAATGAGATAAGTGATATGAAAATTCCACATGCATGCCATGGTAATTCCACATAGGTAGAAATCAATAAATCTAAATATCTTTTGGGCTCAAAGAGGTGAAGGTATAAATTCATGATATAAATGAAAATATAAGGAATGAAGCTCATTTAAGTGCAAATAGACACCACCATTAAAGCTAAAAAAAGATCTAACATGTACAAAATCCCTAATTTGATCCTAAATTTATCATAACCAAGTCAAAGAGGTAAAATAGTCATCTAAGAAAGAGAAATTTAATCTTAAATCAAACTATAGACCATCAGTGAGTAATTGAACAAAGTTCATAGTCATAATGGAACAAAGATAATCCAAGGAAGATGTAGATCCCTATCTGACTTTGGATGCAAAAGGTAAAATATTCAAAGATACCCAATTTGATGCCATAACTCTGAATCTAGGGAAAAATAACTCATCCAAGTTATTATAGTATATCCAAAAGCAACCAGTCATTTCAAGGGAAGAGGTGAAGAACTAAGGACAGGGCAAAATAGGGGTGATAACAAAAGAATCATCGGTCTACTCCTATCATCAGTGGAAAAAATAGAAGATTTTAGGGAAATCAAGAAAGCTTTAAAGAAGATTGAGAAAGATATCAAATACTTAGATAATCAAGAAAAGAATTTCTCATGAGACTTGTTGCTGACCTTCAACTAATCAATGAGAAACATTATAGATTGAAGATCCTACAGGGAAGGCAAAACACTACATTAGAGAAAGGATCCCAAAGCTAACCTAGTAAGGAATATTCTTTTTTAGAGACATTTAAATATTTTGAAAATAGAATATTCTTTTTGTAAAGGCATGTGTAACTTGTAAATCACATTGCATATAGGTCGATCCATTAGGAAGAGTCTAGTGTATTCTAGAAATTTTTAAAATGACACTTATTCTATTCACTTATAATTTTATAATTGGATATGGATGACTAACATATTCCATTGTATTTTATAAAATGAGTCTTGTAAATTATAAGAGAGGGATTTTTTGAGCCAAAACTTGTGTAAACTTTTCAGCAAGCAAGGAATTTTGAAAAGATTATCTCAATTTGTTTGTGTGAATTGTTATATGGTTTCTCTCTCACTTGTTTGTTCTAAATTCCATATTTGAATAGTTATTTTAGAATCTTGGCTTGTAACTTTGAATGTAGAATAAATAACTTATCCCAATGCTATGATAATTTAAGGTTCTCTAGTTTGCTTCATTTTATTTACTCTAAATTTGTAGATGTGCATATGTTATATGCTCATAGGGGTAACTCTTTAAAGTAAAATTGGTTCTTATTTAAATTATTTCCCACATTCCTTATATGTTCACTTGATGTTTGATAGGATTTGATATTACACTATTTCATGTCATACATTGGTTAAGTACATGATTAGATGAGATTTGAGTTTTATCATGATGTTCTTGAGTAAAGATCAGTAATATATTCTCTTTCCACCCTACCCTTCCTTTTGCTTCCTTTTTAACCAATTCATTTTAGATTAAGACTCATTAAGAATATCCATTTTAGTTTAGTTTTAGGCTTATATTTGAGCATAATTCACTTTAATTAGTATATATTTCCATAATATTTATAAAAAATTATAGGCCACAGTGGTTTCCAAACACAAAACATTATAAATACTGTGAAATAGTCCACTTGTTTTACCTCTATTCCATCAATAGATAATAGGATTATCACAACCTGTAACTCATGCACTAAATTATTTGAATTCTAAAATGAGAATTGTTTCTTAAACAATCTCAACAACTTGTGATATATATTTAAGCATCAACAAGGTAGGCTTCACTAACACTAAAGGAGGGTCATTAGATATTTTTAGATTTAAAGTATCTTTGCTTATTTTTGTGAATTGTGTTCAAATATTGGCATAACCTTTGCACAATTATGTCATTCTTTGTCAAATTATGTAAATATCATTGATCTTTGCATTCTTTAACCCATCTTTGTGTTTCCTTTAGATAAAGATCAACATTTTTTTAAGGTATGCGCTTAATTATGGTAAAGATGGCTTAATCTTTGTCAACTCAGTAGGTTTGAGGTTAGTAATATCTATTTTTATCAAATATTGATAGATCCTTTGAAAATTTTAGTTTATTTGAGCTCAAACATGTAAAAATTGATCATATTTACCTATTTGGATAAATTTTTGAGATAAATTAGTTATATATTATTGTTCTTTGTCATCTTTTATATAAATATTTGCAAAATTTGCTTAATGTGAAAGTTTGATCATTGTCTCCTCTAAAGATAAGACTAACACATCATATTTCAAATAGGATTTAAACCCACAAGCTAGAATTACCAAGAATCAAAATAAGGTCATTTTCAAAGACTAGATAACCTCTAATTTCATTAAAAGTTCATAGGTGAACTTGGAGGAATAAAGGTAAGCATAGACTTTCAAATTCTTTGCCAACTTCACCAATTTAGAGTGATCCTATGTTCAATCCTTATCAAGGTATATCTTGGCTAGGTGGTTCTTTGATTAATGTGTCAACTATGGTACACAACCTTCCTCATAATCCTAAAAATTATTTGCCAACTTTTAGTCTTAGTGGCATTATAACTTCTAAGGAACACATAAAATCTTTCAAAGTTGCTTTAAGATTGCTAAATGTAGTCCATGAAGATATAGCATGTAGAATGTTTCCTTTTACTTTTAAATATGATGCATATTAATGGTTTCTAAACCTCCCTAAAAATTACATAACTATTTGGATTGATTTTAACAATGTTTTCATTGACCAGTTTATTAAAATTGTTAGTCTTTGTGTCTTATACCAATAATTCACCAAAATAAAAATGGATGCAAATAAGCCTATAAGATCCTTCAACACTAGGTTCCAAAAGATGTTTAGTAGGACCATAGATCCTTATAGACCTGATGAGTTTTTAGCCTTTGAAATCTATAAGGATGCCTTGGATCCTATGACTTATATGTTTATAAAGAGAGTTTTTAGACCCATGAATATATTAGCTTTAGCATATTTTGAGGCTATGATCATTATGACCAAATGCAACCCCAAGGGTAATTGTCATACTCCATTCCTAATGCCAATCCACATTTACCTATTTTAAATGTTATTCCCAATGCTAACCAAAATGTGTTTGCCTTAAACCAACTTCCAATCTTGGACCAACTACCTTTGAGATATGCTCATCCTACTCAAAACCTAGGGTTCCTAAAAATGATGCAAATAGATCTAATCCACATGATCAAAGAGTTCTAGTGCCAACCACTGGAACTGATAAAAACCAAGTTCATAATTTATAAACCCCCAAGAATGGGAATTATTCCATTTTAAAAATGGTTCAAAAGATAAGCAGTGATTTCCTTCAGTTGCAAAATCAAGTTTGAAATACTAGGGAAGTTCTAGAAAGAACTTATCTTTTTGAAGGTTTAATAGGCCCAATAATAGGCTTTAAATTAATAGTTACAATAACAACAAGAAGAGTAATGAATCATATGCTGATAATAAAATAATTGACATAAATATTATGATGTTACTCTACCTAATTATTATATAATTCATTACACTTCTAAGCATGGTGAAATAGATTGTATTGAATTCTATAATGCTTTTGAAGACTTTCAAGAGGAGTTAAATACTTTTTATGTAGAACCTAATAAATATAATGATTTAGGTACATTAGGATCTTCCAAATCATCTAAGTTTATTAACTAAGATCTCATGGTGGAGACGTTTGGCTTTTCATTCCAAGAAGATAATGAGCTTGATGATATTCTTGAAGAAGTTCATAATTTTAAATAATTCCTAAAGAATACTTATCCTCTAAGAAACAAGGAGAAAAATCAGCCTTTGATTACTTCAAAACCTCTAAACAATTTTGACACTCCTCTAAATACTACCTTAGATAATAATCTAGATCCCCCAAAGGGTAGTACTACTAAGTATAATACTGATGCATATAATTCTTACAATAGGATTGGATATAATATTTTATAAGACATGAAAAATATTAAGGCTAATATCACATTGCATGAGTTGACAAAGATTACTAAACAAATAGACATGTTGTTGAAATCTTTATCTAATAAATCTAGTAATCCACCCAAAACTAACAATGCCAATGTTGCCATGTACAAAACTAAGAGTCTCCACCTTTCCTACTTATAGTTAGAATGTTTGGTAGGAACTTGCATAATTGTTTACTAGATTCAGGTGCATTTACAAATATCATGTCTACAGGTATTTGTAAATAACTTGGTTTGACTCCCATTAAATCTAATAGATTTGTTACTCAATTAGATAAATCTAGAAACAAAGTAATTAGAGAATTATTTAATGTTCATATGCATCTTGCCTCTAAGCCAAGAGTCCAATAATTCATTGACATATATGTGGTAGACATACCTAATGTTTATGGGATACTATTGAGTAGTGAATGGATGAAGGACTTGAATGGATATATGTTCATTGATTGTTCACATTTGTGGTTGCCATGGAAAGGAGTCCCAAATTAGATTAGAGTAGAAAAAGAACCTAGAATGAAGCACATGATCATCGAGTACAATGTTATGAATACAAAGATTAACATAGTCAACTCTAATTTAGGATTTTTCACTCTTGAGACTATTAATTTATGTGATTCTAAAGCTTTTCATATTGTGTCTGGACTATGGAAGTTACATTTTGATGGTGCTAGGTGTAAGTCTGGGTCTAGAGTAGGAATTTTTCTAACTAACCTTATTGGTAAAGAATATTATGCTTCTTACAGACTTTAGTTTCTATGCACTAATAATAATACATAATATGAAGCACTAATCTTAGGTTTACAATTTTCCATCAAGTATAAATAAAATGAACTACTAGTACATGGTGACTCAGAGCTAACAGCTAACTAGGTAAGGAGTAAGTACCAATTCAAATTGTCATACCTTAAAAATACAAGTTTAGAGTCTAGGCTTTACTTGAGTCTTTTGATGCTTTCAACATTATCTCCATCCCTAGGGAAGAAAACAAGGTATTTTATGGTCTAGCTTTTACTACAACCAATTTAATGCTAGACCAATACTCCCCAAACCTTAGTATTGAGCTATTTCCCTACCCTTCCATCCTTAATAATGTAAACCATCTATAGGTATGTAATGATGACTAACAAGTCATAGACTTCATGACTAGATCTAAAGTCTTTGACGATCATGTCATTGATCAAAATAATGAAAATACCCTTGATAAGGACTAATTCAAAAGTAAACCTAATGATAAGTCTTTCAGTTGAATGATAACAAAATTCCTAAGGGAATGATTGCCTTAGAGAGATTGTTTTATCAAGATAAACTAGCTGAGAAAACCAAGATTCCCATAGTAGATGGGAAGGGTTATAAAGTAATTTATCTTGGGCCTGAAGATCAACCTCAGCTAGTCAACATTGGTACAACATGTACAAGCACTAAAAAAAATATCTAAAGAGTTGTTGACAAAATACAAAGACATTATAGCATGGTCTTATGATGACTTGAATATTTTTAATCCAAAAGTCATAACACATACCATACCTTTAAGGGAGAAATATAAACCTTTCAGATAAAATCATAGGCCTATCAACCCTATCTTAGAACCAATGATATATAAAGAGGTCAAGAAGCTTTTATATGTTAGGATCATGTTTCTAATTAGGTACTCCACTTGGGTATCTAATTTAGTGCTTGTTAGGAAGAAAAATGGTGGAATCAAACTATGCATTGATTTTAGAAACTTGAATAGGGCATCTGAAAAGGATAATTATCCTTTACCCTCTCTTGACTAGGTTATACAAATTTTCATGGTTTAGCTATGATGTCTTTTCTTGATGGATTTTTAAGGTATAACCAAGTGCTAGTAAAAAAAGAAGATAGGATCAAGACTATGTTTACAATGAAGTGGGGCACCTTTGCCTACAAAAGGATGGAATTTAGGCTAATCAACTTAGGGGAAACATTCCAAATGTCCATGGATCATGTTTTCCAAGGTTTGATAGGTAAGTGCACATTGTTAGATACATGGATGACCTAACTATCTTTTCTAAAAATAGAGAGGATCACATCATGCACTTATAGTAGGTATTTGAAAGATGCATAAGGTATGGGATCTCTCTCAACCCAAAGAAAAGTATTTTCTATGTTACAGAGGAAAAATTGCTAAGACATGTTATCACTAAGGATTGAATCTCTATAGACCCTGATAGAGTATAAGCTATATCTAATGTAGAGCCTCCTAATAGTAGGAAAGAATTGAATTCATTATTTGGTAAAATAAACTTTGTAATAAAATTCATTTTTGAATTTATAGAGATTTTGAGGCCATTGAATGACATGTTGAAGAAGGATTCTAAAGTCTCATGGAATGAAGAAGCTAGCAAAGCCTTTAAAGATGTCAAAAAGGTAATTGAACAAGATCTAGTCTTAATAAGTCTAGACTTTACCAAAGATTTTTATCTTTACTCTTTTGCTTTAAATAATACTATAGTTATAGTTCTTACTTAGAAAATGAATGGTTGTGATCATCCCATAGCTTTTATGAGCTCTAATTTTAAAAATGTTGAGTTGAATTATTCATTGATTGATAAACAAGCATGTGCATTAGTCAAGGTAGTAAAAAATTTTAGGCACTATATTCTTAAGAATAAGGTGCATGTAATCTTACCTAATATTGACACTAAGCTCATGATAAGTCAAAATGAACTAGGAAAAAGGAGAGGTAAGTGGATGTTTGTGCTTTAGGAATATGACATCAAAATGAAAACTATTAAACCGGTAAGGTGCTAAGGTTTAATTCAATTGGTTACCAATACTAACCCCAAACTAAGTGTCATGTAGGTAGATCAACAAAGTTTTCAGTCCAATGATTGATATTATCCCATTATCCACTTACTAATTAATGGTGGTTGTCTTGTACGGTTAAGTAGAGAGAAAATGAGATCTCTAAGGCACAAGCCATCCCATTACCTGATCAAGGATGGAGTTCTATACAAAAAAAACTTTGAATGCATTTGCCTAAGGTGTGTATCTAGGAAATAGGTAGCTGAAATCATGAGCACTTTTCATGAGAAGCTAGGAAGTGGACATCCATCAAGAAGAACCATAAACCACAAAATCTTTAGGGCTAGATACTATTAGCCTAAAATATTAAGGATTCTCACAACCATGTAATAGAGTGACATTCATGTCAAGTCTTTCATACTAAGGAGCCCAGAGTAACCATGCCATTAAAAATAGTTATGGTGGATAAACATTTTTCCCAATGGGGGCTAGACTTTGTAGGGGTCATTAACCCCAACTCATCATATGGTCACAAGTATGTTCTAACTACCAATGACTACTACATAAGATGGACTAAATTATTGGTAACCAAGTAGTGCAAAATTGAATAAGTGATCAAATTCTTGGAAGGAAACATATGCACTAGATTTGGAATGCCAATCTCTCTAATCTATGATAATAGATTTGTTTTTATATCCATTGAAATGACAAAATGGTTATATGATAATAACATCATTCTCAAGTTCTCCTCAAACCATTAACTTCAAGGCAATGGAGTATGTAAAGCAATAAATAAGAATACGATGAAGGTAATAAAAAAGTCTACAATAGATAAACCTAGGACACGGCATAATCTTCTCAAATATACCCATTGGGAAGATAGAACAAGAGTTAAACAAGCTCTCAAAGCATCACCATTCTTTTTGGTATATGGTCTATAGCCTATATTTTACATCACACTCAAGCTACCAACATATAGGTTCATAAAAGAGTACATGAAGGAGGACCAATAATTTGAAAATTCAAGGCTATTAGACATCATTCAAATGGAAGATGCAAGAGAGGAAGTTTTTGCCAATGTTAGCAAGCACCAAACCACAGTGAAAAGGTGGTTTTGTAAGTAATCAAAGATAAAGGTATTTAGGAAAGGAGACTTAGTTATTGTTTGGGATAAGGCATCTAAGCCCAAGGGAAAACATGTAAAATTCACACCTTTATGGATAGGTTCCTATCAGATTACCAAGATAGTTGGAGATAACACCTTCAAGCTAAAAGACTTATAAGGAGAAGAGTTCACATTGCCCACTAATGGGTAGTACCTTAAGCACTACTTCTTTACTAACCCACCTAGAGTCTTTATGGAGTGAATTTTAAGAATAGTTAGAATTAGGGTAGGTAGGCTAGATTAATTTATTTCTATTTTTTCCTTCTTATCCCTTATTTATACATAAGTTTGTGTATATTTGTTTGTTTTTCCTTTGTTTTCTTATTTATTGCTTTTTGTTTGTGTGTGTGATTTCTCTAATCTATTCCTTGCTTGTAATAAGTCCTTTTGGACATCCCTCAACTCAAAATTCACATAATTACTCTAGAAATCCACATTTTAGAAATGCAAGTATGAATCATAAGTTTATGTTGACCATGGATTTTAAATATGAGCTTGATGTTACAATTTATAGAAACTAGTAAGGACTAATGGAAAGGTTGGTTTTTTCATAAGGTTTTAAACATTGTTTTGAACTAAGCTTGGTTTTAAGAAGAATTTCACACATGGGATGAAAGATTAAATTATTAGGACACAGTCATGTTTGCACTTAACAAACATCATTACCTGAGATAAAGTTTGTAACCATAGGTGATTATTTAAAGATCAAACATTTGACCAATTCCCTAAACCTAGCTAACCTTGTTCTCAACCTTTGCTAGAAATCCAAAATGATCTAAAAAATATAAAAATAAGAGCTTATTAAAAAATCAAAAGCTTTCCAAGAAAAGGTGATTTTGGTAATCTCCACTGGGGATATAGACACCTAAATAACAATAGAATAAGGCCTTGAGTGGAGCCAAAAGCATCTCTATCAGGGGTATGGATACTTGGCTAGCAGTAGAACAATGCCCAATCCTTCCTTGAGCTAAAGCATGATTCTTAATGGATATCTAAACATGTTGTAAGTTAATGTTAATGATAGAAGACATGAAATATAGTAGTTGTTCTCTAAATACCATGGTAAATATTAAGTGGAATCAAAGTACACACACAACATTATTAGGTTTTGATGTTTGATCCTAATTATATAGGTGTAAGACTTGTTTTAACCATGAACTAATCTTGATAATGATATTGATCAAGTGAAATAGGTAATCTAGTTATTTTTTTGAACTAGAGTGGTTGAATTCTAACATATTTCTATGTTCCCCTAGAAGTCACCATTTATTGAGGTCAACATACCCCCATTTCTAAAAAATGGGGACCCTTGTGCCAAATTGTGTAAATTTGTACCTTAAATTTGAAAATTCACTTGATCAAAGTGTCATTAGCATGTTTTCACATTATTTGTATTTGATGATCATCCACACCATGATATGGTTGGCTTATTTTTTCATGGATCTAGTTTAACCTTGTCTAAGTTTGATAATAGTGGATCTTCTTGTTTTAAGTTATAGGTCTAATGGAGTTCATTTGGAATAGACAATGTCTAGGTTTCATAATTTTATGGTTTTATATCAATTTGGTCTTTTACTAGCCTTTGGTTCATCAAAATCCAAAATTGAATGCATTTTGATCATCCTAAAACCCTTGCTCAAAATACCCTAGCATAGGTTCCTTTGGACCAAATTTGAAATTGATGGGAACATTTTACATGGGATCACTTTAAATGTGTTATAGACTTAGTTTAATTTGTTTATCCTGGAGCTTAGTCTTATTTTATCTTTTAGGAATTAGATTCAGTCATTTTTTTTGGACTTTAAATTTTATATCCTTAGAAACTTTTGTTCCTCAATAATTTTACCTTTGGAACTTTTGTTCCACAAGAATTTTCCCTTTGAAACTTTTGTTCCACAAGAATTTTCCCTTAGAACTTTTATTTTGCAAAAAAATGGTCTTTGGGGGAAATGTGTCAAACATTTTGCCTGGGATAATTTCCCTAAAATAGTTCCCTTTAAACCTAATGCACATACCCTTTGGGATTTTTTTCAAAGGCTAATTCCTCTGAACTTTGTGTTTCAGACATTTTGTCTAACAAAATTAGGATCTTCAAAATATTTCCCCAAGACAAAAGCCCAAAATAATACCCTATTACCAAGTGGCACCCCTGAGTAGAGGTCATTTTATTATGAACTTAGTCTAATATTTTAACCTAGGCCCTAATTGTATCTATACAAAAAATACCTTAGGCTAGAATATTTATGTAGGGCCCTCTTTTATCATGTTTCTAACCTAGCTTAAGACTTTAGCCTAAATTTTTATTCATATTTATTAATATGAGTAAAAAAATTAGTCTAAGGATTTGATTTATATTTCCTAAGCTTACGTAATTAATTTTTTATGATTATAGAAACCAATCACATTTGATCTAGTGGATCATAATCTATAGCTTGCATTCATTTGAATGGAAGGATCAAACGGAGTGAGATCAATGTTGAAAAATCAATCCATGAACCCTAGTTTAAACATCAAGAACTTTATCAAAGATCAATGATATACATTCAATTATACATATCCATATCAATAGAGTGTAAAAGGTTAAAGTTTTAATGAAGCTTAAGATGAACATGAGGCCACCACATGGTGAAAACATGCTAATTAGCAAAACTGATGGCATATAGAGCTCAGAAGGCCCACGAGACTGTCAAGTAGCATAACCTTGGGGCCTAGTACACATTAAAGCCCAATAATATTTTAAAGATCAATGGCACACATTAATTCACACCCATAGGATCCAATGATGTAAGATCAATGTAGAATTTTCAATGAAGCTCAGAAGGCCCATAGAACTGCCAAGTGGCATAACCTCAGGGCAAAGTACAAATAGAGGCTAATGGCATTCAACTCTCTAAATTGAGATCAATGAAAAATTTTGACCATACAAAATAATCTAATGATGCAAGATAAAAACAAATTTTCAAAGGGAATTGATCATTTTTTGAACATTAACGAGCTAAGTGCCATGAAAATGCCACACAAATGCCACATAGGTAGAAAGTGAAAAATCTAAAGATCTTGTGGGATTAGAGAGGCAAAGGTATAAATACATGATCAGAATGAAAATCTAAGACATGAAGCTTGATTAACTGCAAATAACCACCACCATTAAATTTATAGAAAAGCCTTAACATGTACATAATCCCTAATTTGATCTTAAATTGATCATAACCAAGCTAAAGAGAGTGAATCATCATCTGATCAAGAATTATTTAATCTAGAATTGAATTATAGACCACCAATGACAAATTTAACAAAGTTCACAGTCATGGTGGCCTAAAGATAATCCAGGAAAGATGTAGATATCTATCTAACTTTAGATGTAAAATGTATAATCTTCAAAGACACCTAGTTTGATGCCATAACTCTAAATATAGGGGAAAAAAATTGGTCCAAGTTATTTTGGGAAATTAAAGATCAACCAGTCATTTCAAGGGAAGAGTTGAGGAACCAAGGACAAGTCAAAATAGGGGTGATAACAAAAGAATCATGGGTCTACTCTTCTCATCACTAGAGAAAATGGGAGATGCCAAGGACATCAAACAAGCTTTGGATAAGATTGAAAAAGATCTCAAAAACCTAGAGAATTAGGAAAAGGATCTCTTCATGAGACTCATTACTAACCTCCAACTAATCAATGAGTAACATTACAGATTGAAGATCCTATAGGGAAGGCAAAAGACTACATCAAAGCAAGGATCCAAAACCTAGCCTAGTTAGGAATATTATTATATAGAGACACTGTAATATTTTGAAAATAGAATATTCTTTTTGTAAAGACATGTGTAAATTATAAATCACATTGCCTATAGGTCAGTCTATTAGGATTATTCTAATGTAATCTATAACTTTGTAAAAGGACACATGTCCTATACACTTGTACTTTTGTAATTAGATATGGTTGATCAACATACTCCCTTGAATTATACCAAAGGAGTCTTGTAAATTGTAAGAGAGGGATTTTTTGAGCCAAAACTTGTGTAAACTTTTGAGCAACTAATGCAAGTAGGGAATTCTAAAAAGATTATCTCATTTTGTTTGTGTGAATTTTTATATGGATTTTCTCTCACTTGTCTATTTTTAGTTTCAGATTTAAATAGTTATTATAGACTCTTGATGTGTACCTTTGAATTCAAAATTGTTAACTTATGCCAAAGATAGGTTAATTGAAGGTTCTCTAATTTGCTTCATTTTATTTCCTCTACATTTATATATAAACATATGATATATATCATAGGGGTAAATATTTAAAGTAATCTTGGTTCTTATTTGCATTATTTCCCACATTCCTTATATGATCATCTGATGTTTGATAGGATTTGAGCTTACACTATTTCATGTCATACATTTCTTAAGTACATGACTAGATGAGATTTGAACTTTGTCATGATGTCTAGAGTAAATTTCAACAATATATTTTCTCTCTACCCTACCCTTCCTTTTTATTCCTTTTTAACTAATTCACTTTAGATTAAGCCTCATTATGAATATCCATTTTAGTTTAGTTTTAGGATTATATTTGAGCATAATTCTATTTAATTATTATATACTTCCATCGCATTTACAAATAATTATAGGCCATGGTGGCTCCCAATCACCAAACATTATAAATATTTTTAAACCGTTCACTTGTTTTGACTTTATTCCATCAATAGATAACAATGTTATAACAACCTCAAACTCATGAACTAAATTCTTTGAATTCTAAAATGATAAGTGTTGTTTAAACACTCTAATCACCTTGTGATACATATTTAATCACTAAAAAACTACTTGTCTTATAAAATGATCACAAACATGAGACCTTTTAGTGAAACACTCATTTCACAAGGAAAACCCACCCCTAAGTGTGAACAAGAACCCACTTGTTCTAGATGTTGAGCACTTACACAACACCTTATTAAATCAATAACTTGAGAATTTTGATTGAAAACCAATCTAATTGGAGACACAATGTATAACACCTTTCTTTCAACTCATCACACACATAAACTTGCTCATACAAGAAATGCATTTGAAACACCATTTTGGATCTCTTTAGTCTACTTCACTCATTCTCAATTAGTTTTTTACTTCAATCCATCCACTGATCACACTCTCTCTAATCTCTTTCCTTTGCCTTTGTCTTCTTCTCTCTCAACACTTTCACACTCAAGTCTAGAAACCACTGCCTTGGTCTCTACTAGTGATAGATTCTTCTTGAATATCACCATCTAGGTCAACCATAAAACGTGTCTTAATAATTAAGATATCTTACATATTTCAATAACATCTACATAAGTTGGCCATAATAACTATGGGTCACACTTAAGCAATCATGCCTTTTAATTAGGCCTCATTAGCCCTTATATATCTCATGGAGACCTATTCACCCATTTAGCACTTCATCAAGCAAATAAAGAACATAAAATCACTTTTAATTACATGGATCCACTATATATGATCTCTAATACATATTTAGGTGATTGCTCCTACCAAAACACTCTTTTGATAAAGCACAATGTGCTCAAACATTATTCTTTACATAGTAGCACCATTAACAAATAAATAGTCAAATTTGAAGCTCCATAACTTTGTATATACAAACACTCAAACCTTATAACTAGGTTCTCTAGATGTGCCTTGAAGTCTCTATAAATTTTCTTTTTACACCACCATTAAATTCTATATATATATATATATAGCATAAACATTGAGTACTAGTTTTCCCTCACAAATTCAAATATTTAAATTCCAACGGTCACTAAGCATATATTAAACCTTAGATAGGTTGACCTCATCTCATGTTCCTTGACAAATTTGACTAAATATATATTGTCAATCTCTATAGATTAATGAGGTATTTATCTTGTAGTGATCATAATTGATTTAAGCTCTGAGCTCCTATGATTTTTCCACTTGGTTTCCCCATGTACCTTCTGCACATTTGACTCTTTAACTTCAACTCACACTGTCAATCTTATGATAATACAAATACCCATAAGCCATTGATATTCTATCTAATATCTATGAATGTGACACATGTCATTATCACTTTCATTCTTTGACATATTAACTTTTATGCACATTTCTACATCAAGATCTATAATTTAATGTGCATAATTAGATTTACTGACTAGTTGACCTCAAACTTCAATGTGGTTAAACTTGATGATCTCTAGCCCATCACAGTCTTCTAGAACAACTTTGAAGATTTATATATTGAGATATAAAACACTTCAAGACTCTAAATATTTAGGGTGCCTTCTTAACACTATAAAAAATAGCTCCATGAAATCCTTTGATCTTGATTAAATTTTTGAGTACTAGAAATAAATGCACAAACTTGCTAGTTCATTCATTTTTGCATGATGGCCTATGATGATTTGGCTTCTCTTAAGCTATAATATGCTTGTTTCTCATTCAAAAATTTCAAGTGACATACCAAAGCTTCATCAAGACATCTATGGATACCTCACAACTTCTTCTTTATCCTTATAGACCTACAAATGTGCCATATCTCTCCAAGATATCAAACAACTTTTTTGGCATTTATGTACTAGAATCACATGCTCTATTTGACATCAATGACAACATAACATCAATGACCATGCTTAAGAAACTAAAGGTGTTCAACCTTGGTTTGATAGATCTAAAAACCTTGGTTCAAAACTAACTATTAGTTGCCTTATATCCTTAAATTTTGAATGCCCAGGCATTTTTTGATGATCATGCCATGTAATAGGGCCTCATAATCAACCCACTCATTCATAAAATATAAATCTAGATTGAATCCAAAATACATGACTCACCCTTAAGAAGAAATGAAAATGACCCACACCCTAGTGCTTAGGTGACATTTAGCCCCATCATAGTAAAGGATCCACTAATCTGTGTATAATGGGGACATTCATCTATTGAAATTTCTTGGTCTTATGATATCTCAACCATATGGATATCAAAAATGTTAGGTAATCCCTCTTAGGGTCACTGGTCTTGAGGCTTGGGAAAATAATGATTTTGTCCCCTTTGTGGGGTGAATAGAAGATCTCATAGAAGAATAAATGGTTTAGACTCATGTTGTGAAAAAGGGAAGTGAAGAACTTATGGGAACTTGAATAGTTATTTTCTAAGTTCTAGGTTGAGGTAGGTAAGTACCTACAGAAATTCAAATGGATTCTTAATTCCCTTTTTCTTTGGGGTAGGAAGTATGCTGGCATAGTTAGGATCTTGGTTTGTCATGTGGAGTATTATAACATAATTAGGGTCTCATTCCAATGTAGGAGGTGCACACACATAGTTATGTAGATTTTATTACTATTTATAGGACATGAGTATCATTGTTTACCCCATTTTTATGTGTGGGAAACTTCCAAAAATTTAGTGAATGAATTTTTGAGATCTTATTTCTTTGTGGGAGGGAAGGAGAGTCCCCATTATGAATCTATAGGTAATCATGAGTTTTGATGTTGATTTATATCCTACCTACCATCATGGTATGGATCCTCTCCCTCAACACTAGCATAATTGGGGTAGGAGGAATGGCCTAGCTACCTATTAGAGGACTTTGAGCATGATGAGAAGCATAATTAAGTGTAATCTAAAGTAGAATGGTTGACATATCAAGAGGGATAAAAATCAATGGATCATGGACTTTGAAAAACTAGTATGGCCTTGTCATAGTGTGATACAAGAGTATACTCTAAAGAGGTTCTAAAGTGACAAGGGTGGAATGTGAAGTGTGGTTTTCCCCTAAATGGTTGAGAATTTAGTGATGATGCTAGTAGTTTCTAGGGTGGTTATTATGATGTAGGACTTATTCACTCCTAGACACCTCGATCATGTAAAGGTATGGTAAACTAGATAACTCCTCTTGGGTCTATTATATTTGATTATTTGATAAATTATAGGTCCCCACACCTCATCGATAAAATGGGATTGTGAATGGAGGGTTATTTTCAAAAATATTGATGATCCTAGATGTAGTCATGGTGTAAATTGATAGACCATTGAGTATTTTTGGGTTAGTGGTATCTTTAGCCATCATTAGGTATTTCTCTTTTGATTTATATTTTAACAGATCCAAGGATATTACTTCCCTATTATTTAATTTAACCACTTTAAACTTTGTAGATTTAGTAACATCAACAAATTATGGGGACCTTATTGGTAGGTAGATGAATGTGTAATTTAGGTTATTTATGCATGGTTTATTGAAACTTAGTAAAGTTTTTAGGATCCCCTTCAACTATGAAGACCTTTATTATGTGTAAGAACTAGATTTGTTGGAATAAGGTTGAAGGTATAGATTTCATCCTATGTATACAAGGCCTTCCTAAGATTATATTATAATTAGTATCATTATCTATGATGTAGAACTCAGTTAACACCTTCTTTGGGCCCAAAGTGATTGGGAGTAAAATGGTCCTAATAAAAGTATATTTGAGTTTATCATAGCCTCATAAGGTGTTACACATCATAAAATAATTATTTTATCCATAACTAAGAATTTATACGAAGGAAAAGGGGACAATATTGATAGCCACTCCATTGTCAACCATGGCTCTCTTTACAGAGTTATTGTAGTTCCAAACTTATATAAATAAGGTTGGATCTCCCCTTCTTTCCATATTAGAGTTAGGAATAAGGCTTCAAAAATCAAAGAAGTAACTAAAATCCCTTGATTTTTGACCAAGTGGAAACATGTCCATATCAATATGGTTGATTTGGGCTTGTGGAAGAGGAGTAACACTAGATAGATTACCTAATTTTAGGGTGTCAAGCAATGTTGATCAATGATTAGAGAAGATATTAAGTAAATAAATGAATGAGATATGGGAGAACATCTTAGTTAAATCTAAAATTAAATAATAGTTTCCCACAGGTTTAGGAATTGTTTTTTCTAGAATGTTTGAGGGATGAAGAGCCATAAGTTGGTACTCTCTAGTGTGAGTAATGATGTTCACTTCTTCTTCAAATTATAATTCTATGACCCTTATCATTCTAGTTTTGTTTTTCACTCTTAACTGAAGAGTCACATCATCTTTTATAGTTCTAGAGGTGGAGGCTTTGGTATCATGAGTGTATGCCATCATGGGTTGATTATGTTTATTAGGGTGGTTTTATGGGTCACCTTGTTATTGAATTTGGGTAACATGTGCTTGGTGGTTATGGAAGGGGTTTTGGTATATATGGAGATTGTAATTTTTAGGGGTGATAGGACATATAAAAATATCTAGTAGCTTATACTATCATTCCATAGGAACATGTCTACAAATGTCTATCTTTGATCCTTCAAGAGTCTTTGGATGAATTTTATGTATTACCTACAATTCTAAGTTGCATGACCAATAAATCTATGGAAGAGGCAATAAACATTAGGATCATATTCCTTAGGTCTCATGTCTTACCCCTATTACTCAAACTCTTTTTGACTATTTTGTTAGTAATAGGTTTGGTTCTAAAACTAGGGGTATTGTTTGACTGGATGGTGCTAATTTAGATTATGATCATGGTTTTGTATGTTGTGTGGAAGTAATCAGTTAAAATAAGCCACATGAATGGTAAAAAGGGGGTTTTTGGTTCCCAGTGCTTGCATTGTTAGTAGTATCAGTGTTATTTACAAACTGATATTAATTGATATTCATAGGGTTTATCTTCTTGATCTGATCAATGACACCATCAATGGTGGTATTCTTATATTGATTTAGGACTTTGGGGCCTTGGTTATTGGTATTTTTTGAACTTTTACTTTGAAATTGCCCTTTTTTTTGGGGGGGTGATAATGTGCCCATTGGTCCCATGAGTTTTCTAACCACTATCAATAAGTACTTAGTTAATTTATAAGGTGATCTTAAGATATTATGCATATCATCTATAGGTGAATTTTTGGACATCCTCCATCATATCATTATTAAGGGATTGAAGGAAGAGATATCATAATTCTTGTTGATCTATGTTGGTGTGATGATAGAGGAGTATAAGACCTGTCAACATATTATGATGAAATTGGTAGTTGATTCATTGTATTCTTACTTAATGTGTAAGAATTTATGTATGTCAGTCTTCAAGAGTTTGTTTATATTGAAATATTTAACAAATTCAACCATGCATTAGTGAAAATAATGTATATACCCCTTAGGGAGGTAGTAATACCAATCGACCCCTATACCTTCTAAGGTTTTATGGCATTTTTTTGTAAAAACCCCATCCCAAATAAATAGTTCCATAATAATAATAGCATAAGCTTTGACGTACATGTTGGGATATCCCTCCCCTTCAAACTTGAGAAGGTCACATAGGGTACATAGGATAAGAACCCCCCATAAGTTAGAATTGAGAGGATCCTTAAGGTACTCAACATAATTCCCCATGTTTCTAAAGTTTTTATCTTTGTAGTGGGTATTTATTCAAAAAAATAAATAATATAGAGGTTAGTTTGGTAACCACTAGAAGGAATAGAAGAATCCTAATAAGGTGAAGTAGAATAAGCTAGAAAATACTTATATGGTTGAGTGGAGTTTGAATACATATGGAAGTATAGGGGAAGGTTGTTATATGTAAGAGGTATGGTGTTTTTTTTGGTGGGGTGTATGTGGTTTGTACTTAACTTGATGCTATGTAAGGTTGAACATACTCCTTTTATGGAGGGGGAGCATATGTGGGAGGCATGTAACTCATAGGTGTACAAAATAGTGGATTATTAGCTACTGTATCATTTTGAAAAGGTGGAGTGTAAGTGTATACACATTTCATTAGGATTTAAATAGGTAATAAATATGATGGATGAGATTCAGAGGTGTCTAGGTTGGGGACTCCATGAGTGAGGATATCCCTAAGGGGTTGGTGAGATACATGGTTTGGTGGGGGTGTATGTTATTTCTATGGCAGAATTATATAGGATTGATGTTATGGTCCTTAGTGAGTCATTTCTTGGATGATATAAGGAGAGGGATGAGATTATGTAAGATAATTTGTTCCCATCCCTTGACCCAAAGTTTGTTGGTTTTTTCTCCAAGTGAAGAATACAACCCACTAGGGTGTTGATGAGTTAGTTTAGGCCAGCATTAGTGTTGTGCCTAAGGACATACTATATGGGAGGTGTGGAGGCATGAGATGGGTTAGTTTTAGGGGTTTGGTTTGGGGTGGGATCCCTTATGGTAGTGGTTGTGTTTTGAATCAGTGGGTTGGAGGTGTCTTAAATCCTATTAGGAGGTTGCACAACTTTTTACATATGATTAACTTTGTCCTCTAAGTGGTGGATCCTACCTAGGTAATGATAATATTTATCCATGTTTTATTCATATATATTTTTAACCTAATGGATATCCTAGTGTCTATGTAGGGAATAATCATGCCTCCACCAGTAAGGGTCATAGTTTTGGAGTTAGGGTGGTTACTTTCAGCTTTAGATATGTCTCATATTTTTGAAATGGAGAACCCACTCTTAGTTTTGGTGTTAGGTTAAGAGTAGTCATTTAATTGGTATTATATATTGGTGTCAAAGGTTAGGTTGTTAAAACTCATTAATGAAGTTTCACTAGAATTGAGTTGGGTTCTTTTATA
>JARHVA010006344.1:255000-277500 GCA_037957365.1 Torreya grandis | reverse complement strand
TATTCTTGAAACACACACATGTGATAGATATAACTTAATTAATATTCTCACTCGTATTTTTCTACCCCAGAGCCAAATATGGTAAGAACTGCTTGGAAGGCCAAATTTTCACATGCATATCTTTTGATGTGCTTCATTACATGATCTAAAATTTATAATAAATAAAATATGAAAAAAATTTAATAAACCCATATTATCAATTTATCCTCACACTTTTTCATGTACAAAATATAACAACATCAAAATTCTCACTCAACTATTCTTATCACATGCAAATTTGGCTATGGGAAAACAATGTCAAACTGCTTGGGAGCCCAACTTTGCACTTGAATATATTTTTTAAAACTTATTTTAATGACCTAATATTTATTAAATAATAACTATAAATAATAATTAACAAACCCATGTGACCATTTATTCTTGAAACCTCCATGCGTGTGAATTTTGACATCATCAACATGCTTACTCGACTTTATTTGAACATAGAAAACATTGTTAAAAAGCTTGAGAGCCTAGATTTGTACCCAAATGTTTATAATTTTTCTTCATCCCATGAATTTAGACTTATTGCATAAAAACTAGGGACTAATTTGATCACAAACATATGACCAACTCCCCCTAACTCATCCACACGTGGTAATGGTGATGTCAAGAAATTGCCTACTCAAAATTTTTGCCACTAGACCCAAAATGTCTAGATGAAAAAAATGATAAATCAAATAAAAATCACTCATTAAAAAAAGAATTAAAAGCATATAAAAATATTTTATGAACCTTTGAACATGCTCAATACTCCATACTCATCCATGAATATCTCTAGCCAACCAAAACTAAATATCAACCAAGCCAACTTCAAGCACACTAAGATAAACACATTGCACACTTTGTCATTGTTACTTAAACTATCAAGACACTTCAAAAACTAACCAATAAACTTCCATGACATCATTTAAAACTCTCTAAAAATATCTCCCTTTGTCATTGATGTCAACACTCATCACAAAACAATATACAACTCACCTTACTTCTCTCTTTTTAAGCACTCTCACAATAGGAACTTTATCCCCCTTTGACACAATGACAAAGTGGGGAAAATATGATCTTGAGGACAAAAAATAACATAAATATGATATTAGCACCTTATAAATATGATACAAACTCCCCCTTACCTTGATCCTACCTCTTCTATCCTTGATAATTTCCTCTTTCCACATACCAATACTCTCTTCAACCAAGTACTGAAACCAATGAAGAAAGAACACATAAAAATACTGATATCTAATGTAAATCACCAAGATAAATATAAAATGGACTCCCATTAATATTTATGAGCCATTGCACATCATGAACATCTTCAAATCTCCATACACCATGAAAGACCACCTCATAGGCTCTCTCTCAAACCACCTCAAGGACCACCAATAGAACTTCATGCCACAAAAATATAAAAAAATGATAAAAAATAACCTGATAACTCTCCTTGAAACACACACACCTTTTTATTTTTGATAAACTAAACAAAAAGTACTCATCTTCACACTGGGCTTGTTTAGTCTCCTTGTAGCCCTACCTAGAACTTACAGAGCCCACAAATTTTAGTAGATACATCATCAAGACCTAAAAATTCATATATGAAGTACTTTCATATTCCCCCTCAATAAAAAAATTTTTAAACAGCTATCTCAATCTCTACAACATACTTCCTTCACAAACCAACTTACCAATTAGGCTTCCATCTTGACAAAAACATGAATAATTTAAAAACCAAAAACATTAAAATCTATACGAATCTTTATTTAACAACCCATTTGGCCCATTAAATATATTAATAATACTTCTATCTCAAGTCATAAGGTAAACCACTTTTTTAGTAGAGCCCAAAACCCTAGAATTTCAAAACAAACAAGGTCAACAAACCTCCTTTTAGTCAATGTCCACCTCTAAAACTCTTTGTACATCTAGAGATAACCATTAAAAAATTTTGGACCAATATTTTAGATTCCACATATTTGGGAACCCATGAATCCTATAACCCATTTTAGGACTTGTAAATTCTTAAGCATAAACTGGGAAACCCAATAGCAAAAAAAAATCTTCAATTTGAATTTAACATACCTTCAAACCACAAAAACCACCTAAAACATGATATAATAAGGTTAACAAAACTTTCTAAGAAAAAATATCATCTTGATAAATCACAAATCCTCTTTTTCCACTTGAAAACATTCAATCTAACCCTACAGACTGAACATATACAATTATGACATGACCACATCATATCTTCCACCTAGACATACTCCAATTGAAAACACTCATCTTTAGCCTTCTAAGACCATCTCAAGAAAAATACAACAATACTTTATTCTCCATTTAAATGAGTCTCTTAAGAAGCATAGATAGATACATCTTTTGCACCATAATTCTCTAAAACAAAGTGAAGCCAGGAGTGGCCCACATATCCTTAGTAACCATTGGAATCCCCTTACAACTATAAGATTTCTTGATTTTATTCTTCTTCTTCTTAGTCTAAACTATGATAACTGATTCTTTTTCTAAATTACTCTCTTTCTCTTCTATTATTGTATTGAAAATACATGGAGACAACATAGATTCATGACATACCTTTTTGTCTGTAGAATCTTACTTAAAACTTGGAACCTCATCACTAGGTACATATAATTAATGTTATTTAAATGAAACTTTCTCAAAAATAGTAAGATGTTCACTTGGATCTATACATTCCTTACATCTAGCCTCAACTAGTATCTTGGTCTTTCCCTTGAGCTTCATCTCTTCATTCTCAACATAAACATATAATGAGATCCCTTGGAACACTTCTCTTTCTCTAGAATTCTCCAACATAGAAAACAAATTACTTGGTCCTACAGTCTCATCATGATGCATACTTGCCACTTTTGGTTTTTATGAGTCAATTTTTCTTCTTCTTTGTACTCTGGGAGCTTGATTGAACCTACTTTGATTTGTAGGCCTTTTCTTATAGAATCTAGAAATCTTACCTCTCTATTCACAATTATAGAAAACCATTATTTTTAAAGTGAATTCAACTTGCCTTAATTTAGATGGACAATGTTTTACAAAGTGTCCCATAATATTATAGTTGAAACACTCAACCTTATTCACACCTTTTGACTGATGACCCCCATCATAGTTCCATGCAAACTCATTTCTAATAGGTCTTCTATATTCTCTAGATCTATGTCCAAACTGATTACAAATATATCAATAACCATTAAAATTTGAATACCTCATGGAATTTGGTTGTGTAATTTGATTTGTATTCATTTTACCAACACCTTCATTACTTGTCTGGTGATTTGTCTTCAAAGGCTGATCCACCTTGCTCTCATTGACATTCATATGATTTTGAGAAGTAACTTCGGCCTCTTTATTAAAAACTAATCTAGATTTATCACTAGCTAAATTTTGACTATTTATGAGATTACCCAGATCATTAAAACTCTTATCAAACTTGATAAATGATTTCACCTTGCTTACAAACTTCTCTAACTCATATTTAAAATATACAATCTTAGAAGCATACCTCGAACAATCATCTTCTTTATCTTTCAATCTTGTAAACATGATTTCCAATCAACAACTGAGATGCTTGACTATATCTTCATGTTCCTTGGCATCTTCATTCATTTTTGCCTAAAATATGTTGAATTTTTCCTTATAGTCTTTGATTTTAGATTTAATCTTCTTATTGATCTTATTTTCAATATTCAGTTCTTCAATAACATTTGTCAATGTAGCCTCATAATCCACCTCATCTTCATGATCATCTAAATCACTCCAAGTAGACTTATTTTGATGTGAACAACTACATTCCTCAGCCACAAATAGGGTTTCATCTTAAATAGGACCATCATATTCATTATCATAATTAGATTCACTAACTTCATTCTCATTTGATGAGCTATAATCTTCTTTGGTGTAGAGACTCTTCTTGTCCTTAAACTACTTCTTTTTGTTGTCAATCCTTCTAACTCCCTTTTTACTTTTATCATACCTAAATGATCACTTTCCATCTTGATGACCTTGATCATTCTCTTCATCATCATCCTCCTTCTACTTATGAGGGCAATTATTAGCAAAATGTCCTACCTCTCCATAGTTGAAGCATTTAAGGGGTAGTTTACCCTTATACTTGCCTGAACCTATTTTCAATTTTCTTGAAATCAAAGCAATTAGTTCATCCTCATCTATACCAAAAATGTCATCCTCCTTGGGTTTATTACCTTGGAAGTTATTCTTTGGCTTCATCTATATCTTCAATGTTACTTCTTTCTTTGGTGGTATATCATCATTCTTCCTCATCTAATATGCAGTAAGGGTGCCATTCAATTGATCCATATTCAACTAAGTAAGATCATGATTTTATTATATAGAAGATACTTTTAGATCAAACTTGAGGGATATAAACCTTAATACTTTTTAAACTATAGTAGCCTCTTCAAGGTTCTTTCTAAGACCTCTGATGATTTTCACAATCTCATCAACTCTATGTAGAAAGGATGCCATATAATCTTCTTCATTCATCTTGAGACTTTAAAATTGCCTTTTATGAGTCTACAACTTAAAAATATTAACCTTTTAATATACTTCATAAATTATAAAAATTTTATCCCATATCTCTTTAGCATATTTATAATGGATTACTTTGGTGGACTCAGTCTCTTTAAGACCACAAGTGGTGACATTCATTGCCTTGAAATTATTCACAAAAAACTTCTTGTCTATAGCACTAGATGGAGGAGTAGTAGGAATAATGTAACCATCTACAACATATTTCCATACATCAAACCCTAGGAACATAATGTATGTACTCATCCTATCACTCCAAAATGTATAATTAGATCTATTGAACATTTGTGCCTTCTTAGTAGAGAAACCTCCTTGATGACTACCCATATTATACCTTAGATCACTTTCAAGTTGTCAAGCCTTTATCAAAAGACCTGCTTTAATACCAATTATTAGAGGTACAATCACTAGGGGTGAATTAGCGAGCCTAGATATTTCAATTTCAATTTTAATCCTTTTAAGATATTAAACAATTAGCATATATCAACTTAATTAATCAACATTAACAAGAGAGATCATTCATTCAATGTATACACAAGATCAAACTCATAACCCATAGTTCTTGTAGGAAACCCTCATGGGGAATAAAATCCACTCACACGTCTAAAACACATGTAATACTTGTCCTATAATAAATTATAAATAATATATTGGTCAAGTCCTTTATACCAAAAAAACTTGATCAAATCCTCCTAACCAAAGGCCTTTAGTGAAACATCTATTTCACAAGGAGCAACTTCCCCTAAGGAAGATCAAGTCCTTTAGACCCTCCTTTGAAGTCAACACCTCCACCTCAGAATTTATGTCTTCAACACCTGATGATGTATCTCTATTTTATAACACTTGCATAAACTCCTTTTCTATCTCATATAATCCTCTCACATAGGCATGCCACAATGTCTCTCCTTCTTCACTCAAACTATCCTCATATGCACACTTAGACCTATTTGCATATCCTCAACTTATAAGATCACTATTAAAACATCAAAAATATTACCTACATGTCATAAACATATTACCTAATCTATTTTACTCATCAATTGGGCACTCCACCTCTCCTTTACTCCAAAACTCTTACATACACCTTGCACTTTCTCTTTTTCACACAAGTCTAGAAACTGTCATATTTTGTTTCATTATATATAGATAATTCATGAATTATCAATTCCAAAATAATTAGTTTTATCTATAACATATGCCTTCACCCATAAGGCATCTTACATGGGTCACACTTGAGCACAATTCTCTTTCAAATAAGCCTAAGTCATGTTTTATGTCTTATGGAGACCCATTCACCTATTTGATAATTTTACAAGTAAAATGATACAAGACCACTTTAAAATACATGGTTCCACTCCTTATGTCCCCTTATACATCCTCAAATTATCCTAGTAAATTTTTCTCACTTTTGTGTATGCTCATACAACTCAAACACTAACTTGGTGTATAGAAACACCATGGAAGAACACAAAATCAACTTATTAATCATAGATCATACTCAATATATATTTATCAAACCTTTAAAATCCATAAAAAAATATCATCATGTAGTCTATAAAACTCCCAAATAGATAAGTCATCATGAGACATTGAAACAACATCAACACAAGCTCAAACATCCTTCCCAAGTTCTTAATAGATGAATGTCAAACACATAGTCAACTTTAAACCTTCATAAATTTGAATATACACACTTTCATATATTTAAATATATATTTCTATATGTGCCTTATATTCCTCTAAAAATTCACTTTTTACACCATAGTCAAATTATACATAGATCGAGAGATATGGCTCAATAACCAGGCACTAGTCTTTCTTTCATTAAATTCAAATATTTAAATTCAAATAGTCACAATTAAAATTCAAACACTATGATATCATATCATGTCCTCATTACTTAGATCAAATATGCACCACTAATCTTCTTTTAAATTTAACTCTTCTATACTTTTAAACAAAGAACATGTTGACCTCATCTCATTCAATCTTGTAAAATTGACTCAACATACACCGTCAATCTCTATGGATTAGCCAAGTCTTTATCATGTAGCATGCACTATTTCATAAATATATACTAACAACCACTCACCATTTTATCCTTATCCTCTAACTTTACTTAGTTTTAAATCTCAAACACTTGTCCTCATCTTGCTACTTCCTGATAACTTGGAATGAACATGCTCCATCGATCCTTTTGTAAGGAACTCAATCTTTAACTTTGATAACCAACGAACACTTTGACCCATTTGACTTACTACACACCATAGATATATATGTATGAATTCCCATGCACCATTTTATCTCCATCTGGTCTTGATCTTTAATATTGTGCAAAATTACTAAGTATGGGGACCATTGTTTATCTGTCTGGAAGGCCAACTTTGCATAGTCATATATTTTACCTCGCTCACTCGAATGTTCTTAAATTTGAACCACATAAACTATAAAAAATTATAAAAAAACACATATAAACATTTATTCTTGAAACATGTACATATGTGAGATATAACTTCATTAATATGCCCATTTATATTTTTCTACCCCAGAGCCAAATATGTCAAGAAATGTCTGGAAGGCCAACTTTGCACATGCATATTTTTTGATGTGCTTCATCGCATGTTCTAAAATTTAGTAAAAATAAATTAGAAAAAAAACTAAATAAACCCATATAATTAATTTCTCATCACACATTCACATGTGTGAAATATAACAACATCAAAATGCTTACTGAGTTATTCTTATCACATGCAAATTTGGCTAAGTATGGGAAAACAATGTCAAACTACCTGGGAGCCCAACTTTTCACTTGCATTTTTTTTTTTACTTAGTCACATGACCTAATATTCATCACATAAGAACTAATAATAATACTAAACAAACCCATGTGACCATTATTCCTGAACTATGTGTGTGAATGTTAACATCATCAACATGATTACTCAACTCTATTTAAACATAAAAAAACATTATCAAAAAGCTTGAGATCCCAAATTTTTCACCCACATATCTTTTGTTGAACTTCATTACATGACTTGAGACTTAACACATATAAATTAGGTACTAATTTTATCACAACCATATGACCAACTCCCTCTGACTCATCCACATGTGGTAATGGTGATGTCAACAAACTGCCTAATCAGATTTTTTGCCACTAAGCCCAAAATGTCTAGATGAAAACAATGCTCAATTAGACAAAAACCACTCATGAACACAAGCACTAAAATCATATAAAACCTCTTATATTACCCCTTACACATTCTCAATACTCCATACTAATCCTTGAGCATCTCTATCCAAGCCAAAACTGAAGATCAACCAAGACAAATTCAAGCACACTAGGACAAGCACATTGCACAATTTATCATTGTTACTTAAACTATAAAAGCACTTCATCCACTCACCAGGAAACTTAAATGACATCAACATGACATCATTGATAAATTTTTAATAGGAGTTTTATTCCTATGGGTTTTTTCTTTCTTAATTTCATGGATATATGTTTTACATGAGTACCTTATCAGTCCTTATTATCAGGACTCATACTATGGATATGGCACTTTTTTTTTGCTATTTTTATCCCCTATCTTCACTTGAGGGGAGGGGGGATGTTATATTTTACTCAAGTTTTATTAGTTCTATAGATAGTTTTTATTTATTTCCTAGTTTATCATTTTGTGGATTTATCCCACATTGGTTAGTTTGACTTACTTCTTCTTTGTCCCTACCTATATATGCAAGGCTTATCATTTGTAACATATATAAATTATTTTATTAATATTATATGATATTTCCTTTGTATTTGTATATCATATTTATATCTCTTACAACTCTTTTTCTGATTCTTCTAATGTTAATGCTTCAGATCTTGGGATTGGAATGATCTTGTTGACATTCCTTTCATGATTTATTGTGTATGCTTATTATGATGTTGAAGCAAGGATTTATGTGGGGTGATTACATGAATAGGAAATTCTTGGATAAAATTTGGATGATTTCACATGTTTTAAAGGCTTATAATGAAATATAGGTGCTTGTGTGTATTAACAAGGCTTCTTGACACTATTTTTTTGAGTTTCTGTTATTTTTGGCTTGTTGTTTGAGTTTTCTAAGTTAATGGAGATATAATGTTTTCTTGTTGAAATTAAAAAGTTGAAAGTATATAAATAAAAAAATGGAAATTAAATAAAACAATAATTCATGATGCGTGCAAAGGAGAGAGGAAAAAACCTATACTATTATGCAAAGTGTTGATTTTTCTAGATGTAATCTAGGTGGTGATGTTTTTGTAGTTTTTGTTTCATTTATGTGGGATGGATTAAAAATGCAAGTTATTTTTTCTAAATGTGCAAGAAATGTAAAAGGAAATATAATCTAAAACAATAATATCACAAATAATGATATTAACCTAATGTAATAATAACTCCACTAATCTAATCTAATAAACAAACAATACTAAAATTAAAAAAGAGTCAAACTTCACATAGGCATAGATCAACTATAATACATGTAATATGTTGATGAAATAATCCTTGGTATGCTATCTCTTATTCATCCTTGTGTGAATTTTGGGAACTCTTTAACTAGAGGATGACCAAGCTCTAAAATAAATGGGAAAGGAAAAGACACATAACCACAAATGGAAAACAATTGAAATGAGGTTGATCAATGCTTTAATTTGCAAAGACTAAGTTATTAGACTAGTAGCACTTCTTCTCCTATGGTAATGTAGTCAACATGAAAACTATAAAGACTAGACCTTCATGCAATTATAGTAGGACTATGGCTAAAAAATATTTAAAATAACAACTTCTAATGGCAATTTTTGGATCTAAAATTAGGCCAAAAATGGCTCTTTTGTAGAAAGAGTTGGGAGCTTACATGGAGTTTAACTGAGTCCAATTAGGATTCAAAATTGGGAATAACTCAAATTGATTGAAAGTAGATGAGGGAGTCATATGGGATTTATTGGAGGTGAAATTAGGATGGATATAATAAGAGATGTGATGAAAAGCATGCAAAACACATCGAGGAAATATTCTTGAGAGTTAACTTTAGAAGATGAATATAATGGGACAGAACTACTACTTTATGCAGGGGTAATTGTGAAAGTACCACTTTTGGTGATATAACTATTGTTTATATTTACACTTCCCTTGTTCTAATATGTAACTACCTTGTTAAGATATAACTACTTCTTATATTATGAAACCACCATGGTAGTTATGTAATTTTAAGGGTAATTCTATAAAGGAGGGAAGTGGTTTTATCACCTAGAGTGGCAATTTTGTCCTACATAAGAAGTTTTAAAAACAAAATAATAGAAACTATAGAAGTTAAATAAAATAATAACAAAAGGGGTCAAGGGAGGAGTATGGAAGTAAAATAGGAGTAAATAGTTAAAGAGTTCCTTATGGAGTAAAAAATAAGAGATCATTACATCATCATCAGATTTCTAGTAAGAATGTCATACCATGTAAAATTTAGGTGCATACATCTACATGGTAACCTCTTAACATTATGCATATTGGTTAAGGGTCCCAAGTATTTTGACTTATTCTTGGCTCTGGTCTAGTGAGATCTCATTTCATAGCATGATCTTGCTCACTTAGAGTTTACTAGTCCTAGATCATTGTTGTATAGGCCTTGACTACTCCAAAGTCCTGATATATTGACATGTTACCTCATCAATGGAATTTGAGGCTCTATTATCTATCCAAGCAATTTTTACCATCTTAGGAGCATGGGTAAATGAGATATTACATCATGAAATCATCTCATTCACCTGGACTATTGATGGTTTTCTAAGTGAGTAATAATTGGTTTAGGTATGTAGTGAAGCAAAATTTTAATAGGTGTAAACATTTCACTCCTCTAAAGATCCAATGAAATTTATTCTAGTCTTGACATTTTGGATTGGTGAGATGATCATCAAATTTAAGCTCATGCTTTATTGATAAGAATTCCATCATGCAATATTATTGTCAAGGGTGTGATGTATAGAAGCTTTTGATATATCCATTTCGTAAATGGGTTCAAACTACATTACTTGTATTAAAAGGACTTGGTGATATGATATTGTGACACTTGTTAATATCTCACTAATATAGAGCCTTGTTGAAGCCTCAAAGACACACAAGCTATCGTAAGGGAGTAGGGAAACTAGATCTAAACATATGGCCCCATCTCTCTTACCCATAGCTTGAAGTACTTGGAATGAATACCAAAGGGGATATGAGTCATAGGGTGGTGTGATCCTAAAATGTGGCCACATCTTTCTCATATGAGGGTCCAAGGACCTATGAAGAAAAAATAAGTCATTAGGATATAAATTTTAAAATATAAACATCTAAGTCTATGAAATTGAAAGAAATACAAAGTTAAAATAAACTTGGAAAAAAGAAAAGATTCCATTTTATAAATTATAATCTAGATCAACCCATTTTAAATAAATTACTACATATAAAGACCACAAAATGAAAACTTTAGCCATTTAAAGTCAAACTAATGTAGAAATGACCCAGAATTAGACAAACTTTGAGAAGAACAACCACTCCACCTATAGAACCAACAACTAAATTAATCCATTTTAAATAATTTTTTTAAATTTTATAGATGTTAAATATGAATTATTAGCCACTCTAAGGCAATCCAAAATATAAATGGACCAAACCCAAAGAAAAAAATGTAAGACCAACTAAATAACCCACAAAGACCCAAGTGTCATTCTTAGGTTTTGATGGTTTTGACAAGCCATAGGACCATCAAATTTAGACTCATATAATACAAACTAGGATGTTCATATGTAGTCATGTTGGCATGGTTATGCCACGTGGTAGCTCCATTCTCATATCTCACTTCATTGGGGCTTAACTCATGTTAATAATTATTTTATTAAGATGCATTGATATATTACCAAGTGGCATGATCTCACTCACATGGGAGATCAAAGGCATTGGTTCAATGTTCAAGGGGCACTAAATATTTTGAGGACTTAAGATCTTAATATGTTTCCCCATCTCATTTAATTAGGACCTCACCACTTTTTTTGTGTGCCTAGATCACCCTGAGGCCATTAGGGGATGAATTTATGCCATATGGCCACATCCTAATTACCCTAAACCCTTATAGTAATTTTAAATTTCATCAATCCCCATAAGGTCCCATAGAAGTGATATCTCACCACATAGCATGATATTTATCATGTGGGATCTCAAGGTCGAGGCCCAATAATTGAAGCATCCTAATGAATCAAGGAAGTAAGATGGTGATAGGAATCCTCATCTTAGGTAATTGAAAGGTTGAAGATTCATATTTAAATTTTAAAAGCATCATTGAGGAAAGATAGATATGTATGGTAATTCCATGCTTACTTGGGAGCTTATGAGGGAAGGAAATAGCCATTAGATTTTCAATTTTCAAATATAAATGGCTAAGTATAAAATTTAAAATAAAGGTAAAAGGCAAATAAATGAAAGTGAAATAAATAAGTCATTACCAAACTAGAAGCTAGATTGATCCATATTTTTAAAATTTACTAAGTCTAAAGATGGAATATGATAAACATTTAGCCAATTAACATAAAAATAGAGTAATACTTAGACCAAATATCCAAGGAAATTTTTTAAAAAAAGGAACCCTAAAAATAGTTAAATAAATCACAAAAACCCAAGTCCATTTTCAGGTTTTACAATTTTGATGGACAAGATGGTCATCAAATTTAATCTAGTAAATCACTAATGTGGATGATATCATGTATTCCAATTGGCATGGTCATGCCTCGAGGTGTCTAAATGCTCATATGGGGCTTAATTAGGGATCTAACATATTCTAACTATCTTACATCTAGATGGAGTGATATCTCACCTTAGTGCATGGCATGATCTCACTCATCTAAGAGATCATAAGCCCTAGATCAAAATCTAAAAGGTACCGACTACTACAGGTCTTAAAGATAGTGATAAGTGACATCATCTTGGGAATCTAAGAGGTTGGTAGTATTTTAAATATGCATGAACCACCCTGGGATGTAAAGATGTTGGATCATGCCATGTGGAAACACTCCACTTACTCGAGGCCATCATCTATTAGTTTGAAGTACACTAACTATCTTGGGTCCATGGAGATGCATGATTTCACCATGTGGTTTCATCCCATGAATCTAGGGCTAGATACCCAATCCTAAAGATCAAATTACCCTGATGAAGTTTTAAAGTAGGATCATGACACACATTATCATCTTATTCACTTGAGGGGATCACATACCTCCAAAGATAGACTATGTCTTGAAAGCTTACAGAGAAGTCATAACACGACAAGTTGTGACCTTTCTCTCATCCATAACCTGAATGAAAAAATATATCAATTATCTATTTTGAATTCAAATGAAAATGGCTATGGAATATCTGAGACATAAAGTAAAGGTAGATAGAAATAATGAATAAAAATAACTATTTTTTTAGACTCGATAAATTTATCCCAATGTAAATGAAAATGACTAAGTCTAAAATTGGAACCATGAAAACATTTCACTTAAAAGGATTAAAAATGGGATCAAATGTAGACAAACTTAATGAGTAAAATAATCCCATCTACTCTAAACTACAACCAAATTAGTCCATATATAAGAAAATTGACCAAGCCAAAGGATAAAGTAATGCAAAGACTCAACCAACTAAAATGAAACATTGTATAAATAGACCCAACTCAGATCAATATAATGGATAGGAGTAGTCATGATCACTAAAACATTAGTAAATTTAGGCTAAAATCCCCATAAAGAGACCAATCTCTAAGATGAAACAACATTAAGAACTTAGTCAATCAATTATGAAAGGGAACACTAACAGACCAAAGAATTTAAGGAAAATATGTAGAAACTTTGAGAAACAATCAAATAATTTACAAAAATCTAAGGAACAATGGTCTAAAATAATAACTTTAGTTCCCTTCAAAACCTGCTTAAGGATAGACCAAGACTTAGTAGATTTGGGCAAACTCAAATAATTGTAGCAATGAAAGCCCAATCTAAAAACTTTGAGACCAAGTATATAGGATGAAAACCTTAATTTCAGACTTGGTCAAAATAAAAAATAACAACTAAATTCATATTACACACCCCCAAGGACCATATAAAATAATATTAACATGTTAAACAATCCCAAGGCACACATTTGAATTTTATCCTATGAGGTCACTAGTGTTTATTAGGTGGTTGTGGCCAAGGATATAGGTGAGGTTAAATCATAAAATAAAACTAACTACATGTAATTCATCTTTTTAAATCTCTATTTTAGTCATTGCCATTAGGAGACAATTGTAGACCAAATGTCCATGTGTATGGCACAAAAAAAATTATATATATATATATATATATATATATATATATATATATATATATATATATATATATATATATATATATATATATATATGTTCATCAAATGTATCCACTCATGGAGATTTCAACTTATTTTACCTTGTTTTTAATTAATGATCTAAACAAGTACAAGACTATGAATTTTCATATTGTATAAAATATGTCTAAATTACATAAATTTGAATGTAAAATAAAATTTTCAAATAAACTTTCTTATTTATCAAAATTACTAATAAGACTAGGGTACCTATCTTATTTCTATTGTGGTCTAATAAAAAATTATATATAGATGTCAGGAAGACTGAAAATGGATTTGGATTCACTCAAATTATAAAACTAAATGTTTACACCCACTAGGATGCCTATGGTATGGAGTAGATGCATGGTATCTAGATCAATTTAATATGTATCATAATTTTCTTGCATATTTTAATCAATTTATTACACTATAGGTTATTATGCATACCTATTAAGATTGTTCCATTTAAAAAATTAAATCTTATATCTTGTGTGTAGATGCATAATCTTGTCTACTTCACCTTGAAACCCTAGTTCCACTTTTGACACTAGGTTTTCATATAAATAAGGATTGGATAATATGGGTTGAGTTCAACCCAACCACTCCCCAATGATTAGTTGAGAATTAGATATACTTCTAATACTTTGAAGAGGGATCAAACCATATGTAGTTCTCCCACTTAGGTGTTTGTGTGCAATAATAATCCACTAGTATGGATGCAACCTATAACTTGGATTTCAACACTTGAAAATATGGAAAATTGACTTGTATTTATGTTATTTATACCTAGATAAGGCATGGTCCTTTGAGGTCTTTCTAATTTATAATATTTAGGGTTGTTCCTCTCAATGTGAAAGTGATAAGTAGGTACTTACTGCATAAGTGCTAGGAAGGAATAGGCTTAGACCTAATGTGTTTAAATATATGACTCTTTCAATATCTTATTCCACCATTAACATTAAATATCTACAAGATTACTTATAGGAAGGATCTAAATTTAGGACAATGACTAGGATAAGGCACACAAATAGATTTGGTTTAGGTGGATAATTATTGTAGCCAAATTGTCTAACTATAACTGTAGGCATCTGAGGCACATGAATGGTGATATGAGGACTTAAAAATAGTTATAATTAGGATAATAAGAATATTAAGTGTAGAATAGGGAATTCATGTCAATGACTCATATAAAATTAGGAAGGCCAGATCCATAAAAAGGTGAATGGATAGGAAAGAGTGTGGATAAAATTCAAGTGTATATGATAATTCATTTATGGTAAATATAGGATAATATTGACATTTTCAAGTGTCTTACCATATATATATGTCTACAAATACCACCATTTTATTCTAGTGATGGTAATAGTAGATTAAAAATATTTCTTACCTTGGTGAAACCATATGGGTTTGTCTCTGGGAAAAGGCTCTGAGTATGCAAGTTTCTCCATACAAACTTAAAATGAAACATGTATAAATCAATGTCCATATATGATATAAAAACTAAAGTAAATTAGTTCAATGAAATATTTGAAATTTGAAAATCAAGGAATGAATACAACTATAAGTATGAAAATTGTGTTGCCCTCCAAAGTATTGGAGATGGGTGACTATTCCCTACGGATAATGTCATGGGGTGTTTATTCCCCTAGGTGAGTGCCACTATGTATGTATATACCCATATTTGGTATAACCCTTATCATAATATTTTTAGGTCACTTTGTATCTATAGATCTTGAACCATGAACTAGGTACTTAGTGGCACATCTCTATTGATTTTGTGGTTGTATTACTAATTATATTTAATTATGTGACACCCTTATCCTATCATTTTCATCTTTAAAAAACATATTAAAAACATATATATCCCTTCCTATCACCTAGGAGTCTTTCAAGCCTCAAGTTATTTTTGTCATTTATAATCAATATTGACTAGAAATGATATATCTAACTTAGGTCCATTTTTAATTTATTTTGGCCACATTTAAATTTAAGACTATTATTTGGGCACATTTTAACTTCTTTTTATCAAATTTTGTGCACCATTAGGTCCTTATTTCAAATTTATGGATCTTATATTTTGTTGTTTTCACAACGTGCCCCATTTTCAAAATAAAAATAAAGACCCTCTTTTTTCTTTGGATTCTATTCTTATTTCTTTTAGTAATTCATTAGTGGTTTCTTGTTTGAAGTGGCCTCTTTGGCAATGTATTTTTTATATATGTGGATATTTAGAGTTTGAATGTGCTTAATTTTTTATCCAAGATTGATTAATTATAATAAGTTTACATCATAAATACTTGGCATATAAATCACATGTAGGACTACATTAAGTTAAAATCTGAATATTCATGATTCTATTAAGTCTTGGTTTATCTTCATGCTTGTGTTTTGAAACACATTTAAAACTTCCTTTTTTATATCATCTCACCTTGGATTTATGCAAATTTTCTACATCTTTTTTGCAATAATTTAATCCATTTTTTCTTCAATTTGATTTAAAATAACTAAGTTTTCATACATATTTATTATTTTACTTAGTCAATTTTTTTGTAAAATGGACTAAATTAGCTTTAGGATCGATTAAATGACTAAGTAGTCACATAATTTTTATTCTATACTTAGTCTTTTTTTGGACTTTTTCTTGTATTTTTTTATTTGAAATTTCTTAGTTGTTGGATTTTTTTAAAATTTGAATGTGTTGATTGTCTTTTTATCTTGTCCCACATGCACTTGGGTTATTTCTTATGCCACATGACACTATTTCATGGCCCCCAACAGCCCCAACCCATTCTAAAAAGGCTTTTAGGACTTAGTTAATTTATTCAAAAGTTTCTTTTAGCCACATGACACTTGTCTACCTCTCCAAAGACTTAGCCAATTATTCAAAATTATCTAAGATCCATGTGTTAAATTTATGTTGATCCATAAGACTTCAACAATTCAAAAAGATTTACTTGGGAGCCTCCAACTTAACAAGTTCTTCTAAGAATAAGATTAGAAATATGATATCAAGTGGTGTGATCCCAATGATATATTTCCTTAGGATGGTACATAAAAATCTAAAATCCCCCCTAGCCTCTAGGTTAGTGGGCTATCACCATGTGGCAACATCATGCTACTTCACAGATCCAAGATGGTAACATCTCACTACTTCATAGACCAAAGATGGTCCTATTCATTTTGGGCCTCTAGATTAGTAGGATGTCACCACATGGAAACATCCCACTACTCTATAAATTAAGGGTGGCCCATTTAGTATATAAAAACCATCTAAACTCTGGGTGAACAATATTGCACCATGTGGCAAGATCTCATTGTACTACATCTAAATACTATAAAGGCATATCAAGCCTCAGTCAAGTAATGGAATATCCTATAAAAACCATGTGAAAAGACCCTAAAAATAAAAGGCACGCTAGAAATGATGTTATCAAGACACTATCTTAAGTTTTATATCCCACTTGGCAAACAAAATTATCAAATCCTAAGGTGGGATATGCATTCAATTTGATTTGTAAAATCAAGTTGTATATTTTTACTTGCCAACAAATGATCAAAAGTAGTGGAATTAAATGCAAGTCTAATCAGTTTCATTAATCATGGGCATGGCATGTGCATTGGGATCATGTAAATAACATAAGACAAATTTGACCTTAAAGAGGTGTGGCCTTTAATTGCAATAGCATGGTCAAGTTGACATGTCTGTCAGATCCTCAAATTCACCTTCCAATCACAATAGTGATTGTTTGTAACCTCCCCATTAGTGGGAAATTAATTTAATGAGAAGTTATAATGACTTGGAAGTATATATAATATCATCTCATATGTTTTAATAAGGTATGGATCCCTGAGATTAGAATAGATTAGTGGACCAAACTATCTGGGTCTCCATAGTTAGTTGGCTAGAAATTTTCATTTTTTATAGAATAGTCTTTTTCTCATCATTATGCAAGTGAAGCTTATATTAAAATCACTATTATAAATTTCACCACTTTTAATCAACAAGAAACATTTTGATATTCATGTTGTTTTGTAGTAAAATAGCCATTTGTTGTGCATTTTTTATGGTGGTTATGCTCCTCTTTATTCATAATAACTTCTCCCCAGACTCTCACACCATTATTTACCTAGATTTGTGTAAGGTATAGCTCAAATAAGGACTTATTTATATGAAATTTGTCTATTTGGACACTATAACTTCATCTTTATGGTAGTAGGGATTTTTCTTTCCTTTTTACCTTTCTTTTTCTCTTTATTTTATCATTAATTTAGGACTAATAGAAATCTAATTATAATTTTAAATCATGATTGTTGAATATTTTCTATCACCATTTAATCATTTTTTAATAGATTAGTGGTGGACTAACCAAGTCTCATAGTGTATAAATATTAAGCCATAATCTAGAGTTAATTGAACCAAAACCCCTTGAAGTAGAATGGTCACAATGAGACAACTAAGTTACCCTATGTACCAAGACCTAATAACCAATACCTTCATGATATTTTCTCATGTAATTATCCTTTTAGGAGAGATCAAGATTAACAACCCCACCTATTTTTTGTTGTGTCAAAATACATTTCAACATTTTTGGTGCTAAGAGAGAAATCATAAAATAGAGTTCCTTTCATGAAACTTTTAAGATAAAAAAACTTTTGAGTCATTATCTAGCCAGTCCCATGGCTTTTGCATGGGTAGGTGGGCATAGTTTTTCATTAAATGTCCTAGGGCCCATTCATGACTTTCCTAAGAATCCTAGTTCATTTTTTCTAAATCATATGCATGGTAGGATTATAATAGTAGAACCACACATTCAATCATTCAAGGATGCCATTATTAAATCTTGCATCCAAAATGAATATGTGGGCTTATTGTTTACTCCCTTATTATTTGGATAAGGATGCATATAGATAGTAAGACTGTTATATGGCTAAATAACCACATGAGATACTTTTGAAAGTTTATTTTTAAGCCATTTTAGAGAGCCCATCAATATTACTACCCTACACCACTAGTTTACTATGACCCATAGGGAACCCAATGACTCTCTAAATGATTTTAACCAATCCTTTCATCAAATGTATATGAGGTTAAGAGACCCTTTCCTATATACAAAATTATTAGTGTAACTTCCCCACAAGGATTTATGAGATTAATGTAGTAATTTTTTTAATATTTACACAACACTTATTATTTCATTAGATTACACAATGAGAATCTAATTAGTGACATTAACATACTAAATAAGCATATTAAACATAATTAAACATGTAATAATAATAGTTACTGATCACTAGCATCATATGTAACATAACATAATTGATTTATTATTGCACATTGACATAATAATAGTTACTGATCAGGCATTTTACCTCAACATAAATACAATAATAAATACAATGCTCCATAGATCTCAAGTCACTCTAACTCATGTATCTCTGATAATCTCAAGTGTATTCTCCAAATAATTAATATAGTGGGGAGGGAATGCATCATCTTAGCTCTTTTCCACACTAAACATAGACCATCTATCCCTCACATAATCCCCCAAATATGGAATGGCCTTCCTTTCATAGATGGGTAGATAGTGATTGTGTGGGAATCTATAGAAACATGCTAGTACCTGTGTGTTGTAATATTCTACCACATGATGTGTACCATAAATAAATACATTCTAACATGATATCACACAAACATATGAATCATATATATGAAATGACAATGTCTATTTAACCTTACTTTGGCCAAAGTTTCTAAATAGCTAATGATCTTTAGGATTAGTCAAATTCATACACACCACTTGATAGGATTACCTTCATCTAGCATTGGTGATGCTAATTAAGCTAGTGAAGTTCATCTCATTTCTTAGTTAGAAACTATAATGTGAAATTTTATTAACATTATTATAATCAATACAGTCAAAAAGTTATGGTAATGAACTATAGGCGGGATGTACATGCGGGATGCGCTGGGCATGCTGGAAGTGCACCCAAAATTTGAATTTTCTAGGTGGTAGATTGAAGGTGCCCCATCTAATGTGGAGAGCACAGGTTTGAAGGTGAGAGTAAAACTACTTGTGGACAACCAGGTAGTAGGAACGGACCTTGGAGGGATAGCAGGAGGTGCAAGAAAATTTTTTGGGGTAAAATGTGATGTTATTGTAAATAATGGAAAACTGTCGAGTGGTTCTAATCCTTTCAGTGGGATCTATGTCTCCTACATGGATTCTACTCCTACTATGTTGGGGCAAGAGCATGAAAAGGAGAAAGATATTGTGCATTTTAATAAGGAAAATTCTTTAGAAGTGTTGAAGGTAGAGAATGTAGAACAAAAGAAGTGGTCATCTCTGTTTGGCAAGAAACCTAATGGAAAATCTATTTTCCCACCGGTGATTGCTAAATATTACTGGGAGAAAGGTGAGTTTCAAGTTTTCATTCCAGACCCTTTAATAGATTTCTCTATGTCTTCCATGGATTTCACCCTAGTGGGTAAATTTTTAGGAGCAAGACCAGATCTGGAATCTCTTAAAAAAATGGTTAAAAGGAAATGGGTAATTAGAGGAGAGGTAGAAACGGCACCAATGTTGAATGGTTTCCTCTCATTTATCTTCAATTGTAAGGAAGATATGAATATGGTTCTGGGTGGAGGACCGTGCTCTTTTGGTAAATGTTATCTAACTATCAAAAAATGGGAGCCCAACATGGATCTATCTGATTCTTTTTTCTTAACCACTCCCATTTGGGTTAGACTTCCTGAACTCCCTTTAGAGTTTTGGCATGAGGAAATCTTTAAAGGTATTGCCAGTTCTTTTGGTGAACTTGTGGCAGTTGATAAAGCTACGGCTTCCAAATCCAAACTTCAAAGTGCCAGACTTTATGTCAAAGTGGCAGATTTGAATCACATCCTAGAAAAAGTGGATATAATATCCAAGCTGGGCAAAAAAACTCAAGAGAATTTTTTCTGAAGATTTGCCTAATTCATGCTATGCTTGTAAGAAACAGGGGCACTTCATTAAAAACTGTCCGTCTAAAAGCAAAAATCTTTTGAGTGGTGTTTTGGATGGGCAAAAAATTTAGCATAAGAAAGAATGGAAACTAAAGGAAGATCATAGACAAGAATAAAATATTAGTGAAGAGTCTAAAGATTTAGATGAAGAGGTGGATAAAGAGCCTTCCTGTGAAGAACCAAAAGATCCACAAACTGAGGTGTATAAAGAGTTCTCTGATTGAGAAAGAAAATTCAAAAAAAGAAGGAGATGGATTGCAAACAGATATCAAAATTCCTGAACAAAGAATAGAAGATTTGATGGATTTATCAAGACAAATCATTTGTTATCAAAGGATAGAAGAGTGATGGGGAGATGCTGATGACAAAAGTGTACTAGAAGAAGGAGAAATCTTGGTTGAAGATGTAAATAATTTAGAAGAGGGAGATATTCTCCTTTCTCAGTCTAGGGAGAATCAAGCTGATAATGAAATCCCTTTGGAGGAGCTGTAGGAGAACAAAAGAAAAAGGGGTGGAAAAAACACAAATAGTAAGGGAGTAGAAACTAGAAGTAGTAAAAAAGACAAGCAAACAAAGGTGAAATAGCTTGTTTCTACTCGAGATAAATTCAGAAAAAGAGATGAACAACATCGTAAGGTGAAACCGGATATTGGCTCTCCTGACAAACCCAGAAGAAGACCCATAAGGAAAACTAGAGAGCTAGAAAGTATGCAGAATATTGCTGATGGCAGACAGGCAACTATTCTAGATTTTACCCCAAAAAAAAAGATATTAGAGCATTTCTTAGGATATTAGGGGGTTGATTGTCTAATGGTTTTTTGAGGTTATCCTTGTATAACCTATTTTTGTTGCTACATTTTAGTAGGTTTAAGGATGGCTTTTCCTGGTGCATGGTAATGCTTTATCTTTTTTGTTCCTGTTAAAGGGTTTTGGGGCCCCTTCAAAACCTATTTTTACCTTAATCTAAAACATTATATTTAATGATTTAATAAACTCTTAAACAAACACTTATTCATTCATTTATGAACTTATGCGATGTGAATATAGTTATAATTCCCTATCCTTTGGGATTTTATGACTTATTTGATTAGTCACATCCTATAAATATAGGCATGTTACCTATTTTATAAAAATAGGCTATGCATGTATATGAGGACCTAGGTTCTCTTATGCATATATTTCATATATTTATATGTTTGCATTATATATACCCCATAATATATAATTTAAAACACACTTATTGTTTTAATCCACACAAGTTCAAATAACTTTGTATCACATCACAAATTATAACAAATTTTGTGCAATTCATTTCATTTATATACTCATAGTGTTTTCATACACATGACCAAAGATGTCTATTCAAAAAACCTATAACCTAAAATATTTGATATATAAATTTACCACTAGATATGTATATATATCAATACTTTTGAGTGAAAATTTATAGTCATAATTTTTCTTTTAAATTTAAATACTTTGTTCCAT
>JARHVA010006344.1:0-250000 GCA_037957365.1 Torreya grandis | reverse complement strand
CAGTAGGAAATATTTATTGGTTTTAGTAAAGTGTCTTTTGATACTTTTCTTGACTATGTGCCATTCATTTTAGGAAGTCACTAATATAAAATTATTGGGTTAATCTCTAATAACAACGATGATGAGTCTAATGATGAGGAAGTGGTGGATATTTTAAGAGACCTAATAGTAGAAGATCAAATTGAAGGTGAGATGCCTACTTAAGAGTGTGAATCACAAATATCTTATAATCATACTGATGATGAACTCTATGAGTTAGATCCATTGGATGAAGAAGATATATGCTATGAATATAAATCATTATCTTATTATGTTTTTCCCTCTCCAAACAAAAGGCTTACTCAATGTGGTAAGTAACTTAGTAACACAACATCTCTCCTAGCCCATCATTGGAGATGAGTGAGTTTGAAGAAGAAACCAAAGATGAATTAGGTTATCTATATGGTGTCAGTAGATTGATAGAATACAAAATATAAGATTCACCACTTTCAAGTATCCTTGCATTCAAATGAAATGGAAAATTCATGTAGATAGAGGTCATGTACATGAGGGGTATGCCAATACAAGTTAAACCTAAACACATTAATTCAATGAAATTATCCACATGCATCTACCATAGATGAAAAATATCTGAGATCATTGACATGGTAAGAACCATTTTCATGCCTCCTTAGTAATGTAGAAGAAGATCGGGATTCTACCATAGCATCCATCTCATTCCAAGAGCAACCACTAACTGAATCATCCATTGGCTATAATGAAGTGGAAGTCTTTGCCAAGTTGGGTATAAAGTTGTTCAAGTATGTATTAATTCCCACACCTTACCCTCACTACAATTTAATGTTTGGGAAGAGGTATTTCTCAAACCCTATTTCTCATGTTTTATTATAATCTAGATATAAACATTATTCATAATTTTATAGTCCTAGTCTACTTGAATTGCATAAAAATAACACAAACAAATCATTATGGGATAGTGTTTTCTAATGTAGAGGGCATCATAGATGTAGGTACATTTCCCCTCATACTTCTAAAAATCCTATAACATAGGTGTCTAACTAAATTTAGGTATACTCTTACTTGGAAGAACATCTATAAATAGCTTCTCATTTCCTTTCTTGCATTATTTATGCTTTTTCCTCCCTATCCCTTTTTGTTGGTTTGGTTTCCCTTTCTTATTTTTTTATGGTCATTCTCTTTTTTCCTTGAGGTTCCTTTGTTAATCAAAGAAATTAAATGAAGGGTTTTTACACAGGTAGCATATATGGCACTCAGAGAGCCTAATTGAAATTATTATGTAAATTATTGTGATTTCTTTGTTCATTTCCTAAATTTTAAAGGTCAATGATTCATAACAGAGCTTGTGAACTTAGAAAATTTATTGTCTTATTCAAAACAATCTAATACACTTAATGAAATATCTAAATAAAAATGCAATGTTGATTAATTTCTAATTTACCTTGAATTATCATGAACTCATTTATTTATTTTTACTTATGGCTTGATCCCCAACCTTCTAAGGATGAAAATGCAAAATATCCTTTCAAAACAATCTTTACCCTATTACAAAATCTAAAAAAAACCTTGAAAGGGTGATATTAGTATCCTCTACCATAGTATTTCAAGCCTAGTTGGTAGTGGAGTAAGTCCTTTAGAAGGGACTAAAGGTATCTTTGTTGGGGCTATAGATGCCTATCTAATAGTAGAGTAATGCCCATACCACTTCCTCCTAAGCTAAAATATAAAATATTTTTTTTCCTTCAATATTTCTAACCTTATGTAAATCTAAATTACTACGTGTGAATGCAAAAAAAATGAATTAATCACTTGATCATGCACACATATGATCTTTGGCAAGATTGTAGTATAGTATGTCACAAGTTGGGATAGGATTTAGTAATTTTGAATTGTAGCTTGTTTTAGGTGGTTACTTGTAGCTAATTATTTTTATTCTTATGAAATCATAGATATTATATTATTTAGATACTCATGAGTATCTACCAGAAGGAGTCACCATTTGTTGTTGCTTGCACAATATGTCCCATTTTTAAAATGAAACTAGGGATCCTCTTTTTGCTCTTGTTTCTTAGAGGATTTCACTAGTGTTTTCTTGTTTGAAGTGGACTCTTTAGCAGTGTATTTTTGATAGATGTGGATATATAGGGTTTGAATGTACTTCATTATTTTAGCCAAGTCTAAATAATAATAAGTTTGCATCATAAATACTTGGCATAGAAATCACATTTAAGACTACATTAAGTTAAAATCTAAATTTGCATGATTATGTTAATTCATGGTCTATATTCATGCTTGTGACTTGAAACACATTTAAACCTTCCCTCTTTATACCATTTTTCTTTGGATTTATGCAAATTATCTAACTATCTCATATTTTTCTACTTCTTTTCCATAATAATTTAACCCATTTCTACTTCATTTTGATTTATAGTAACAAAGTGTTCATATATATTTATTATTTTACTTAGTCATTATTTTATAAAATGGACTAAATTAGATTTAATATTGAGAAAATGAATCAATCATCACATGATTTTTATTCTATACTCATTTTTCATTGCATTGACTTTTTTTAATTTGAAAATTCTTATCCATTAGTTTTTTTAATTTGAAGTTGCTAACTGTGTCTTTTTATCTTTTCCCGTAGGCAACCAAGGCATTTATTATGTCATGTGGAAAATTTTCACAAATATTGGTAGCCCTAACCCATTAAAAAAGGCTTGTAGGACTCAATCAATTTCTTCAAAAGTTTCCCAGAGCCATGTGTCACTTTGTTACCTCTCCAAAGACAACCAATTTTTCAAACTTTTCTAGGGGCCATGTGTCAAATTTATACCACTCTGCAAGACTTAATCAATTTAAAAATATTTTATTAGGAGCCTCCAACTCAAGAAGATAATTTAGGTGAGTGGATTAGTAGGGTGATACCAAGTTTCATGATCTTAGTGACCTATTACCCTATGATGATCTATACAAATTTGAAAGCCCTTGGGCCTCTAGGTTAATGAGATGTCACCACATGGAAACATCATGCTACTCTATAAACCTAGGATAGTTTATACTATTCATATTCCTTTAGATCCTTTAGGTTAGTATTATGTCTTCAAGTGGAAACATCCTTCTACTCTACAAACTTGAGGTTATCTGTTTAGTTTGATAAAACTATCTGAGCTCTAGGTGAGTGAGATTGAACCACATGGTAAGATCTTGTTACATCATGACCAAGGCATAATCAAGGCATATCAATCCTCAATCGAGCAGTGAAAAATCATGGATTAACCATGTGGTAAGACCATAAAAATAGATGACATGCTGGAAATGATGTCAATAAGACACTAGCTTAAGTTTGATGGCCCTTTTGGCCATCAAAACTTGAGGTGGGACTATGCATTCAATTTGATTTTTAGAATCAATTTATAGATTATTTCCCAATAAAAACTAATAAAAAAATGATAGAATTCAATGCAAATATGGCTAGTTACATTAATCATGGGCATGGAATGCACATTAGAATCATGTGAAGAGAATAAGAAAAATTTGGACTTAAAGTGGCATGGCCTCTAACTACAAGAACATGGTCAAGTTAACATGTCTTTCAAAGCCTCAAATTCACCTTTCAATCACATTAGTGATTGATTGCAATCAACCCATTAGTGGAAATTAATTGAAGGGAACATATAAGGAATTGGAAGTCTATATAAAATTTGATCCTAAGTTGTAATAAGGTTTAGCTCCCTTAGATTAGAATAGACTAGTATACCAAACTTCTTGGTTTTCTATAGTTAGTTGACTAGACATTTTCATGTTTTTCTATAGTATTTTTCTCACTACTATGTAAGTGAAGCTTATAGTTGAATGACTATTATAATTCTCACCACTATTAATCAATAGGAAATATCCTCATCTTTATATTTTTGTGTATTCAAATGGCAATTTCATGTTCATTTTTTATGGTGTTTATGCTCTTCTTTGTTCAAAGAAACTTCTCCCCAGACTCTCACACCATCCTTTATCTAGAGTTGTGCTAGGTCTAGATCAGTTGAGGACTAGTTTATATGACATTTTTATATTTAGACACTGTAACTTTGTCTATATGGTAGTAGGGTTTTTTCTTCCGTTATTCCCTTTATTTTTCTCGTTCTTTTATTAGTGTGTTAGCTTATGACTAATAACAATCTACTTGTAATGTTAAATCATGATTGTTAAATGTTATCGATCACCTTTTAAATATTTTGGAATAGATTAATGGTGGACTAACTAAGTCTCATAATGTTTATTTCTTAATCCATCATCTAGAGTTAGTTTCACCAAAGCCCCTTCAAATGTAATGGTCACAAAAAGCCAACTGGGTTACCCTACATACCAAGACCTAGTAACCATGACCTTGGGAATATTTACTTGTGAAAGTATCCATTCAGGGGAGACATGGATTAAAATCCCCCACCTAAATGGTGGACTAACTAAGTATCATAATGTTTATATCTTAATCCATCATCTAGAGTTAGTTTCACCAAGCCCCTTCAAATGGAATGGTCACAAAAAGCCAACTGGGTTACCCTACATACCAAGTTCTAGTAACCATGACCTTGGGGATATTTACTCATGCAAGTCTCCATTTAGGAGAGACATGGATTAAAAACCCCACCTAATATTAGTTGTGTCAAAATCTCTCTCTCTCTCTCTCTCTCTCTCTCTATATATATATATATATATATATATATATATATATATAATATAATATAATATAATATAATATAATATAAATATTAAAAGATAGATACATCGCATTATCAAGGGCTAGATAAGATTACATATTGTACATATAGAATTGTTAGATATGAATTTTAAGTTACAAGTATCAATTCATATTTACATGATTATACCAAATAAAATATAAGAGAAAGATCATATAGGATTGCATACATAATTACACACATACACATTAATGAGAGAACTAAATTTGATTTTGAGTCCTCCTCAGAGTATTGGCAATGTAGTGTGGTGTTTTGTCTATCAAAGGGGATTGACCAAGGTCAATCCAACTTAACCATTTTGCCTAACATCTTCCCCTATTTTATATCTTATTTATTGTGTAAGACTAGGGTTTGGACATACTAATGTAACTATGTGATTTTATAAGTGAATAAGTACATAAAAAACATTTTATACATAGGTGCATCACACTAGAAGAAACTAGTAATTTACTATGTATGAGGTCAACTCCAACCACTATAGATTTGTATTATTATCAAAACTGACCTATCCATCTTAACTAACCAAAATTAAATAGGTGTAAATGGATCATATGAAAAATAATGACATAGGCCTAAGATGTAGAAATTAGATAATCAAACTTCAGATCCACATAATAAGTAAAATAAGAGTAATCTTACCCCTTGTTATATATTCATTACTATATTTAGCCTATCTATTTGTATGTATTATGTGGATCAAAATTATTTTATTGTTCTAATAATTTATATCATATTATGGTTTCATTAATCTAAATTAGGGTAAAATATATTGGTGAACCCAAATATTGATTAAATTATCCTTCCAAGGTTTTAAATTTTTTGTCTTATGGTTTTAAATTTTATTTTTGATCTCCTTACACAAAAAAATAATTCTCATATGTTTTGTCCCAAAGTTTCACTGATATAAATTTTGATTTCCACACAAAATATATTTTCACCTTTAGCCTTATCCTCCCCGTGCTTGTTTACTTATTTAGATTAAGCCTTACTTAGATTGTGATAACTTGTTTAAAACCAAATGAATTAGGCATGGATAATCAATCATAAATCCCTAATGACTTTCATCTTGTGTAATTTTTACTAACTAGAATATCCATCCCTTATGCATATGATACTTAATGGACATATGACCATTTTTTTAAATTAATAATGTTACGCATATACATGAAGAATACAATAATTAATGAATGGATTATGACCATGAATATTAAGAGGGTTGGTATGATAGTGAAGACTATAATGATGAAGAAAATGAATACACTAATGATGAAATATAAGAGCCTCATTATCCTACTTCCTCTTTATATTATTATATAAATCATACACTAGAATAATATGAGTAAGATAATAAATAACACATGCATGTTCCTGGAATATATTATGAGTTAAAAAGTGAAGATTCTCTCTTTAATACAAATCATTTATCTTTAAAATTTTCCACATCATTTCATCTCATGAACCATTAAAAAACACATAGGCATAAGCCATGTGTAGAAATGGAAAAATAATGTGAAGAATGTGAAATTTCTTCTTTCTATATAGAAATGAAAAAAATGTGAAGAATGTAAAATTATTTCTCTCTAGAAATGGAAAAATTTGTGAATAATGTGAAATTCCTTCTCTCCCTTTATAAATGGGAAAAAATGTTAATAATATAAAATTACTCCTATTGATGAGGCCAAAATATGCCTCATTATATCCTAAAATTACCTTAATTTTCCATTCATTTATCATCCTTAAAAATTGATTTAGTTATAATATTTAGAGCTCAATTTTTTTTATTAAGGGTAAAGCTAAGTTTTTTTAGACTAGGGACCCAACCCTATACAAGGAACAAGAAGACTAGGCCACCCCAAGGCCAAGATAAACAATAGAGTCTGATATAAATAAATAAAACAAGATCAAACAAAAACAAGAGAATAACCAAAAAAACTAGAAAATAACCAAGTATTATGACCTCCTAAGGCCTCTTCCCAACTTCTAATACTTCTTTTCAGTTCCAAGTCTATTTGTTGAAATGTTTGGGGATACAATCCAATTTATTTATCACACTCACTGCACTTTTTAACTTATGAGTATGAGGGCCCAAATCCTTTCTACATACTTCTTAGTAGAGTTTTGAAAGTCTCAAGACTAGTAATGTTATCCTTCACTAATGCCTTCATAACCTCCATAAGAGCTTTCACATTCTCCTTAAGTCTTGCATATTCTTATTCTAAGCTTAAAACCATGTACCTCAACCTCTTCAATTGGGTTGTTATATATTTTAACTCATCAAAAATATTCTATTAGGACATCAAAGTGATGAGAGACTTTGTATGTTCCTTTTGGGTAGTGTGTTCACACATAAACCACCTAAGCATAACTTTTTAGAGACACAATTCCTCCCCTATACATCAACTTTACTCTACCTAGTAATGAACTTGACAACTCTATCAAACTCTAAATTTAACCCTTTTTCCTAGATGGATGACCTATGAGTGAGGTTCTTATATTCTTCCACATTAACCTTAGAGGCCTTGAAACTAACCAAAAATTTCCCTTTCTTCTTGGACTATAAATCTTTAATCTACAACAAAAATAACCCTTCTAATGCCTCTTCCTCCAGCAATACAACTGGTTCTTCCTTAGAGGCACCCTTTTCAACTATATTTACCCCTTCCTTATCAGATTGAGACTTTCCCTTATAAAATCTCCTTAGTTTACATTTATAATTCTCTAACCAGAGACTTACAGTAACACTAATTTTTTGAATACGCTATTTGTTAGGAGTAAGGTTATTTGATTCACTATTATTACCAATAAATTTTTTAGAAGATCTACTACTATAAATCTTAGGATTGGATGGAGGTAAGTAAAGGGGGCTCTTATTCATCCCTATAGAATATTTATGGATCATAAAAAATAATAGCATGATGCAATGGTTCACTCTTCTTGTCTCATTTAACATCAAGAATAGAACTTTCAAGAGATTATAGGATATAAAAAGGCAAACTCATAGAGATATTATGCCTAAAGTAATTCAAAAAAATAAAATGAGACCAATGCACAATGTTCTACCTACCTTCCAATTTGATATAGATCATAACCTACTTTGTTACATCACCAAATAGAGAAGGAAATGTCTCTAGATAAAACCCACTATACAATGGATGAAGCACCTCCCCTTCAAGTAGGAACTTTTACTTTTGCTCCTTATAGTTTCTTCCTATTTTAAAATTTTAGTGGCCTCCATGTAACCCATTCACTTGGGTAATCAATTATTTCATAATTTCTATAAAGACACCATTTAAAACCACCTCTCTATAATTCCAATCCTTAACAAACTTTTCAAAAATATGTTTATCATACCCTTCCACCCTTTGCATAAAATTAGCCATTCCTCTAACTTATATAATCTCTTACAACTCAACATCTTCTTTCAAATCCACATCCAAAATGGGCTCAATCCATCTGGGTTTACCACTAACCATAGCAAGTCTCTTTTCAACCCCATTTTTTGCCACAACATTCCCAATTATGGCTTGCTTGGAGAAAATACACACATATGTAGTCTTTTCAAATAATGATTAAAATCAAGCCACAATATGGCTATCAATATCACTACATGCATTATAATAAGCTTTCCTAGATTTTAACATAATTATACCATCCATTTTAGGAATTTTTATGATGATAATAATAATCGAAACCAAAAAATGAAAAATAGATGTAAGGTTAACCCCTCCATTAAAATTCATTGTGTTAACACACCCCTACCTTTCAACACAATAATGCTAAAAAAAATAGAAATAAAAATTAACAAAAAACATAACATGTGTCTCTAGCTAATCATTACATGACATTGCTTCCACCTCTAGTCTTTGAATAATCAATTTGGGAAGATTTTACAAAGAAATCCATCTCCTTAGGTCTATAGACACCACTCCTTCATTAGAAAATTAGTTCATTGTTTGATTACCTTCTATATACACATGCTGGATGGTGACCTCATGAAAAGAATCAATAAGTAGGTTTCCTCTATGATGTGATTAATACTATAAATGGACAAATTATTTTTAAAAAAAACATTTTACTATGTTCAAAGAATCACCTTTTATCACAATTTTATTAATCATAAGTTCTTTTGCCAATCTTAGACCCCATATCATAGTTAAGGCTTCTACCCAATGATTGGTTTGAGTACACATTATTCTCCCATATGCTATAATTAGATTACGTTTGTCATCCCTAAAAATACCCCAACCTCCTAAAATACTTGGGTTCCCTTTTGAGGCCCCATTTAAGTTTAATTTTACCCATACCAGAGATGGGGATATCCATTTAACTCTTTTCCTATATTTTGTTATAGGATCCAAAGTGTTTCCAAATTTTAACTCAATTTCCCAAAGGGATGCAATCCTTGATTCCTCTTCATTCATGCCTTTGGATCTACTATAAGGGATGATTTTTAGTTTCCCCATATTAATAACTTGGATTTTATTAGCCACTATTCTACTATATGTTCTTCATCCCTAAATATCTTATTGTTTCATTCCTTCCGAAAACCCCAAATGATATTTAAAAGCACAAGAGTCCATATGTTTTCAATTGTGTCATTATTAAATAGAGGATTTCAAGTCATCCATGCTTCCAAAATAGTTTGAGGTTGAACCCAGGTAATCAAGAATTTCTCAAAAAAGAAACTCCACACCTCAATGGAGAATAAATGCACCGTATAAGTAGATGCACAATAGATTCATTCTAATTTTTACAAAGAGGTCATTTATTTATTAAATGCATCCCTCTTATCCTTAGGTTGTCAATAGTTAGAATCTTATTCAGAATAGATAACCACAAGAAAATATTAATCTTAGGGATCAAGTTTTTTTTCCACATATTTAAAGCTTAGTTGATTTAAAGTGAAATATGGGATAAAAGTCTTATCATCTCTTTAGATCTATTTTTTCTCTAATTTTTTAATAAATCTAAAAAATTATGGGAAATAAATGTCACTTTTTGAATATACAAGGTTAGATAGATCATTAATGAGGATAGAAAAATTTGGAACTCTAAAATACCAATTATGGAGAAGTTTTTTACTAACTCCAGAGTCTTAGATTATATTTAGTATTTCATATAAAATTGGATCTAGAGTACTTTAGAATACTATCTCTAGAGTTACTCAAAACACTAGCTCTAAAGTCCTTCAAAATACTAGCTCTGAAGTTGGTCAGAACATTAGCTCCAGAGTTACTCATAACACTGGCTCTAGATTTCTTCAAAAAACTAGCTCTAGAAATCAATAGTGGCCTAGCTCTGGACACCAACAATCCAAAATGTTACATATGAATATCCAAAGAAGATTGAAGGAGATATTTTGGGATATTTTTGTAAGGTTCTATTTAGAGTATTCCTAAAATAAACATTTATATAAATATATATTTCTTGATGTAGGTAGAGTATTTATAGTATCCTTATTTTACTATGAATATCTTTTCCCATTTTCTATGAATATATTTTCTCAATATTTTAAGACACCATGAGAGAATTTAGGGAATCAAAACTATCAGATCTACACAAGATTCTCATTAGATAAAATAGAAGATTATAATCTAAATAATGTTCCAATTTTCTCTCTTAGTAAAGTGGAAACTAAAGTTGTTATGACAATAATACAATTTAGAGTTGTGATATAATTTGTTAATATGTTTATCCTAGAATAAGTAATTGGTTGTTGATGTCATATTATAAATACAATATTCCAATTCAATAGAGTTAGAGGATTGTTATTGAAGAATAATATTTAGATCATTGTTCAATTGTAAGACCTTGTAATCACTTTCATATATTAATGAGAAGTTGAAGTATTCATGAATTTCTAACAGATTTAATTAATTTTTGTTAGTCATATTTCAAAGGCAGAGTAAGGGCCCACTCCACCTATAGAAGAAAGACATATTGTGTGGTATTTCTAGAGCAATATTATTTCTATTTCATTTCCAACTTTAGTATCTTTTCTATTTATTTCTTTGTATAACCTACAGGTTGTGTTGTGTTTTTAATATTATAGCATTTAACTTAATTAATTTCATTATACTATTTACATTCAAGCATTATAATTTTAGTTGTGTTTCTTTCAGTTGATAAAGATAGTTTTTATTTGGATTTGATTTGATATCAACAATTTGTGATTGGTTTGATTTCATTAGTTGATTCAATTTCATAAATGTCATTTTTGATAGATCAGACTATTAATTATAAGTATTCTACCCTATTTCATATAGCCTTTGGACACTAACCCAAATTTATATTATTAACTAAGTGAAGAGGTTCAATAACCCTAATCACTTTTGGCACTAATTTTGAGGATTTAAAATAGTGTTATTATTAGATGACTATTAAAATTCCTCTCTTTGATATTATAATTATATTCCTTACTTCACCAAAAGATAAAAAATAATCTATAAGTGACAATGGGTAAAAATTTTGGGCTAATTAGAATAAGTAAAACCTGGTAGGAACTTTCTCACAAGATAACACTTTTGATATAACAAGACAAATAGTCAACTAGTTAATTAGGTGTTTACTTTTATGAATTTCAGTGTGTGAAAAGGTAAATAGATCTAAAAAGGAGATTTGTCCATCAACCCTATTGGGTTCATGATCCAAATAACTTTTAGCTTAATGTTTTGTTTAATAATTGGTTCATGGGAATGTTGGTTAAGTCTCATAACCACCTCATGAAAATATTATAAATCTTTTCACCTCCTTTGTAAAAATCATCTCAAAATAATATTATTTTATTTTATTATAAAAAATACTATTCACAATGTAGTTTTATGTTATCTTCTCCATTTATCCTAGCCTAAAGTGGTATCAGAGCCATGGGAAAAAATTGAAGGAGTGTGGTATACACATACTTTATTTAAGTCAATGTTTCTTTTCCACAGTCCATAGACCTAGCATGATTCTACACTTGTACATCGATTGAGGCTAAAGAGAAGAATAAAAATGCAAAACACAAGAATTTGAGGTTAAAAGAGAGACCACAAATCTATAAGTCTTCTTTTGTTTTATGACTTCTTTCATTTTTGTATAGTGAAGACACTTCTCAAAAAAGCCTAGTAAAAAAAACTCTTAAATTCAAAATTAATGCACATGTCAGATACCTACATTTAATTTCTCTCCTATTACATACCCATGCAAACAAAGCCTAGTAAGAGATGCCTTCACTATAAATATTATTCAATTCATTTCTAAAAGGCAACGACTAAAGAACCAAGTGATCTAGTTTTCTGATTTTTCATAATACTTGACACCATAAGATTGCCATCATTTTTTCTAAAGTGCATATTTTTAGTATGTTTTGAGCATAAATTTTTGATTATGGGAATTGGAAAATAAAAGAGAAATATTGATTATATTATTTAGTGGTCTTGTGGATTACATATTTTAAATAAATTATGCATTGTAATGAAATTGGGTGCATTTTTGGTGGAATCCAACACCCCAAGTTTTTTCATAAATGGTAAAAATGTGTTGTATACGTCAAAAAAAATTATAATGACATGTCACACCACTTGTTTTGTCAGTGATGATAGTGTTACATTTGGGTGTTTATAGGTCCCTAAGGATCTAACAGGCTCAATAGATCCAACTAGAGGTTGGAGGATCCCCAGAGGTTGGAGGATAATTTCCCTTCTCTAGTTCACTATTCATTTAGAGTATGGGTTCACTATTAGGACATAAATTTTTGGTTTATGTACTTTGCTTTTAGTTTTGATTTTATTTCAGTTAGTTGATATGATTGCTAAGGAGTAAACAGAGTAGTTTAAATTTGTTCTTATGCTGCACAACTTCTCACCTCTTTCTTGATAGGGGGAATATATTGCATAGTGGCCTTCGATCAGTTGTCAGTGATTATATGAGTTAGCATTAGATTTTTTAGCATTTTGAGTGTTGATTAAAGACATGCATATGATCTTGGAATTTATTAGGCATCTGAGACATGTGCCATATAGATTATTTGGGGATCACTTAGATGGGTTCTTATGTGGGACCTTATATGGGTCAATGTAGTTGGATAAGTTTTGATCAGGTTCTACTATAGTATGGTATGATTATCATAGGGGATGAGTAGGCCTTGATCATGTTCATCAACATTTTATGCCATAACTCATTGGGTGGGATTTTGGATGGAGTGGCATTAGTTTTGATCAGTACCACATTGTATAGTATGCTAGCTTGAAGATGTATCAAAGATACTCATTGATGACTTCAAAGTCATTTCTCTAGTTTTTTATTCTTATATACCTATTTGGATCAAGGGGGAGTTTTTTGGGTTCATCTTTTATATACCCTTTAGATCAAGGGGGAGTTTTTTAGATTATTTTATGATCTAAAAGTAATTTGTTTTTAGTTAGTTTTGTTTAGTTTTTAATAAATGAGTTGGTTCACCTGAATTGGTTTTATCCTGTAACCACATAGTGAAATTTTTATATGTTTTCACCTCTCTTTGTAAATACATCATAAATAATACAATACAATATTTTGTGAAAAAGTAATCATGATGTAATTTTTTTTGTTTTTCATGTTGATCTCTAGGTCAACAGTGTAGTGTGCTAGCTAGCTTGTAGATGTATCAGAGATACTCATTGATGCCTTCAAAATAATTGCTCCAGTTCTTTCTTCTTCTATTCCTCTTTAGATCAAGGGGGAGTTTGTTAAGTTTATGATACAAATAAATTTTAGTTTAATGTTTTGGTTTAATAGTTGCTTTATTTAAATAATAGTTAGTTCACAGGAATGTTGGTTGAGTCTTGTAACCACCTCATGAAAAGATTATAAATATTTTCACCTCCTTTGTAAAAACCATCTCAGAATAATACAATTTAATTTTATTTTTTAAAATTCTTTTTGTAATGTATTTTTATGTTATCTTCTCCATTTATCTTAGCCTGCAAACCCCAACCCTGCCCCCCCCACCCTCGCCCCCCATCACAAAATTTTAAAAAAAAAATCCATGAGTAGCTCAAACTCACAATATGAAAGTGGGAAAGAAGAAACTATAGGGAAGGAACTATAAATCATCGAGGAAGAACCAAAATTATCATCAAAAGAGCCTTGTGAGGCATCTCTAGAAGTGATCAAAACTATTCAAAAGAATCAATCTAGGTTGCAAAAAATTATAACACAAAGTTTTGACATAGAATCCCAATCAATTATCCTTATACCTAGTTTAGATGAGCCTACACCACCTAGAAAAACCATTTATAATGTCTACTATGAATACATGGGACATATGAATGGTAATGTATTGAATCCACAAGGTATATTTAATCATCAAGGGATAACCTTTACCAATCCCATTATGTTAGACCAAGATGAGGATACTCCTAAGAAAAACATATCCCCATACATATTGCCTACTTTCATGGGTATATCAATATAATATATTGATACATTATTGTTCAAATTTAAGGTACTTTATAAAACATATGACTACAATAATGATAACTAAACACTAAAAATAATTCCATCCACACTCAAGGATTTAATGATGAGATGGTTTATAGGATTACAACTATAATCCATATGCACATGGTTAGAAATGGAAACTATACTCTTGGATAAATATCAAGATTATTATAGGGTATGATATCAAAAATAATATCTCTTTTGAATGAAACGAAAATAATATGAAAACATAGAATACTATCATGTTCAGTTTCTCTTTGTCCATAAATGATGTGAGAATGGGTTAGATGAGGAACTATGTAAAATAATATTTTTTAAAGGGTTAGATGATGATTCTTGATAATCTCTAAACCTTATGTGAAAATGAGATGTGAAAAAACTTGATCTCACAAATATTTTTGAACTCTTTCAAAATTACTCACAAATGAGGACTGGGATTCAAAATCTAAAAAATAAGGAAAAGGCACAATGAATTAATTCAACTCATGGAAGATTTATAAAACTAAAAATGGACATCTTGGTACAATTGAATACCACAGTGGATAGACTTCAATCAAAATCCAATGCTATTGAATAACTAAACATATATTTTATGAGATGTAGAGATAAACACCTATTTCATGATTGTCTTCTTGATAAAATAGAGATCTATGGAATTTGTGAAAATTATTATGCTACTAAAAATTATGATATACTTCTTTCCATTAATAATCATCTTAAAAATAATACACAACCTAAGGAATAACTTAATTATTTATCATAAATGTAAGGGAATAACTTTTCCTACAAATAATATCCAAATCAATTTATTATAAGAGCTCCTACCGATCCATGGGCTATGTCATGGTTTATTCCAAAACTTCCATGATAATAGGGACCACAATATTGGTTTCCAACAAATTAGATACCTCAACACCCATGGATACCTCATCAAAACCAAAAACTATGGATACCTCAACAAAACCAATAATGGGTACCTCAACTAACATTTAATCAACAAATATGATTCCCAAATCAAAAACAATCCTTATTGTCTAGTCCTTCCAGCATGCCCCTCAAAAATGATTAATACAATTGTAGTTACATGTTTAACCTCTACTAAAACCAAATAATAGGAAATTAAGCCTTGATAAAAGGTGGATTAAGGATAAATAGTCAAGATGAATGCCATGGACTATGACAACATCTAATTATGTTCAATAAAAACCTTGATAGATATTTCCTTCCCAACCATTACATAAATACCTGTTAAGGAGGAAGATCAAGTTTTTAGTACCAAAAAACCAAAAGAGGATGAAAATACTAATGAATAATCTCTTCATGTGACTACTCCATTAGTGCCATTTTTGGAAAGACTTGAAAAGGATGCTACACTTCAATAAATGTCACATATGGTCAAGTTTGAACTAATATAAAAACTTAAATGGCTAAGCATTGAAATTCCATTATTTTAATCCATAATAAATCTCCCCAAACTTAACCAATTTACCAAAAAGTTATGTGTTAAAAACCAGGATAGAAGAAATAATATCATAAGACCATTAAGTTGGATGGAAAGTTAGTTGATATTTTGTTAAGGATAATTATTCCACCCAAATATGGATTCTCAATAATTCCAATAATAATAGTGACCATAAGAACAACAAATATACCCAAAATTTTTATTGACTTAGGGGCTACTATCAATGTCATGATAGCTAACAACTGAAATCATTATCTTTATCATGGGTATAACCAACATCTATTATTTTATATATGGTTGATCAATCAATTATAAAACCTAAAGGTATTATAAAATATGTTCTAGTTATCATAGAATTATGGGAATATTATATTGATCTCATTATACTACAACTTAAAACTTTAAAATAGGAATACCCATTGATCTTTGGTAGACCTTAGCTTCCATAGTAGCTACACTTATAGACTATAGGTCAATAAATATGACAATCTCAAATGGACTCAAGGCTAAGAATCGCCTAAACACTTATGGGTAGATGAGTTGGACCTAACTAAAGATGAAGAAAAACCTTTTCCTTAGTATTAATTATAGTCACTAATCATGCAAACAAAATGTCATATGGTTTAATTTATTATGAGGAAGAAAATTACCATCAAATGATACAACAATGTTGTCAAAAGGGCACAAAGTAGCCAATAACCATTTCTAATAGCATTTCATTGTCCTTTGGTAGGATAATCCCTTAATTTGAGTCCTTTTTCAAGGATATCAAGACAATTCACATGTTTTAACCACACCCTTATCCTTTAAACTCATTAATGAGTAAAACAATGAATTCCACTCAATCTATCTAGGCACTAAATAGGTTACAATCGACTAAGAAAATGTTGAATATAAATAACTAATTGTTAGTTAAGAAAGAGTCAAACATGTTTAACATATTACACACATTTGAATTAATTTACATGGGAATACAATGACATGAAAGGAATACATATTGACATATTTACTCATCATATTTATACAAAAAATGTAAGTCCAGTAAGACAACCTCAACAAAGAATAAACCTTACACTAAGAGATAGTTAAAATGGAAATTTTAATTTTATTTTAAATTAGGGTTCATATCTCCAATATATGATAGTCGAAGGGTTTCCCCATTGGTAATTATACCCAATAAAAATGGGAAGTTTAGTATTTATGTACACTATAGATAACTCAACAAAGCTACATAGAGAGAATATTTCCTTTTACCATTCATTGATCAAGTCCTAGATAATTTAGTTGGGAAGAATTATTTTTCCTTCCTATATGGATTCAATGGGTACAAATAAATACAAGTAGCACCATAAAACCAATAGAATACTACATTCACTTGTCTTTAGGGAACATTTTCATATGCAGTTTTACCTTTTAGACTATGTAATGTACCTACTAATTTTTAGAAAGTTGTACTTGTAATATTTGTTGAGTTAACCAATGAATGTGTTAAGATTTACATGAATGATTTCAATGTGTATGGGTAATATTTGATGGAACCCTTAAAATTTCCTCACTATATGTGAAAAACATCAATTATCCTTGAGTCACAAAAAAATCCTTATGTTGGTAGATCAAGTCATTATTTTAGGACATCATATATCATCTGAAGGAATACAAGTGTACTTTAATAAAATTGAATACATTTCACAATTACCTCCTCTTAAGAACCAAACAAACATTAATATCTTCTTAGGACATGCAAGATATTATATATGCTTCATATAATACTGTATTAGAATTTCTATGCCTCTATTATTCCTACTCATGAAGAATATCGAATTCTTGTGGATAGATAAATGTTAATAATCATTTGAGTAAAGCAATAAAAGACTCCTTTATACTCAAATACTAAGAGTAACTAAATGGAAACTCCATTTTCACATTCACACTAATGCTTCCAATACTATAATAGGATTTTTTCTTGGGAAAAATAAGACAATGGTAAAATATATGTTATTTATTATGATGGTAATAAATTGACTCCAAAAAATATAAATTATACAACCATTTAAAGAGAATTTTTTAGGAGATGTTTATTCCATTAAAAAAATTGTCACTATGTTACTAGTTATGAGGAGTTTGTATATACAGATCACTCAGCTATCAATTACTTAATGAGAAAACCAATAGTAAGTGGGAAAATCACTAGATGATTATTACTATTGTGATAATTTAAAGTAACAATAATTGACAAACCTAGAAAATCTAATTTGGTTGATGGTTTATTTTATATATTGAATATTATGGGGGAAAATGAACTAGTTGAAGATAATTTTCTAGATCAACAATTATTTTCAATTTTAACATACACACCTTGGTTTGCATACATAGATAATTATCTTTCTACATGGAAATTTATATTTGATTTCACTAACAACCAAAATAGATACCTAATAATGGATAGCTCAAGATTTAAATGGATTAATGGGATGATTTTTAAATGTGGGTTTTATTTTGTGTTATGCATGTATGTGCAAAAATAATAAGTTGATGACATCTTGAGAGTTTGTAATGATGAACAAGAAGGAGGTCACTATTCAGCCCAAAGGAATATTCATAAGGTCTTAGGTGCTAGGTATTGTTGGTCTTCACTTCATAAGTATGTAAAGAGATATGTGATACACTATGACCAATGCCAAAGGATGTGTAAGCCCACACTATCCATTGAGATGACTCTCTATCCTCAAGTGGTTTTGGAACCCTTTGAGAAATGGTAATTGAATATCATTGGTCCTATTGATCCATTGTCATAATAAAAAGAGTAAATCTTGGTGTGCACTAATTATGTCATAAAATGGGTTGAATTAGAAGCCTTGACATTTACTCAAGAGGAGAAAATTGTTGACCTTATGTATGATATAATTATTTCATTTTTTGGAATACCTAGAGCTATTGTTTCATACCAAGGGCCATAATTTACTTAAAATATGATATAATCCTTCATTAAACAATATAATATCACCCACAATAATTCATATCTCTATCACCCCCATGCTAATGGCTAAGTTAAGGTCACCAGTAAATAATTTAAGAACATTTTGACCAAGATAGTAAATATCAATATAAAATATTGCACAAACAAGCTACCTAAAGAAGTTTGGGGATACAACACAACATGGAAATATAATACAAGATTCACTTCATATGAACTAGTGTATGGAAAAATACTACTTCCTATTGAGTTTGAAATATAAACACTAAGGACATTAATGGAAGTAGGAATTAAATTGACACAAACACAACAAGAAAGGATTATATAATTGAATGAGTTGGATGAGATGAGGTTTGAGGAACTTAAAAAAATATAACTAACTTGAAAAAATAGGAAAATATTTCATGATAAAGGAAATTTGAAATTGGATATTTGGCCTTTTTATTTGACTCTAAATATCATCACTTCAAAGTAAAAATTCGTAATTGATGGCTAGGACCATATGAGATCTAGAAAATATTTGATGGGTTGGTGGGAGGGCATGGGGGGAATTTGAAAACCATAAAATGGTAGTTTTTACCACACTAGTAGTAAAGTTACACTTAGATGATTTTCTAATCATTCATCATCTTCATTCCTATTAACACATGCAAGTAAAAGGACAACTATAGGTAGTCAAGGTAATTATTCTATTGGTTTTATTTTAAAGTTAATTATAAGTTTTAATATGATATAAAATTCCAAATTTTTTAACATCCCTAAAAAACCCAATCATAAGTCATATCCTCCCATATTATCCAAAAAGATTAATAACTATAGAATCATAATGAAGAAATGAGGTGACATCATTTCAAAAAGGAAGATATGATGGTTAAAAATTGAAAATCCAACCCTAATGTGAAGAACATGATGACATAAATTAGATGTCTAAAATAACAAGTGAATCCCCATATCATCCATCACTTCTCATGCTCATAACCACTTCACAAAAATTCTCCCTTATCATTTGGTTATCTTGGGAGCTATTTTGGTATTCATTTCTCACTCCTCCATTAACAAACCTAGTTATATTTTTAGTAAAACTAGATATGTTCTAATCCTTTTCCTTAAAAAAATTTATTTGAATCTTGATAATTATAATAAAAAAACATGGTATTCTAACCTCTCTATCTATGAAAAAAATATCTCTTTATCTCACTTATATATTTGAGCCTAACTCCATTCAACCTCTGCTAGAACAAGAAGATACTACAAAGTATTTATAATTATAGTGTGGATATAATTTTTGGAAAAAAAATGAAGGGTAAAATGAACATATTATATATTAAATTATATAAAATATTCATAAAAAATACTCCAAGGTTCAATGGGTAAATATCAAGGTAACTCTGATAATCATAAGCAAGCTCTCTAGAATCCCTAAGGTAGGAAATAGTTTTTCACATGTTAAAGTCTCCTACCAAGATTTAATTTAGACTTTTAATAGGGAAGGGGATCCAAATCCTAAGTTATTTTATAGTTTAAAATGTGAATGTAAGGGAATCAAGATAAATTCCTACTAGAACCATGGGGAACTATTGCTCTATGGACCATAAAGTTTTTTTACTTTATGATGGTCACTATGGAACTATGTTGGGGCCACTATGAAAATTCTAAACCTTTGAGATATGGGAAGGAAAATGAGGAATAACTAGTGAATCTTCCTTACTTCCTATTATTTTATATTAAATCCATGGATGAAAGTTATGAATAAGGAGTAGGAACTTTGAAACATCATGTCCTAAACCAATTGATATATAAACACCATTTCCTGTGTAAATCCAAAATACAATAAAAATGGTTGGATATTTTAGAAAAAATGTATGTAAATAATAAATAAGGATTTAAAACCTAATTCATACTATAAATTATAATTTAGATCCCATCACCAAAGGGGATAGTCAGACCTTAAGTCCTACTTTGAAGCTACAATTCAAAAGGAAGAAATAAAAGACACAACCCTTAGGAGCCAATATAGCCCCAACTCTAGAGTTAGGATCTTGAGTGTAAAATAAGATAAATCTAATCATATTTTATCAAAAACTAAATAGATACCTATAGCTAAACTCAATCCCAATCCTATCAAGAGAAGTAGAAGGAAGTTTTTTATTTTGGCTCAAGAAGTTATAACTAAAGAACAATTAGTTATAGAAGAATTAACTAAGGAATAATTAGTTTCATAAATTATTAGAAGTATAAAACAAGAAAAATAACCTATAGGAATACATGTGGAATATCCATTTATGTATGAACAAAGGGAATAACCTCAGCCCTCTCCATCAATAAAACAAAATAAGGACAAAGGGAAAGCCCTTGTGGTGGAACAGGAAGAATATGAACCTTTCAACTGTCATGTCCCTTTTTTTATTAATTTATTATTATGGGTAAAATTATAATTCCAATATTATATTTGGGTCAAGAGAAAGATAAAGGAAAATAATTTTATTTAATAGTGATTATTTAGACCCAAAATATTCATTATTTCTTAATTTTGATAATAAAGGCCAAGTAATTAATAAAATATTATTATTGAATGCTTTGTTATACAATGTGGGGCATGGTATTTTAAGGAAAATGATAATGATATGGGTTTTAAATAAAATTAATTAATTAATTTTTCATTCTTATCCTCCATAAAATATGGCAAATTTGGAAAGATTTGGGAATAGGACAAAAGCAAAAAAAAAGTAGAATTAAATCAAATTATGGAAAGTGGAGAAAGATGAAAACTAATGGATTTATCTAATTATATTTCTATATTTATAAATAAAGTATATATATTTTATCACCCCATTTATTCCCTATTGTCTATTTGTATTCCATAATTTTATTCTAAAAGATCTTTGGCCAAACTAATGATTTTCTCTTGTGGAATAGTGTGCATGTAGTGTTCTTCATATCATCTTGGAATGAAAAATATTGGATGAATGTGGTATTTTGATGAAAACCCAAGGATACCATGGATTTTAGGATGAAACCCCTATCATCCAAAGATATAATTCCAGACAAGATTTGTTATAGAGCTTCAAGGAGTACAAATTTCAGCTAGTGTTTAGTATTGTATGTAGGTTATCGATGTGAGTAGAGTTGAATATGTTGATTTCATATTTGTGGGTTTGATATAGTATATATTATGTGTATTTATATTTTTATTTCAGTATTTTAATATGATATATAATCATCCTATTATTATCTTGAATTTATGTTTTATTTTGAGCAGTCTTTGTGGTGCATGTATGTGGTACTAGCGAGGGTTTTTGCCCAAACTATGTATGTTGATTCAGTAATTTTGAGGAGAGTATATCTATATATGTTTTAATTTTTTTTTAATTATTTTAACATAATAAATAATCCATATGTGTTGTTTTTGAGTTACTATGGTGTTTCACAAAAAATACCAAAATCTGAGTTCACTAGCTAGTGTAAAGAGGGCATAACTCATACAAAAAGTATTCTCCATACAAAGATAATTTAAGATTTGATATTTTTGATATTTATTTCATTAAGGGGGAATGAAATAAACCTTTTTTAGGATAATTAGACATTCTAATCCATGGCCCTCTCTAAATAAAAATCTACAATCAGACAACAAGAAGAAGAAATAATATTTTTGAAATAAGCTCTCAAGGTAAGGAAAATGTTATTTATACCATATAGAATGAAATTTAAGAATAAAAATTAAGAATTATTGATAATATAGTAATTTTTATAAATTATAAAAAAAATATAAGTTAGAGTATCCCTACCAATCCCTATAGTCGATGAATATAAGAATGTACAAACTGAATTAGTCTACACTCAATTAGTGATTGTATGAGAGAATAAGTGTAACTCCTTGATGGAAACAAGGGAAGAAAACAAAAATAGTAAATTCAAGGAATAAAATAAAAAAATAGGCGGTTGAGCCTAGGTTAAATAAATCCTATCAAATTAGGGAAAAGTTACTTGCATGTAGGATACATGTTTTTATGTATAGTCTTTTAATTTAAGATCAGTTTTAGAGATGGTATCTATTAAGGGTGTCATGTGGATTACCACATGAATTTGATGATTAAAACTAGTTCCTATAATCCTATTTTTAGATCCATCTTAATTAAAAAAACTCATATGTGAGTTTACCTTCTAGGACATCAAACATCATTCCTATTCAACCTATTTGTAGGTAAAGTTTAAACCAAGGCCTACATTTCCATTCTGTAAAATAAAATTGCTTGGGAAAATATAAGTAAATAATATTATACCCAAGGGAAAATCATAGGATTATTATGATACATGAATATCTTGATTCTAATGACTTTGTTAAATATGTTATGTGTTTATCATATACCCAAGGGATAATGGATCAGTATCTAATAAATCTATTACATAGTGATAGGGATTTTGAAGAATAATATCAAAGATATTTTGTTGTATCTTTAAAATCATGCACAAAAATGTGGGATACATTAAACATCCATTTGAATAAAATATAGCTCATCTCCCCTACAAACCTAAAATGGTCTCTTAGGAGATCCAATCTTGTTGTATAAATTATGAAAGAATTCTAGAATGAGTGGGTGGGCATGAGGTATAGACATATAAAAATTTTAACCCCAATGCCTCTATGTAAAACTAAATATAAGAAAGTATATAAATATTTTTAAAGATTAAAAAAAAGGGTTATAATGCATAAGGGTCTATCAAACATGGACAAAAACCTAGGGGTTTTTGTCCATGTTTGACAGACCCTTATGCATTCTAACCCTTTTTTTTAATCTTTAAAAATATTTATATACTTTATTATATTTTGAGAAGGAATATGACATGTTTTTTCCCTTATCTCATTAATAAAGGATTATACCAACACGACATCCACATGAGAAGGAAGAGATAATTTTGCATAATGATTGGCATTTCAGCACCAACTAGAGGATGTAATACATATCTTACATCAGCTAGCAAGTGGCTAACTAGCTCTCAAATCTTTAGGGCATATTCTAGGATTGGAGATACATGACAACTATAACATATAGTTCACAAGGTTATAGAACTAATAGGCATGATGACCAAGCTCCAACTTGGCACTTGGCATGCACCTTTCACCATAAATAATAGTGGAAAACTATAACATTTTTGCTATGAATACACTATTTGTAAGCACCCAAACTTGTTTATGAGCCTCTGGATCATTTAGTGATATGGATTAGATATATCATACTATGAATTCTATAATCTGTATTGTTTAAGTTTTGATTAATGATGAATATTATTACCTTAAACATTATGTTTTTGGTTTATATACCTTTTTATATTACTAGTGGGATGTTTAATAGATGCAATATTGTATTTTAAATTTAATTATGCTAAGTAAAGTTCATGCATGATTTTGGTTCATGTCATTAATGGAGTCACTATAAATGTTAATGGTGTCATCTATAACCTGCATAAAGATTAAGTATAGAGTTTGTGAGAAGCATTCTTATCTTTGATAGAAGTGGGAGCCTACCATGAGTACTTAAAGTGAAAGCAAGATTTTTACCCTTAAAGTTCCTATATGACACTAAGATTAGTTTAACAAATGCTATTACCCATATGACTCTAAGATTAATCCACCAAAAGGCTTATGCCTATAGGCCACTAGGCTTAATCCATGAAAGGATTATGCCTATGGATCTACGTAAAGCCTTATTTGAATTGATCAAGTCCCATAATTGATATCTTGTATCATGACACAACTAGCCCAATTTGAGCCCCAATTTATTCTCATCTACACTTTGGGTGAGTGCATAAAGCTTATTCATTATGTGGATTGATGTAGAAACACTTAAGTGATTCAAATGTTGAGCATAATGGGAATATCATATGCTTGCACTAGTTTTAATAAACCAAGAATCAACTAAGACAACTTTGTTCTCACTTTTATATAATATTTTAGTTCCATTGTTGAGACCCATGTTGAATTCTTTTGTTACAATGGTGTGATATAATGATGTACCAAATTTCTCTCAAAAACATTGAGAACTAACTGTAATAGGTGGAAGATAGATTTTCACTGAAGCATCCAACTTGTAAGGGACAAAAGCTAAGAAATAGGTTCAGAACAACCTATATGATGATTTATATTAGGTCTTTTTTTATGAGCTACCTGAGCATGTGTATGGATGGTTGTCTATATATTCAACTCATATAAGAAGAAGTTATGGACAGTGTTATGGATGTACAAAGGAGTGCCTAGATAGACTTTAGACCCTAAATGATACTTGGAATAGAGAGTAGATAAATGATGGAAAGGAACACTGAATAGCTACATACTTAAGTTAATAGTCTCAATGTACATGTGCCCTAAAGAAGTAGAGTGTCAATTTTTGTGTGACCCTAGAAGCACATTTGTGAAGAAATATGGTATAAAGATCAAAAATTTAATGGTGGATTATGGTTTTAAAATGTTCTATATGTAAGGCTAAAGTCCTTTCACATATAGGCAATGAAAAGGGGGAGAAGGTGATGTGTGGGTAAGACATAATGGAAGGGTATGAGAAAATTTACACCTAAGAGCTTAGAAGATAGACTTATAATAAGAGATGGCATAGACTGATGGAAGATATGGAACTTAGAAGTGTTGAAGAACCCATAGTGAGTGGGAAGGGCATAGGGAAGGATATCTTGAAGTATAATAGCATGAGGATGAGAGATACAATTAATATATGGATCTATCTTAACACTTGATAGGTTTAGAATTCATTGGCTTCTTACAAGATTTGGTAACCATAGATATGCTTGACACACCTACCCCCTTTGAACCTACAATGCTTGTTCATACATTAGAACCCCCACTTGAATAAAGTATAGAAGTAATAATTGACTCTATTGATGGCATTGATCTTAGACATTTTGAAAACTAATATTGTAATTTTGTGATTGAATAAATTATTCCATATAAGGAGGTGAACATAACTACCTCTAGACCATTGGGCACTAACTCACCATAATAGAACTTGAATGCAAGCATACCAACTAAGTCAATGTCAATAATTCAAAGTGGTAAATAACCCATAGGAAGTGGTGTATCACCACAAATAAGTAACACAATAGCATTAACATCAATTACACCAATAGTAATGATGGGACCAGTACTTAACCTAGTGGTTGGGGGCATCAGAGGAATACCACCAAGATAGACATTAGGAGACACGTGTCTTAAATACCAACTTCCCCCCACAACAAATCTACTATGAAATGGATATGTACTTTCTAGAGTATCATGGTGTGGAAAATTACATAGAACAAGTGTTGAAGTGTGAACTATAGTGGTGTGCATGGGGCATAACCTAATCAAAGTATAAGGCTACCTAGTTTTTGACCACTTTACTTGATTGCACCCATACTTGGTATATTAAATTTGATCCTTACTAGGCCATGGTTGACTATGATACCCTGAAGGATGTACTCCTAAAGGAATTTGAAATTCTAGAGTTTGAACAATAGAGCATCACTACACTAAAAGAGAGTGTGTGCCTATATGATGCAAGGTTCAAAACTCTCCTATCAAAGCTCCCATATGATATTCACCCTTCTCAGCACACATAGTGGTTCATTAGAGGGTTGTTCATTTTATTATGAAGAGTGTTTTCCATGAATAATTTTATAGACCCTCAAAAAGAGCTTGAAGCCATGCTTAGAGATGAGGAAGTCAAAATCATAAATACTAGGATTAACCCATTTATGTAGGATAAAATTGAATTTATGACCTCCTAACTCCAAAATATTACTTATAGCTCATCGTATAACACTCAAAGTGAACTATGGTACATTGGCTATGAAGTAGAAGGCCATAATAAGAATAACTACCCATGAAGGAATGTGTGCACCTTAATTCTAAGCTATGAAGTGTTTTAAGAGGCAAATGATGTTTGTAACTACCCTTTGTTATAATGCACCAACCAGTTTAACACAACCATCTATTATTGGTTGTGAAATGCCTACACCCATACCACAACTAATTGTCAGGTGATTGATGAAATGCATGAGAACATGAAAAGAGGTACACAACAAGCCACCAAAATAGTTAGAGGGTAGGCTAACCAAGTAAATGAAGGCTATGATTAATAGAACATAGGCTTTGGAATACAACAAGGTACTATAAGGTGAGGTAGAAGATGTGGTGCTAGAAGGTTCCCATCATGCTCATGTTATAAGTGTGGCTCAATAGAGCATTATCAATGCAACTTCCCTACACATCCCTTGTGTAGTATTATTGAGGGTCCCATAAGGTCAAATAATACCTTAAATTATATAAAAACTTGACCCAAGGTAGACCTAACATAGATAAGGGCATAGGAATGATCTAGCATGAGAAAAAAATTAAAAAATGGACCCAAAAGGTGTAAATAACACTCACAAAGGTAGTTAAGGTACAGGAAAATACTTGTAGTGGATTCACCACTTAGTTTTCAATTATGCCAGTACTTAAGTTATACCTATAATATGAAAATAATGGTCATGATGAGCACATAATGTATCTTGAAAATAAAGTTGTGCCATACCTAGACCCAACATGACAAAAATATGTATTACAATAGCTATGAGTGTAATCCAAAACCTATAAGGGGAGATCTATTTAGCATGAGACTTAGAAGCATAGGTTGCCCCCTCTCATAAAAAATAAGATAAATAAGAAGTTGAGATACAATAATTAACTAAGATCCTACACCTCCTATAGAAAAAATTAATGTTGTCTCTATTGAATAAATTACTCTTAGAGCATGCATGTCAAAATCAAGTTGAGGTCATCATACAAGACATGAAAAGGCCATGAGAAGTTTGACATACACAAAATACAAAATATGACCAAGAACTCCTATTGAATGCCATTATTTATGGATGGTCTATTTGTGAGGTCCTTATAGACACATGCACTGAGGTTTGTGATCAAGGAATTTGACTAAATAGAGGAGGTTGGTATGGTGTTAGTTCCAAAAATAATGAAATAAACACACTAAAAATCTAACATCTCTAGGCCTAGATCATGGAAGGAGATTAGTGAACAAACCAATTGAAAAGATAACTAAAATTAAAATAAATGACAACTTCCTTACCTTCCTTTATTTCTCCAAGAGATTTCTTCATTAGCTTGCTCGGATAGTGCTCACAAAGTCTTCATCAATGGGGCTTGGCTATCTCCATCTCCTCTTGGCACCATGGTTGGTTTGGCTTTGTCCTGATGTTTAATCAAAGTGGTTTGGCTTGGTTTGGCTTGGCTTGATTTTGGTATTATAACACTATGCATTTGCTTCATGAATTCAATCCTACATTATAACTCTACTATGTTCCAAGCTCTTCAAATGAATATCTCTAAGCTTGCTTTTATAGGCTTTGAAATGACTTAGAATGAGTTAAATCCTAACCTTGGTTGGATTAGTCAACCTGAATAGGGTTAAAATATGTCAAATGGTCATGATTATCATGGAATAAGCATGGGTGCGATATTTTCCAAAAATGACAACTCACAAAATCTAATGATGAAAACCTAGGATATTCATTGATTTTTAAATTTCCCCTTTTGATAATTACTTTAATTGTTCATGGATGAATTCAATTAGGATTTTCATGTTAATTAATCCTTTTTAGGCATTTAAACATTTGTGCAAGATTTGATTTAGTCATTTTCTTTATTTAATTGATTTTAAGGCTAATTGAACATGTTATGAAGCCAAATTTGAGACTTTTAGATATTCTTAAGCTAGAATTTTAGAGGTTGGTAAGAATTACTCTAAATTCAAGTATAAATCTATTTTCATCCAATTTTATGTCTATAGTTTGCCTCTATTTGAGAAGGCATTGCAAGCTATAAGTATAATAACATCTTCTCAAAGAATAAAAATGTTCTTTGTGCTGATGACCTTAATGATGATGAACTATAGCTACCCCCTCGAGGGAGCGATTGGCAAAAGGGTTTGACAAGTGGTCCCTTCAAATAAGGAAATGAGGGGACCAAATAATTTAAAATGATGGGGTGATAATATAATGATTTGGCCAAATTTGATCAAAATTATTAATAATGCAAGTGGGATAGTGTGCAATGGTTTACCCAAAGGTGGTTATAAGCATTGTACCCTGATAGTGGCAAACATGGTATGATAACACAATAATTTCCCAAAGGTGGTTATAATCATTGATAATATTGAACTATCATAGTTAGGACAAATAAATAAGATAAAAATGCCCCAGGTGGGTAGAAGAAAGTGAATGATTTTACCAAAGGTGGTTATAATCATTAACCCTCAAATTGGTAACAACATAATTATTTGTCTAGAGGTAGGTAGAATCATTGAGAATGCAAGTGGGATGGTGTAAAATGGTTTAACCAAAGGTATTTATAAGCATTATACCCTGATTATGGAACCAAGACTGATATTTGATGATTAAAAACATGATGATGACAACTTAATACAGAAGGTAAATATTAATTGGGATAATCTACTATTAGGGAGATGCTCGTCTAAACTAACAAAGGTTTAAGTTATTTATTTGTTTAATTAATCTATTTTTGATATGATTTGGATTATTTTTGGTGCCAATACTAAGGAGATATTGATGTTTCATTGATGTGTAGACTTCTCAAAGCTGATTTTTGTTATAGCACTTGCCAATAGGCATCATGATAGAACACCATGAAGACTTAGCTAAAATATGCATAAGGATTGACTCTTGTGATCCAATATTCAAGATAAAATAATTCATTAATTATAAAAACCATGGTGACATTATAGATGTATGAATATGGATTTATTTAAGTATAAATGTGTAAGGAATCACCCAATAAACACACATATACATGAATCAAGGCAATAGTGTTGAAACCAAATAAACAAACAAACAAATAAACAAACAAAAAAACAAGATGAAGAACATTTACCCTAAAAAATGGGAGACATCTTAATAAAAAAACAAGATGGGGGAATATAAGAAAAGGAAGATGGTGGCTGAGCCCTCTCCATATACACTAGGCATGTGGGCATTGCCTACATAGTTTCATGGATGATATATCCAACAAAAACTTCGAATTGATTGTAGTTCTACCAAGAACTGGGATAGAAGAAAATGATGATAAGATTAAAATAAACATGATGGATGTGATATAATAACAATAATTATCCTTTAATATGGTGAGACTGTGGGATAAAAAACCTAGAAAGGATGGAGAAACTAAGGAACAAGTGATTTCTTGTGACTTAGTGAGGGTTCCCAAAATCCTTAAAGCAAAGAAGTGGTCAATTTTTTGGTTTTTATAAATGGTTTTACTAATGTTTTTGGTTTTTTTAAGTGTTTTTACAAATGTTTTTGTAATTTTCTAGGTGTCTCAACTCGATTGAGAATGATGAGACACTAAATGATCCAAGCTTGTAAAATAGTGAGAGCATTCAAACTTGAAATGGTTGATCATAAAATGTCAAGAGTGTGAGGACAAGGGGGACTGAGATGACCTCAATAAGAATTGATCACAACCCACATAGTCCCAAAATGGTCCTGGGTCATAGTAGTTCTACCTTACAATGGAAGAATCTAACTAGTGTAGTAGCCAATTCAAATAAAATAGGCATAAATGGTATAATGGCACATTACGACATAGGAATAACTAGTTGGTATGTCAAGGCATAATAAACAAAATTTTCCCCTAGTTTTCCCATAGGAGGTTATAACTAAGATACAATGTATCATATCAATGATATTGATTTACCCAAGGGTGGTTATAATTATTAACAAGAAGGTGAGACACTGATTTACCCCTATAGGTGGATATAATCAAGCTCACATAAATAAACATGATAATAAAAGAACAATAAATGAAGGATGAAACTACTAAAACTTTTATCATACTACTCCAAAATACTACCTCTATATAGAATTCTTGAAATAATTGCTAAAACTAATGTGATTCTTTACGCTAAATACATGAAACCAATGGATGAACCAAGGTCAAACAAGATAGGTTGGGAGTGATCAAAACATGTTAGGTTTATAAAATGGAATGGTAAAATGGCTAAGTGATAGATAAAGTGAAAGAATGGTAGAATGATAAAGATGTAAATATACAAAGAAGAATGTTGAAAATATGGTATAACTTGAAATGGTGCTCATAGACAATACACCCAGTCACTCAAGCATAATACTACTTGAGGTGTATAATACTCATTGGTTCATCATGTTCATCCCTATCTAGTGTGGTGATTCTATATTATCTTGAACCATAGTCTACAATAATGATGAAATGACCTACCCAGTTGGGTTTGAACTTGCCTTTATGTTTCTTCTCAGTTATGGTATTCTTTTGGTTCTCTTTAAGTATAAGATCACTTAGCTCAAATTATCTATTTTTCATGAGCCAATTATATTGACCATAGAGTTGATTATGATATGCATATAGATTATTTAGTGCATCCATGTGTTTCTTGTCAAGTAACTCTAGTTTTTATGGGCAATCTACTCAATAGTATTCATTAGCCAAGACATGTTGCAGAGAGATGCATAATGAAGGTAACTTGACCTCAATGAGAATAATGGCTTCAGTGTCATAAACAAGTGAGGATGAAATGGATTTTATGGGAGTATGTTGATTTGTATGGTATGCCTCAAGGGTGTGGAATATCTAAAGGTTCTAATCATGACTAACATCATTGACAATCCTTTTAAGGATGTTGATAATGGTTTTGTTTGATGCCTTGGCCTAGCTATTACCTTGAGGGTAATATGCCATGGAAAATTGTTATTTGATTTTGTACTCAACACATATATTTTTGACATCCTTATTCTTAAATGATCCACCATTATTAGATATAATGTCAGAAGGGATACCATAATGGCAGATGAGATGGTTAAAGATGAATTTAAAAAATTTCTTTCCAATCATGTAAGTCAGGGGTATAGCTTCAACCCACTTAATGAAATATTATGTGGTGATAAGGATATGTTTATGGCCATTGGATGGATGAGGTGGGGTTTATATTCCCAATGAGATTGAGGCCCCATGTAGCAAATAGCCATGGTGTCAACATTGGTTTCAGAGTCTTTATTGGGGTGTGTATTAGATTAACATGTTATTGATAATTATCGCATATTTTGACATATGTATCTATATCTGCATCCATAGTTGGCCAATAGTACCCATTATGTAAGAGATTTTTGGATAATATGGCTTCACTACTTTGGGCTCCATATACCCCTTTATGAATTTCCCATAATACTAGTATAGATTCTTTCAAAGGTAAATAATGAAGCAGAGTCCCATCAAAACTATGGTGGTATAGGGTTGGTCTGAGTAAGTTATTATGTTGGGTATTATGGATAAAGGATTTGGTTTGTTTTTAGGATAATTATAGTAGTAAAATATGGTCATTTAATTAAGTGTACAAGTCTGAATACCAAATAGAGATGGGACCAACAATATCATAGATCATTGCAATGGTTGATGGTTCATGAGCTAGAATTAATAGATTTTTAATGAGAAATTGGTAGTCTTTTACCATATTTTCATGTCAAATTAGATATCCAATGGTATCTATGGTATCTATTATTCTATTTCTTTCCCTTGGTATATGTTCAAATTGGATGTCAATAATCTATTATTTGAGAGTGTCAATCATGGCCTTATATGGAACCAACTTGTCATCTTTGGTCTGAAAGTGGTTTGTAACTTGATTGATGATTAATTGAGAATCACCATAAACCTTTAGATGATGTATATTCCATTATACTACCTATCAAATCCCTATGATAAGTTCTTCATACTAGGCCATGTTATTAGTACAAGGAAAGTTGATTCTTAATGACTTAGGGATTAGATCCCCCTATGGAGTGATAAATAAAAGGCCTACCCCTGATCCATGTGTTGTGAATAAACCATTAAAATATGTATTCTAGTATTACTCATTAAGAGGTGTGTCAATAATTGTCATGATGGATTCATCAAGAAATTATAATGTCAATGACTTTGTATCTACAAGGGGTGCTTCAACAAGCTGATTTACAAGGGCTTGTCCCTTGATGGATTTCTAGTTCACATATTCTATATCAAACTTACTAAGAAACATGATCCATTTGGCCATATGGCCTTGTATATTTATTTTAGATAGTAGATACTTGAGTAGATCTAGTTTTGAAATGACCGTGATCTTACTATTCAACATGTAATGTCATAGTTTTTGAGCTACAAAGACCATAGCTAAACAGGATTTCTTAATGGGCATATGATTATGTTCATATGTGATTAGTGTATGGCTTAGATAGTACATTACATTATATTTTCCATTATCATCATGTTGAGATATAATTACCCCCAAGGCATTATCAGTAACTGATAAATATAACAAGAATGGCTTTTGTTAAATGGGAGGTAATAAAACTAGTGGATTTTCAAGATAGTCCTTTAGATATTGAAAATCTTTCTAGCAATCATTATCTCAAAGAAATGTTACACCCTTTTTTAGTAGGTGTGTAAATGGGTGGAAATTATTGGCCAAATGAGATATGAAGCATCTGATGGATTGGATCTTGCCCTACAAACTGTAGAGCTGCTTTAAATTGGTCAATGGTGGTAGCTCTATTATGTCTCATACTTTGGTTAGATCAACTTATATACCCATATTAGACATAATAAATCTAAGAAATTCACCGGATGTGATGCCAAAAACATATTTCTTAGGGTTTATCCTAAATTTGTATTCACATGGTCACTCAAATATCCTCCTCAATACTATTGGATGATCGGCTTTGGTCTTTGATTCGCCTAGTAAGTCATCAACATAGTCTTCAATAATATCATGCATCATATCATCAAATATGATAGTCATGGCTCTTTGATAGGTGGCCCCAATGTTATTAAGACCAAATAGCATGACCTAATAATAGAATGGTCCCCATAGAGTGGTGAATGTTATCTTATGTTGGTCTTCTAGTGATATTCGAATTTGATTGTAGCCTGAGAATCCATCCATCAGTGAAAGCATCTCATATCCTATGGTGGAATCAAAAATCATGTCAATGTTTAGTAAAGAAAATTCATCCTTAGGTAAATATTTGTTGATGTCCCTAAAATTGGTGTAGATTCTATTTCCTTTTGGATTTTTGTTGATTGGTACAACCTTAGAAATCCATTTAAAATAGTCAATTGGCCTAATACATCTTTCTTGAAAGAGCCTCTCTAACTCTTTCTTTACTAATATAGAAATATGAGGATGCATTTTACATAAATTTTGCTTTACATGTTTGTAATTAAGATGTACCACAAGGTGGTGAAAAACCAAGGTGGGGTCCAAACCTATCATGTTAGAATAGGCCCATGCAAATATATCTATAATTTCCCTCAATAGGGATGTTAAGACTTCACGCTCCTCCTCAGTGAGGGATGCACCTAATTTAATCCACTTTGGGTCATCTGGAGTCTTGATGTTTACCTCTATTATGTCTTCCACTAGAAGATTCAAACCATCTTCAAGAATTATGGGCAAAGATTTGAACTATTTGTCTATGTCAAAGTTCTCTATTAGGAATGGTTCTTCAAGTTATCTTAAACATGATGAATCAGAATCCCCTAAAGGGAAGGATGGGCATTTAAAAAATGTTGTAAATTCATAAATGATGTGATGAAATTCCTGTTGTTATTCAAGACTGCATTAAGACCCATGGGCAAGTTCACCATTATTGGTATCCTAGATGATCTGATCAAAAACCTATTCTTCTTCAAGACTAAACTTAGACCCATAGGTAAATTCATAATTATGGTCACCTAGTCTAAATTTGAATAAGGTTGAACACCCCTATCTAATATCACTTGAAATAGGTTTTCACCACTAGACTGGCCTTTATCTTTGCTTTTTTCCTCTTTAGAAAGAACCTCAAAGAGGTTTTCACCTTAGGGACTTAATGTTTAATTTATTTATTTTTGGATAAGGGTGCTCACCCAATCTTCAAAATAGGCTTCAAGGTCCAACTTGATTGAGAACCATTTTGTATGGTCTCCCAATAGAACATTGTCCCTAAGGCCCAAAAAAATCATAAAAAGCCTCATCATTTTGAAACTCATTAACTTTTACATTAGATTCTTGTTGGCCCTAGTCTATCAATTAGGGATAATATAATGGTAGTGGATTATGACAAATGACTATTCGAAGGGTAAAAATGGCATTATGTTCAAATAGGTTAGTTTGGGATAAGTCATCAAATTGGCTATGATCAAACTCTACTTCACTACCGACACCACCAACACTAGTTTTTGGTGATATAAATCGAATAAGATACAAGGAGTCACCTCCATGTAGTTTAAATCCAAGCCCATAGATTATTTTATACTTAGTCATAGAAATTGGCTCAAGTGTTCCCTATTAATTTGGATCAAGGCCTCCTTCTTCATAGTCTTGATTCTTCATGATCCTATTAGGAATATGATACTTGGAATTTTTGTAACAATCAACCAATTTGTCATTGTACAACCATGATTCATCACCTTCAAGAGGGTCTTGTCCTTGTCCATAAGCTAGTATGTATGTGATGGGTGTTAGAATATGGATTTGGCATTTGACTTTTCTTTGCCATTGTATGAGTGGTTTGGATTTTGGTCTTCTAAAGGACTTAGGGTTCTGTGGAAGATTTACAATGTGAAAGGTGTCATGGGTCAATTACTCTCTTGGGCCATTATTTGAGATAGTATAATTATTATACATTTCAAGAGGTGACATGTTGGAAAGTGAATTAAGGGTATTAAGGTTGATGTAGTTGGCCTCTAGTAAATCAATTAGTATGGCTTTCCCCTTATCCTACTTGGTGACTAGATTCATGCTAAAATGATAATTATATCTCTTGAACTTGGCCTCTAGATGTTTTTAATGTTCATATGGATGCAAATCTCCTAGAATACAAACCTCCATTCATGAATGGGAGAACTTGATACACTAGTGTAATGTCAATGGGATGGAATGAATCTTATGTAACCAAAGTCTACCTAAAATCATATTATATGACAAGTCAAGATCTAAAACATGATAAAGTGTATCATGGGTTAAGGGCCTAATGGTAAATTGATGGTTCCTTGTGATTCTCATTTTTCATTATCATAGGATTTGATGGTGATTATTTATGCTTGGATATCTATTGTCATGTACCCAAGAAGATTGATGAGTTTTAGAGATACTATGTTGAAACCTGATGCATTGTCTATGAGGACAAGTTTTGCTTTATGTAGCTTTATGTAAACTTTGATATATAATGGATTATTATGCAATGGTACAAAATATGACATATATATTTGGTTGAAGACTAATTGTTAGGTTGGAGCTAGGTATCCAACCAAATATTGAAATTTTTTAGGGGATATGTCATTTGGAAATATGGATTGACCAAGGAACTCTGTCAAAATGTTTTTGTGGATGATTAAAATATGCAACAAATCTAAAATGTAAATTTGTGATAGCATATTTTTCAATTATTCCAAAATTTAAAATGTCTTTTCTTAGATAGTGGTAAGTGGCTTCTTTCAAGGCAAAATGGCTAGTTGGATGATGGATGAAGTGGTGGATGGTTGTGGGCTTGGTATGGTAATCTTTAACCTTCGAGTTGTGATTGTATAATTAGGATTATATATAGGACCATTGTTACTAATAAATGATGGTAGAGTGGGACCAATTAGGATGATTCTCACTTGATGATGCACTTGTGCATGGTCATGGGATAATGATGAGTTATCATTATAAAGTCTTAACATGGGAATCCCTTCTTGCTAGTTCACCTATGTCTGGTCCTAGGTGAAGGAAGGATTACCAAAATGGTTTGGTTGATTGGGTATGATTAGTAATGGTCTTTTATGATTGATACTTGGTCTTGGATTGATGGAGATTGTGTCAATATGATCTCTTGTAATATGGCCCACAACTAAGTTATAGTCATGTGCAACTGCATGGTAGGTCTATTACTTGGCATTATTATAACCTTGGTTGTGTCCATTATTTTGACATTCTTTGTTCTATTACTAATTTTGTTAAGTCTACTAGTTATATTTATTTGACCTTGGTTTTTGATACTATTATTATTGATGTTACACTAGACATTGTTGTTGTTTTTATTAGTTGTTATTTAGGGGGAAATGATTCTGATAAATACCAAGGCTCTAATTGGGGGTGGAATCTCCATGATCCAATATGATCTTTCCATTTTCCAACATAGTCTAAATTACATGTCTAATTTGCACACAACACTAAAAATTATGGCCATTAACCCTATGAAAATAATATAATTATTTTGGATTGTACAAGTCTAGCATATCAGCACCTTCATAAAATTTCTCTTTCAGAATATGCCATCTAATTAAATTAGTTATTACGAGCTTACAAAAGACTTATTCGATGGGCTTTCCAAGGTTAGTAAAATCATGATGAGTATGGAAGTTTCTCCTTAGAGGAGGGTTTTACAAAGGCATAAGTTGTAGCATTTATTGCATTGGTTGTGTTGGTTTAGGCTATTGTACTTGTTGTGCATGTTGTGGCTACTAAAAATGTTGTTGGTTAAGAGTAAGTTAGAAAGGTGGTAGAGGTTGAGTAGATGGTATTTGTAACATTTGGATATGTTGTAAATCTATTACATCATTACCTAAAACATTATTTTTATGTTTAAATTGTTTGGGTCTCTTATTGTTATTTTCATGTGCCATTTGTGACACTTGTGCTTGGACTAGATGTTGATTTTAGACATTGTTCTAATTTTGATTTAAGCTTTGATTTTACAAAGCTAGTTTAATGATCCATTTTTTAATGAGGGATCTTTCGATCAACAAACCTTTTTCAATGATCTCTTTAATTGTATATGTGTATTGCAACTCCAAATAATAAGATATCTCATTGTGTAGATTTTTGGTAAACATAGTGGTTAATTTCTTTTCTGGTAGATTATGGGTGAATCAACTTGCAAGGGCTCTCCAATGTTGTAGATAGCTTATGAATATTTCACCAACTTTTTAGTTTGACTATATTAAGTCTACCAATGAATTATCATACTTGATATTGTAAGAAAAGTGATGTATAGACTTGTCTGATAGGTCATCAAAATCAAGTACTAATTTCTTAAGCAACTTTAGGAACCATTCTGTTTCTTTCCCTTTAGGATTCATGGAAACAACAACAATAGGTATATGTCACTATATGCCACTAGTTGGCATGAAACCAAGAATTTTGTTAGATGAGCCTTTGGGTCACCTTTCCACTTATATTTTTTAAAATTTGGTGGCTCATACCCTAGAGGAAATGGTAATTAAAAGTACTCCATGTTGAAAGGGTAAGAACACACATAATCCAACTTGAACTTTTTGGTTTGTTTACTCACTTGTATAAGGGAAATTATATCCTTTACCTATTTTAGTTCTTAGTTAAGGAAACCATGGAGATCATTGGTTTGAAGTGGATGTTATGTGGTCATAAGTTGATTACATTGATTGAGGTATGATGGAGGCATTTACTGAGGAATGTTGGATTAGCTAGGGAATGGACCAAGAATATGTATACATGTATTTGGGTGAAATTATTGAAATTAAACTTATGGTTGTGTGATGTTCTAATTATGATTGGGGATGTAGGTTTTATGTTGGGAATACTATGGTTGGGATGAATCAATTTAGCTATACTATGCCTATTGAGGTTGAATAAGGATATGCTAACAACTAGTAATACCTTGTCGATTGAGGGGAATTTATGAACCAAGACCTTATATTTGAACTTATGGCATATTATACATGAAAAGTAACTATTACCTAATAGGTACTTGAGAAAAATTAGAACCTCTTGGTTTTGTGAATCCCTATTGGGAAGTGGATGTATGTTGGATATTTAAAATCTATCACTAACTAATATTCACACATTATTGGTTAAACATAATTTGGTTTTGGATAATCATGTTAATCTGTGACTGAAGAGGTATGTTCATTTCTTCCTAGTGAGGTATAACATTGGTTACCCCCTATTGAGGTAGTAATATTTTTTTACTCTATTTCATGGGTTGATTGACTAGTGCCTATTGTTGTGGAGTATTACTAGTCACTTGTTAGGTGGGATTAATATTTGTCACATTCTATTGTGGCATAGCATTGGTTATTGGTTGACTACTTAATCCTTATTGTTGGGAGGTAAATAAGTAGTTAGTTGAGGATTAGAGGTAGTTGGTTGAGGTGGAGAAGTAGAAACTCCTACTCCCTATGTTTTCAAACCACTATTGGTGTTAGTTAAAGGAAAATTTTGTTGTTGAATATGTGTTTGTGCACTAACACCACTTTGGTTTAAATTGGACATTACTAATGTATTATCCACTATGTTTTGCTCAATATTTTATGTAGAAGTAGAAGACACTTCCTCGATACTTAGGGTATTGAACATGTCATCGACTAAAGTGTTTTGCATAATTGGGTCAAAACCCTAATTTTATTGACCTATCAATTCATATAAGACTCCTATTAAAGGGAGTAACTAAATTAGAGGTGTATTTATCATGGCCAAATTGTTAAAGTTATATGTTAGGTCTTGATATGTTTGGTATGCTATTTGAATTTAAATGAAATGGTCTTCCATGAGGTTCCTTTATATGAAAAACATATATGGATCTTGATATGGTATTGGTACTATGACTTAGGATCATTATAAAAGGCCTAATAATTATTTTTATAAGACATGTTATAAGGCCCTCTTGATATATTTGGAAAATTGTCATGCCTCACCTCATAATTTGATGGCATTGTTTCATAATAAGGTTGATGTTGGATGTTTTTTGTAATTGAAGGTACATTAACCAAATATTGATTATTTGTTGTTGGTCTTGTTCTATTTAAGGAAGTGTGCTAACCAAATAATTATCCCAAATATCTTGACTCTATTCCCCTATTTGAGTGTTGTATGGTGGATAGGAATACATATCCCAAACAATGTCATCTTGGTAAGGGTATCAAACAAATTCCTTTTGCATTATAACATTTACATATCCTAGATTTTACATAGTTCCACCATGTGTGTAGTGATCCATGGTCAAATCTATGATAAATGTTTCACAATAAGAGAGGATGAGAGTTCTGTAAACTCTAAAAATCTATGTCTGAAAATATAAAGAGGTTCAAACTTTCTAACTAACTTGGTCAAGGGTGGAGCTAAATCTCCAAAAAAATTATGCAAAGACTTGGTAAAAACAATATAACATCAAATTTATAACATTAAATGTTTTACACAAACAAGGTCAAATAAAATGGACTAAAAATAAGATTCCAAACTCTAATGTTCAAACATGTTCCAAATAGGTCTAAACTAGCAAAGGGAAATGTTGTTAGGTCTTTTATCCAAATGTGGATTCAAAATATAGGCTCAACAGACTATTCTAGGACTTTTGGCCAAATATGGTGTCAAAATATAGGCTTGAAACAAAATATGATGATGATGATGATTAATCTAATAAATTTGAAATAGTTTGGCAAAGGCTAGGTACTTGATTCTAGACATAAACGTGATCTGATTGGTATAAAAAATAAAACAAAAGGCACTTTGAATATGGACTAATTTTATCAAACAAAGTGACAAATAATAAATTTTCCAAATTTTAGTAATCAATTAACCTAAGTTATGCAACCCAAAAGAGAAATAAATGTGTATCAACCCCTACATGTCAAGGCCTAAACTAAATTCAATCAATGTTTGGATCTGAACTTGTAAAAGTTAATCCAAAACTCAACTAAGGTAAACTAGGATTTTATGACAATAAGATAGGAAAATTTTAATAGCATGACTATACTAAACAAAAATCCAACAAGTCTCAAATGATTGGTTTCAAACAATGATAACTTAGACACAAGACAAGATAAGTATTTTTGAAATAATTTGGGTAGCGTAATGGAGTTATCACTTCTAAAACATGTGATGATGATTTGTTTCAAGACTTGATAAGGTATTAAACTTGAATTGATTTAGGTAACATAATGTTACCCATTTTAATCAAGTAACACACTCAATGTTTTGACATAAATTTTTTTCTAAGTTAAATCAATTTATCAAATGGATCGGACAATGCCTCCTAAAACAATGGAGTAATGTTAGACACAAGACTCATTCATAATGTGGTTTAAATTACATAAATTTTAGTTATAACACACCAATAAATAAAGAATAAATAACAAAAATACAACTGAGTATATCATCCTAGATCCTATCAAGGTATGGCAAAGTGGGGTTGGCTTAAACCTACAAATTTATGATCATATAGATTGCTCCCATATGTAATCACTTTCACATATGCACACAAGAGAATCAACACATTAATTAAGTTGACATTTATTGAATTGCTATGAAAAGTTATTATCCTTTTCACAATAACTACATCTATTAAGTATTTAGTGTAGTATGATGTCTAGATCAATCATACATCTCAGGCTAGCTTTCCACTAATGAAGATGGTTCAACCACTCAAACCATCACCCTAGTGGGATGATCCCAATTTGTATACCCCCTATAGAGAGGAGTTGAAACACTGATAGGAAATGAAGCCCCAGTTTAATTCTTCCATAAAGAACTTGTGAGAGGTAATGATACCCCCTTCACAAGCCAAAATGCATGAAAATAATATATGGGTAGAAAGACTTTAGGGTTGCATTTAGATCACCTAATACTATAAAAGTTTTGGGAGAGCCTAGGAAACTTTCTTTCTACACCTTGGACTAGGAACCAAATGCAATTTAAAGGAACTTTTGATCCCATTAGTTCCCTATAGGAGATGGGGGGAGAGCATACATGTGCTATCCTTTTTTTAAAAAATAATCAATTAAAAAATAGTTTGCAAATAATTCAAGTGAAGTTTTATTTTTAAGCACCAATTTAAATGTGACATTTTTCATTACTAGGCCCCATGGCTTAAGTGCAAAAAATTAAAAGAATTTCATGAACCAAATGAAGCAAAAATCATCTATGTTCATTTTAAGCCCAAATTCCAAGTGTTCAAGATTTATCTTAAGTTCATTTTAAAGAACTAATTGAAAATGTTCAAGACTTAGGATTCATTTTAATCACTAAAAAAGAATTCTAAGACTTAACCAATCCTATATTCTTTTTAAGCACCAATATCCAAATGTGCAAGATTAAACATGTTCATTTTAAACCTAAATTGAAATGTGCATGATTTGAATGATTCCTTTTAAAATCCCATAATGAAATGTTAGTTTAGTCTAAGCATGCAAATTTGGGGTTCAACTCAATCCTTCAACCTAAATTTTGAATTATAACCCCTACTTCGAATCACTTTCTTGGTTGGGAAAATGATGTTTGAATTTGAGATCTTGGTTTTTTATTTTATTTGACACAGTGACTATCGATGGTCTATGTGATCATCTATAGTTTTGAAGAAACCATCATCAGTCAGTCAATAGGTAATCATTACCGATTGAGTAGAATCAACACTGATTGATAAATACCATTACCAATAAATTATGAACCTAAATGAAAAACCATAAAGGATGAAACACATTAATTTTGGCTTGGTTAAATGAAATATGATAAAATATTTCAAGTTGATTGATTTATATGACCTTGAAACCTAGAAATCAAGGAATGAGATGACAAAAAAAATCAAAATGAATCTTTAGGTCCATTTTACCCCTTCAACCCAACCATTGGTAGTCTCACAGAATCAATGGTGGTTGGGGATAACTATGGGTAGTTTAGGCCAAATTGTCAATGGTTATACTTGACCATCATCAATCGTTGTGTAGATTTGATAGATAAAAATAAAATAAAACACAGCTAAAATAAGGTTAGAAATGCAATTTTAGTGAGATTCAAGCATCCATTTCTCTATTTAAGACCTACATAATGATCTCCTTACTATTTGGGATGCATTAGGTCCTATCGAGCATGCCATTTGTGATTAAGTAATTTGACTCAAGAGAGGAGATTAGTATGGTGTTAGTTCCAAAAATATTGAAATTAACACACTAACAATCTAACATATTTAGGCCTAGATCATGGAGGGATCTTAGTGAACAATCTAATTGAAAACAAAACTATAAGCAAATAAATTATAACTTCCTTACCTTGATTTCTCCAAGTGATTTCTTTGTTGGCTTTCTCAAATTGTGCTCAAGAACTCTTCATCAATGGGGCTTGGCTATCTCCCTCTCCTCTTGGCACTATGGCTGGTTTGGCTTTGGCTTGATGTTTTCTCAAAATGGCTTGGCTTGGCTTGATTTTTAAATTATAACATTATGAATTTGCTTCATAAATTCAATCTTGTATTATAACTCCACTATGTTCCAAGCTCTCCAAATAAAGAGCTCTAGGCTTGTTTTTATAGGCTTTGAAATGACTTGAAATGAGTTAAATCCTAACCTTAGTTATCTTAGTTAACCCTAATAGGTTTTAAAAGTCTCAAATGGTCATGATTAGCATGTAATAAGCATGGGTGGGATATTTTCCAAAAATGACACTCACAAAAGCTAATGATGAAAACCTAAGGTATTCATTGATTTTTGAATTTACCTTTTTGATAATTGCTTTAATTACTCATGGATGAATTCAATTAGGATTTTCATATTAAATAATCCCTTTCAAGAATTTTAACATTTGTGCAAGATTTGATTTAATTAATTTCATCATTTTATATATTTAATTGATTTAGGCCAATTGAACATGTTATGAAGCCAAATTTGAGACTTTTAGAGATTCTTAGGCTAAATTTTTAGAGGATAGTAAGAATTAATCTAAAGTTTGGTATAAAGACATTGGTATCCAATTTTAGATGTCTATAAGGTCAAAATATTGACCAAGAATGCCTAGGATAAAATGGGTAGGCTATCCTAAAGGCCTTCCCCTCATGCGCTCTTCATGGCCAATAAGACCTAAGCACAACCCATCAAAATTCTGAAGAGCATAATTGTAGATATCATGGTCACCAAATTTTGCATAGACTTTGAAGTGATCAAGTTAGTAGAATAGGACAACTAACTAATGATTCTAGGAAGGCCATGGTGTTATGAAAATAATGTAGATATGTGATTCAAAAGGTGCTACATGACATTTGAGAGTGAAAAGGAGAGGGTATTTATAACCCTCTCAATTGACCAAGGACCTCCCTATGAGAGTGTGGACATTGAGGATGATATCAACCACATATATAACATCATGGTGTAAGGCATAAATACTCTATACTCCAATGATCAAGGAGTCCTCTCTTAGGGAGATGGACAATTGACCTTAGACACCACTAATGTTTTTTTCAATCGATGTGTTAAGGAAGCATATGATACCACTGGTTGGTGGTGCTACTTATTACATGGAAAGGTACCAAAACTAGTAAGGATAATTTGGGTCTATATAGATCACACTTTTAAAAGGTGGGTCCCTTATACCAATAAGAAGGAAACAAGAGTTTTTTGCCTAAGTAAAGGTAAACTCATAGTGCTTTCAAGATATGAATAGAGTAATCCAGTGGAAGACTATGTTTGTGACCTCAAATCATGTATCCCAAAAGAGGTGAATAGAATGGGTACACTAGTGTATATATTGAAGATCATTACCACTCATTGGTGGGAAGTTCCAAAGCCTAGCTTACTAATTTGGTGAGATGTGAAGGCAATGATTTGCATTAGATTTAGAAAGAGTAATGAAGACTTGGATATCTCAGTCTACTCTAATGACTTTGACCCTATAGTACATGTGCATATTTTTGAACAAACATGGACTATCTACAATGATAATGCCCTAAAGAATTTATGGGTGAGTTCCTTCTATAGGGCCTTGAAGACTCGGGCATGGGTATGGTGTGTTGTTAATGAGATGTATTGTAAGACAACCAAATGGGATGCCCTTAAGGAGTGGTTTGTTCAGACCTTCTCCTTTTCTTCATAAAACCTAGAATTTATTGAGCCACTATAGGTAGTTCAAAGGTTAGTGTTTGAGGACATTATAATATTGGAGGAGTACCTAAAATACATGTTCAGTGAAAAAGGTTTAGCATTCCTAACTTTTTTTGAAGATCAAACTCTTAATAGTGACTTTAGTGATGAAGATGATGACACATGGAAGGTGCACAACTATAAAAATTTGATAGGGAAAAGGAAGTTAGTGCCCCAAGTTGAGGATAGTAACCTAAAATAAGAATACCCTACCCATATTTAAATATAAATAACTAAGGGTATCATGTAATTCAAGGACTTACACTAAGAGATCAATGAAGCCTACTAAGCACCATTAAAAACTACCAAGGTAGATATTAGTTTAGAAGGGGAACCAAAGATTGCCACTCTAGGCATCTATTGGTCTGACACAGAGTTGGATCATATTATTGATCTCCTAAAGTAATTAAAAGACTTTTTCCCTTAGAACTAGAGAGATATGAAAGGCACACACCCATCCCTTGGTAAGATGAGCATCAAGTTAGTTGATGGTGTAAGACCCATCAAGAAGCAGCCTTATAAGATGAACCCTAATCTTTATTCCAAGATCAAAATGGAGATTAATGGTATGCTATCCATAGGCATCATCTAACATATACAAGAATCTAAATGTTTTATCCCCATGGTCATCAACATAAAAAAAAATGGGTGCATCCAAATTTGTGTTGACTATAGATTTTTTAATGCCACCTACATAACCAAACCTTTTATAACTCTATTCATTAATGAACTATTAGATGTAATCATAGGTTATAAGATATACACCTTTAATTATGGGTTATCAAGATATTATCAAGTCCAGATTGAGGAGGAGGATAATCCCAAAACCACCTTTGTGATTAAATGGGTATGTTTTGCATACAACATGATGCTCTTTGGATTGAAGAATGTACCAACCATATTCTCTCGAGTGTTGATCACCACTTTCAAAGACTTAATTCACAAGTTCCTCCAAGTATACCTAAATGACTAGACTATGTATGGGTTAGTGAAGGATCACTATGACAAATTGCACCTTATGTTTGAAAGGTATAGGTAGTTGAAAAATTCTTTGAACCTCAAGAAGTGTGTTTTTACAATGTCATTTGACACATTTTTTAGGCACATCATCTTTAATGATGGTATTCTCATTGATCTATCGAATATTGCAATCATCTTTTAGCTCCAAACCCCATCAACACAGAGAGATGTTCATGCCTTTTTTGGATATTTTGGGTACTATAAGAAGTTCATAAGAAACTATGTCAATATCGTATCACCACTATAATATTTATTACAAAAGGATGACCCATTATATTAGGGTGCATTATAGGAAGATTCATTTGAGAACTTGAATCTCAAACTAGTAAGCACATTGATATTTTAATTTAATGACTAGATGACTCCCTTATATGTCCATTTTGATGCATCTGGTACTATAATCAGCACCATTCTAGCACAACCAAATGAAGACAAAATGGATCATCCCACTTCTTTAGCAACTAAAAAATTAACCAAGGTAGTTCATAACTACACCATAATTGAGCACGAGGTACTTTCCATGGTCTACACCCTGCATAAGTTTAGATAGTACTTATTAGCCACCCCATTTATTTTATTCATTGATAATGAGGTGATTAATAACCAAGTGAATAAGCCCTTTTTCATAAGAATATTTATTGATGGATTGTTTTGTTTCAATAATTCTAGTTATTTATTGTAGTGAAGTCTAGAAAATGAAACTCAAACCCAGACCATCTATTCTACATCAACTCTGGTAATATGGTATCACTTATTGAAGATGATATCCTTAACATGCAAATTTATAGGGCCTAACACATCCCCAAGGACTTGGTAGAGATTATTGCATTTATAACCTTCAAATTTGCACCCTAGACCATGATGATTAAGGAGAAGAAATAGCTCATAGTTCATCCAGCCCATTTTCAACTCATTAGTGGGGAGATATATAAGTTGAGCCATGATGAAGTCATGTAATGATGTGTTCTAGAGCATGGATAGGAGTTACTCTTTCAATATGTGCATGAGGGAATATTGGATTCCATTACACTAGAGATGTTATGATATGTAAGGTACTATAATCAAGCTTGTGGTGGCCAACTCTATTTTAGGTTGTAAAATAATGCACTAAATCATGTGACATCTATTAATCCATGAGAAAACCAAACCACCAAGATGATATAAGTCTCATTCCCATTATTTCCTAGGCACCATTTGAAAAATGGGACATTGACTTATTTGGTTTTATTAATCTCACTAAAAGTCACACATGTGCATGATACATTCTAGCTACCATAGATTACTTCATGAAGTGGACTAAAGTAATGCTGACCAAAGATTGTACCATCTCTATAATACCAAGATTCATCTATGATAATATCATCAGTCACTAAGGATGCCTGATTATCTTGACTAGTGACCATAGCATGTATTTCATCAATAAAACCATTCAAATCTTATTGATTGAATACATGGTAGAAAACCATAAAATGACACCTTACCATAACCAAGTGAATGGAACTAATGAGGCATTCAATAAGATATTAGGAATATACCTCAAAAATATATGTGACATTGGTTTTATAGTTTGGGATGATCATGTGTCTATAATATTGTGGGCCTATCACACTATGTACAAATGCCTGAATAAAACTATACCATTTCAACTGGTGCTTCGCACCAAGTCCATTTTACCTATGGAATTCCTAGTACCCTCATTAAGCATCATGTGTATTGGTTGATTGGATGACCAAGAGTCTTTGAGCACATGCCTAGAAGACTTAGAGTTCTTGGATGAGACTTGTGCCCAAACAAAATAGAACCAACAAATAGAAAAGGCATGCTAAAATCTATGGTATGATAAGTAAATCAAGTGCAAGATATTTACATAAGTTGCACCAATCTTTCTATATGACTCTAATTACCTCAAACATCTAGGAAAATTATATATTATATGGATGGGACCTTATATCATCTATAATATATTGGATACTAACACATGCAAGCTATGTATGCTGACATGTGAAATGCTCCCTAGGCATTTAATGGAAATAGATTAAAGCTATACAGTCACTAAGATGGTGCTTGCACCATCAAATACTAACTTCACAGTCACAAGTTCGTTGCTTTATTTTTACCATAATAAAATTTGGTGCAAGCTAAATATTTCCTCATGTTTGTTTCATTTGTGTTGAGTGAATAGAAATGGTGATTTCAGGCCCATAGAAGAACTCTTATGGCACTTACACACATAAATCTAGTTTGGTGAGTCGATCATGGTTTTTATCTAAACACCTGAGGCTAGTCACATAAGTTTCTAGGCACATGAAGTTTTAAAAATTTAAAAAGTTATAAGTATAAGTTGATTAAAGGAGGTACACAATATGTTCATGCACAATTAATCAAGAGCAGATAATGAAGCACTGGAGGACCAGTGCAAGGATTTGTATGAGGTAGGGAAGGCTAGAGCAAAAGACATGAAATCATAGATAAATTGACCAAGAAAGAGAGGCATGATTTTAAGGAAGTATAACACTAAGAATAGATGGAAATAAGGAGGCTAATTCATACACATGTGAAGCATTACAACCAGGTTACCATAATAAGGGTGAAGTTCATTCCAAGGTAAACAACATAGAAGAGAAAGATCATTGAGATAGTTGGTACCCACCTAATGATTGAAAGGAAATGATCATTTAAATCACTTGCCACTCCACTAAATAAACCACTAGAATAATTAATGTTGTGATGGTGGAAGCATAAAGATCCATGATAAATGAGAATTTGGTGATAGATTTTAGTAGATTTCATGGGTTTAGCAGATTTCAAGAAATCCATGCACCACCAAACCATTAATCACCATCCATTAATAAGGTACCTAAAAATAGAGTATAAAAGGGTGAATATAAAACTTGAATAGGTTATAAACATTTGTGATAATTCAAACCAAAAGATAGATTCAAACAGAATTGAAGCCATCAAAAACCAAAGAATGCTACCAGTGAAAACCAAAGCATCTACATCCCCCCAAGTGAGAATAGTTGAAAAATAATAAGATTTAATTCTACTTTGAATTTAAAAGGAGGCAAGTGGAGATGAATTGAGAGATAAATAGGGTAGTATAATTTTTTTATAATGATGAGGTATACATTAATGGTGTAGGAAGATTGAGAGCCAAAGACATAGTCATATTTCTAGTAATTATGAAGAAGTGTCAATCACAATTAAGAGATTTAAAAAGATCAACCAATCGCATAATAGTTGATTCAAAATGGGTAAGAAAAGGTTAATTATAGGTCCACCACATGCATAAATGGACATGAAGAAAGTGTGGTTGACGAAAGAAGAAGCCATTGTAAAATGGGAGGCATAGTTGGTAGAAGGCATTAGTGTCATGGTAATAGATCCATAAGTGAGTGTGAAGCTCACCTATAGATACATGAAATTCCCCTAGAGGTCATGGTGGGTAAAATTGGGTGTCCTTTGCACACGTGTGAAAATTGAAGGATTATAACCACCAAATAGGGAGAAATGTGCAAGAGCTAAACTAGGAATGGATGGTTGACATGGGAAAAAAGATAAAGGTGGGTACTACACTATTCATTACCTCCAACAAAGATATATTGGTGAAAACCAATGTAACCTAACTATTCAAGTTACCAAGCTTTGTAAAGATAGAGGAATTAGTGTAGTTCCTCCTCTCATGATTCCATGGTGACCATTTTTACTTCACAGGATGGTGCATGAGGCTATTGGTGCACCTCATCAATAGGATCATGGGGCTATTAGGTATAGGGTTAGATATTCATCAAATTATGGAAGATGAAGTAGAGGTTTAGAGGGTCATAAATCTCTTAGGATATTATAAGTTATGATTCACATTACCCATCAAGGACATCCAAGTCCCTGACCTGAGGGTAGTAGTGTACTTGGTTAGCTTTAAACTATGCTTGGGTAGATGATGGTTTAACATTATTAAATATTTCTTCTATATTGCCCACCACATAGCATAAGGGGTAAAATTTAACATCTCAAAATTCATTGTTAAGGAGATTGTTAAGAATGCACAAGAGTGCCATTGAGTGTGTGAAACCTTTATATGGGGGTATATGTTTATATTGATAGTAATAGAGGATATAGTTATCTCAGATGGTGACAATGACAACCTATGGGTATTCTTAGCCAACCATGAGTCCCCTATGATGAAGTATCAATGATTCATTTACCCACCCATCTTCTCATATAATTAGAATAGAAGGGTGCAAGGGTGGTGTGATAGGTACATCAAAGCCTTTGGGATTAAATGGCACATCTCTCAAGAGCTTCCCAACATCTAGTGGGAATGAAAACCTTTACTATAATGTAGCATTTCTATGTAGTTCACCTAACACTCATAGATGGGAACCTATTTGAATGGTTCAAGTTAATTTATGCATTTTACACCAAGTATTTCATGGTGTCACTAAGGAGTATTCCCAATGTACAATAAATAGAGATCTTGGTTAAGATCATGGATCAAGACAAGAGTAGGTTGAGGCACCATTCTGTGTACCCCAGAGCCAAGGCCATAAAAGATGAGGAGGATGACTTTGATAGGATGGGCCTCTATCCCCTCCAAAGAGAGATTATAAATGGGAGTATATTCAACCTCTACTATGAAATGAAGTCACACAAGAAGGACAATGATCTTTAAAAAGATAATGATTTCCCCCTCCTAGTCATCAATAAAGGGAAGGTTGTGTTGAAGATGTAGGAGAAGACTATCCAGAAGAAGTGGGGAGAGAAAATTGAAGAGATCATAGAGAAAATTGAGGAGAAAATTACATCCCTAACTCCTAAGAAGTGTATGACCTTCATGCTAGAGTGTTTTTTCCAACAAGAAGCATAAGAAAAATACTAAGGGACTAATTGCATTACCTACTATAACTCTAGTAGATATGGAGAAAGAGGTGATCCTCACACCTTGAATGGATGAGGAAATTGAAGAAGAAAGAGAAAGGGCATATATCCTATAGATATAAGAGGAAGAGGAGCTAACTACCAATGATATCTAAGAAGCCCTTCAAAATAGCATAACCACCACATTTGAGGTAATAAAGGAGCCAACAATCCCCTCACCTAATGAAAAAGCCTCCACACTACCTATGTAAATATAAGAGGAGAAAAAAACTTCTTGAAATAAAATTAGATTGAGTGAGGAGGACATTAATAAGGTGTTGGTACATGAAAATAAGTGTAGACTTGCCAAAGAAAATTTTTATCTAAGGTAGAGAAAAAGTCCATGAAGGTTCCCACAAGTGCAAAACTAATAGTCGAAGCGATCAAGAAAGCACCAAATTCCCCCACTAGGAAGGAAAAATAAGATACATAAGATTCACACCTAAGTATTGAAGTGGTTCGTAAAGAAAAAGATGGAAATATTAGTGCCTTAAAAAATTAAACTAAGATAGTAGAACCCCATCAGCAACAATGTGATACTGGCACTAAAGGAATTTCCTTGGAGATGAATATGGATAAACCTCTAGAAGAAGAAGAAGTGGATGAAGGGGAAAAGTTTTAGGAATAAAACCCTAAGGATCAAATAGGTGAGTCCTTTGAGGAGATCACTGAAGAGAGCAATGGCACCAGTAAAGAGGAAAAAGTACAAATAGAGATGGCCATCATCAAGAAAGATGACAAGGATCTAATTATAAGGGAGAAGGAATAGAAAGGATGGATAGATGAATAACTTTACATGTATGACACTATGCCCCCCAAGCCACCATAACTAGGATATGTAAATAACTCTCATTTGTGTTTGATCATTATATGGATGAGCCTCATTTTTAGGTGCCTAAAATGGCTACTTCAAGACTAAAAGGTCCTGGTGAGGGGAAATATTCCCCCCTTATAAACCCTCATGCCATGAACTTAGTCTAATCTAAGAATGAGATGATTAGAATGGCCACATAAATTATGTGTCAAAACATCATCAATGATGGCAAGGCAAGAAAATTGAAAATGCTCCATAAAGAAGCCAAAAATGAAGCACATGTCACCAAATTCAAACTGTAACAACTCTATGAGTACATATTGATGGTGAGGCAATCCCTTCAAGTTAGCATTGATGATTTGAACCTCTTAGAGGTTTAAAAAATATATGTACTAGTGGAGTAGATGTTCCCAAGGTTAAAACCCAAGCCAGCATAAGAAGAAGAAGGTCCCTACATCATACTATAGAAATAGTTGGTTGATAAGTTTGAAGAGGTAGAAGACCTCTTCACTAAACTACAAGAGGGCATAGATGAATTTTATGAATTTTTCATAAGCTTATCCAACCAATCCTTAGTCATGGATGTGTACCTAAAGTAGGTAAAGGAGGATAAGGAGAATATGATGGCATATGTATACTTAGTGAGTAGGTCAAAATGGAAGAAGATAATAGGTAGTGTTAACATGCTCAACAATTAGATCAAGGATCAAGAGTAGAAAATAGAAGCACTTTTCTATGCTCTATAGACTAAGGATTATGAGCAAGGAGTGATCCTAGATGGGAGTGTGGAAAAGGCAAAATAAAATGTAAAATTCTTCTATAAGGAAATAGAAAACATGGATGTGATTTCACTCACTAATTCCTCCTCTAAAATAGATATCACCATTAAATAAATCAAGGTTGTCATTAAGGTCTTTAAAGACTTTAGTGTTGAACTTAAGGAGGGTGAGACTGAGTTCTACAATCCTAAGAGATTGATATCCTAGTTTGAGGATGGACTAAAAATTTATATGGGTTAATGTTGGGACCCTTATCTCATTAAGAAAGGATTCACACCAACATGACATCCACATGGGTGTAAAAAGATCATTTTTCATAATGATTGAAATTTTGGAATTTTAGTGTCAGTTGGAAGATGTAGTGCATATATTACACCAATTGGTAGGTGGCTAACTGGCTCTTGGATCTTTAGGGCATCTTCTAAGATTGGTGATACATAGTGAATACAACATAAAGTTCATGAGGTTATGGATCCATCAGGCATGATGACCAAGCTTCAGCTTGTTGTCCCCAAAAATAGACTTCTCATTTTTTGGGATAACATGTGAACTATTTTGGTTCCTCAGGCCAAAATAATCTCTTCCTTTCTCAAAATTTGTTTTGAGCATTCAAATTCCTCATTTTTCAAGCTTCTAAAAAATATATAGACTCTACAGTCATAAATCTATGGACTCTATAGGAAGAAAATCTATAGACATTGCAGGCCAAGTTCAATAGGCTTCACAGGTTGATTTCTATGGACTTTGTAGGAAAGAAGCAAGCTCTCAACACTTAGGTGATTTTAAAGTTGGTTCAATAACAAGGTTTAACCAAAAGAGTTCATCGGCAAGCTTCTAAGCAAGGATTGAACCATTGAACCTTGAACCATTTTGGTTCAACAGGTTTAATAGGTTCAAAGGTTCAACATCAACAACAAGAGTTAAGCACATTTGTCAAGGTTCAAAGTTCAATCACTTCAAGGATTAATAACTTAAAAACACTTATCAAAGAGAAGAAGGCTTGAACCATTGAACCAATGAACCATTGAACCACTTTGGTTCAATGGTTCAATGGGTTTAAGGTTCAACAGGTTCAACAACCAAATGGTTCAATGCATTTTAGCCAAATAAAAAGAATAAACTGATTGAACCATTGAACCGTTGAACCTTAAACCATTTTGGTTCAACGTGTTCAATGAGTTCACAGGTTCAAAGGTTTAACCAGTGTGATGAAGATCAAAGAGCTTAGAAAGAAAAAGGAAGTGACAGACTAATGGTCCAATAGGTTCAAAAGCTTCTACAGGTAGGTTTAATCAAAAGAACAAGTTTCTGACACTTAGTCATTTTCAGGGAATGAACCATTGAACCACTCTGGTTCAAAGGTTCAATGGTTTCAAGGTTCAAGGTTCAATGGGTTCAACGAGGCTTGTTTCAAAGAGTCTTGGTTCAAGCGGTCAATAGAAGCAAGGGAATGAACCATTGAACCGTTGAACCAAAGTTGGTTCAATTGGTCAGTTCAAGTGACAAGTTCAAAGGAGTGCCCCAAGCACCAAAGACACAAGTGCCCTTGTGGAGGGAATTTTTGTGGTAAAAGTGACTAAGAAAGGAAACAAAAAACCTGACAAAACTCAGTGGATGCTGCCAAGTGTCATTTTTCGAGTCTCATTTGACTTTGTTTCTAAGAGCAGTGGATGCTGCCACATGTCACAATTTGAAATTCACATAAAATTGACTAAGGCAAATTCCCAAGGGACAAAGATACCTTGTGGAGGACACTCAGAATCCAAAGTGAACCATTGTAAAAAATTGAAAGGCTATATAAGGGACTCTCTTGTTATTGTGGATCTCTCTCTCTGATGATCAGAAACAAATCTCTGCCCAAATTGAAAGGCATTACTGAGACTTTGAGCTCAAATTGTTGATCATATTTTTTATTAGAATAAGAAAGCAAGTGAATTTTTAGACTTTGTGATGTGATATCTTTGTTGTTGGGGAAACTGTTCTTATGTCTTTTTCCTTAATATATTTTATGTTCCTTTAATTCAATAAGTAGAATTAGTGAAAGTAGTTAGGAAAGTGTCCATAAGCCAACTGTGGAGAGACTTTGTGCCCTTAGAATTGCCTTTAGTGTGTTTTATTTTTGTTTCTGTGTAAAGGACCTTGGGACAACTTTGTGCCCTCATTGTCCTTTGTATCTCACTCTTGCACAATTAACATGGAGACTTTGTGCTACATCTCAATCTGCTGGTTACTACATCCTTGGTTACATTTTGCAATTACTACCAGAAGTATTCTTGTGGTTTTTTGAATAGTACTTCTAAAAGAAAAGGAGTGCTTTCTATCATTTCCCTTGAGATTTTTCCTTTGATTTGCACATATCATCTCTAAAAAAAGAGAGATAGATGGTTTATCCTACCCTTGAGTATTATTTTCTATATATATATATATATATAGCATATCTATAGGGAACCTCCCCTTGATGAGAGGAGAGATTAGTCCCCTTTTGATGTGGTAAACCTACACATTTGGAGGACCAATATTCCTACTTTGGATGATCAGACCTATTTTGTTTATCAGTATGCTAATCAACAAAATATTCAACCAACAGTTTTTGGAAACTCTACTGGGGAGATAGTTATGTGCATTCGAAAACCTCAAGTTTTAGATGAAATCAATCTCTACCATTATCCATTATAGACTCCATTTCATTTCTATGTTTTACCCATTATTATTATAACCTTACCATTCACCTCCACACTAACTGGGAAAGAATGCACAGTTTAAAACCTCAAGCTTCAAACTAAAGTAAGGTCAATTCTTTTCCATTTTTATTTCACAATCTGGTAGATTCAAGGTATACACGAAGCCAAAGGGCTAAAGGTATTATTGACCCTGTATTCGAGTTGGTACAGCAAAGTAATTTTGATCTATTTCCTTCACCATCTCACCTCCAATGAACCAAGAGCTTTCCTCCTACTAAAGTCAGATCTCCATTGCCAAACAAAGTATCCACTTATGCTATTGATAAAGCTTTGCCAATAATTACCCCTCTAAGATTTGTTATTCCTCCTTTTCATAGTCATATAATGGTAGTTCAAGGCCCCTAGGGTAATTCTTTTGGTCCTCTCAATCTTAATCCACCTCTACATGAGCTTCCATGCAGTTCAAAGAAAAAATTTCCCAAATTCTATGGTGATGGGAAAGTTCATCTTGATGAACACATTGCAGCCTTCATCATAGCTTGTGGCATGATTGGAATAGAATTTGAAGATGTAGCAGTCAGGATATTTGTAGAAACATTACAAAGTGCTGCTACAGATTGATTTTATCATCTACAAGCTCGGTCAGTAACTGATTGGAATACCCTCAAAGCTAAGTTTGAAGCCAGATTCAAACCTGCAGAAGATGCACATGCACTTCTGGCTCAACTTACATAGATGAAGAAAGAACCTCATGAACCAATGAGGGACTTCGTAGATAAGTTTGACAAATTGAGAAATAGAATTCTTGTGATTGCTTGACCTATAGCTAAGAATCTCAAATGTTTCTTCATTAATTCTTAGTTACCTAAAATAAGTTTTCTTTTGAGACGTGCTAGTCAAATAGATCTTGCTGCAGCTCAACATTTGGCCACTGAGGTAGAAGATGATCTCATCTTAGCAGGGAAGATAAGAAAAGATCCAAATAGAAATAGACCTTCATCATCTTCTAAATATTCATCTACATGCACCACAGATCTAATGGTGCAGAAGTTGGCAAATGAGTTGCTTGCTCTTAAAAAGAAAATGGCACAAGGAATGTCTTCTACTCCTTCATATAGAGATATGCCAAGAAGGACATTTCTAAATCAGTCATATCACAGCAATGCTACCAGGAATCAAGGGCAACAAAATCATCTTCCTCCCCCATAAGGGAAACTTGCCCTGGAAGCTCCTCCAACCAATTCAGCAATGAGATATCTTGAAGTAGAATCAGAGTTCTCTTTCTAGTCTGAATTGAATCAAGAAAATCATGCTGATCTCCTTGTAAAAAATCAAGAAAAATCAACTAGCGACTCCCACATTGGTTTCCTGAACTACCAGGATGAACCCAAAATCAAAGGAGAAGATTTTGATGGATCATGTGTAGTGTTTATTAGGTATAAGAACCAATCAATTTAGCAAGCTGATAAAGGGAAGATAGAGGAGAAACCTCAACCAATAATTACAATTACTAAGCATGGAATCACTTTGCCTTTCTAGTCAAAGGATCTGGTGATCACCCAAAAGGTAAGTACATCAATTTCACCTTCACCTTCTACTTCAATTTCACAAACCAGCCCTCCTCCTATCCCTCATAAAACCCAAAAGTTTGAAATACCTTCCTTTGTTCCTAATCCAATTCAACCATTTGACATAATTTCATGTCAAAAAGACCAAAATACAAATGTCTAAATTTGAATATTTGCAGTCCAATCTTGATCAATTAGATAAGTTGGTCCATTATGTCAAGAACCAAACCATCCCTATAGGATAAAAAGGTAACTCCTAATTCACCAAAGAACATGCCCATTTTGAATAATCTTGTCATTAATCCTCCAGTTTCCCCTATAAAAATAGAACCTTTCTATGTTTCCCTGTTAATAAATGGTCACAAGTTAAGTAATTGTATTATAGACTCAGGCACATCTGACAATGTCATGCCTGCTAAAGTAGCTAAATCTCTTAGCCTCACACTGACCAAGGCATTTGGGAGATGTTTTTCCATGGAGAATAAGCAAGTACCATTGTTGGGGCAAATCAAATATGCCCAATTTGCATTTGCAATGTTTCCAGACAAGAGAATCAAGATGACTGTCTTGGTGGTTGACATCCCAGCATCTTATGGCATTTTGCTTGGATGAAATTTCTATAAGGATGTGGGAGGAGAACTAAGCATGGACTTGTCTGAGGCAAGAATCCCTGTCAAATGCGTAATGAAGAGATTGCTCCCTGAAAAGGAGGAAAAATATGTGGTAACCCAAACATAAGCCCCTGAAGCTCAAATTCTTTTTGAATCCTCAAGTATGGGTAACTAATTTCTATCTATAGATGAAGTGCATAAAACATCTGATAAAATTCTTAAAAGTGTCAACCCAAAAATTAGTTCAACTAGAATAGTAGAAGAACTAATAGGTTGCAATACAAATGAAGAAGGACCCTCCCTCTCTAATGAAGGAAAGTCTAAAGAAAAACTAGTATCTGATGAGGTATGGACTCTAGAATTCGATGGTAGCTGCTCCTCTACTAGTTTAGGAGATGGGATTGTGTTGATATCTCCTTAAGGAGATATGTTTCCTTCATCTTACAAATTACAATTTAGCAACACTAACAATATAGTTGAATATGAATCTTTGTTGCTTGGATTGAAGGCTGCTCAAGATAAAGGCATCAAGTTTCTTCATGCCAAAGGGGATGCTAAATTAGTGGTTTGTCAGGTGAGAAACTTATACCAAACCAAGAATGAAAGATTACACCATTATCGTAACCTGGTTTGGGACCAAATTGAAAGCTTTTATGCTTTCAACATTTCTACCATACCCAGGGAATCTAATGACAGAGCTGATGCACTTGCTGTTTCAAGAACTCTTTTAGTTCCTCACTTAGATTGCAAAGAAGACAAGTATATTATTGAGCTGGTCTATAGACCAAGTGTTCCTGACAATGCTGATCATTGGCAAGTATTCAATGATGATCATCAAATCATTACTTTCCTAGAATGAAAAGACAATTTCGAACAACTATATTTTGAAGGCAGTGAACCTCAAAAGTATGAATCAGCCTCTAAATCTAGTTCAGATATAAATGAAGAATTTTTGTATCTAAAAGGAAATAAAATTCCCAAAGGCCTAGTTTATCTTGAGAAATTATTTGACAAGAATGATAGATTCATCAAACAACAACAAACAGATTCTAACTTCTCTCAGGGATTCGATCAAGTAAATTTGACTACTAAAGAAAATCCCAAAATGGTTTAACATTGGTAAGTGCTGCACCCCTAAAGAAAGATTAAATTTCACCACTTTACTCCATCAATACGTAGATGTCTTAGCATATTCTTATGATGACCTAAAGTCTCTTAGACCTAATGAAATCTGCCATGGCATTCCTCTCAAGGCTGACTCAATGCCCTATAAGCAAAAATTTAGACAGTACAATCTAAAAATATCAGGTACTATTTTTTCTGAGATACAAAAAATGTTAAATGCTAGAATCATCTTCCCAATTCATCATTCCACATAGATTACAAACATAGTGCCTATAAGGAAGAAGAGTGGTGAAATTCACATTTATGTAGATTTCAAGAATCTGAATCAGTCATCTTTGAAAGATAATTACCCTTTTCCAATCATGTATCAAGTGCTTCAAATGGTGATAGGTTCAAAGATGTTATCAATGCTAGATGGCTTCTTAGGATATAATCAAGTTGAGGTTGGTGAAGCAGACCAACACAAGACTCCATTCACCACACCTTGGGGTACATTTGCATATAGAAGAATGCCTTTTGGCTTGATAAATGATGGTGCCACCTTTAAAAGAGCAATGGACCTGGCTTTCAAAGATGAGATAGGTAAATTCATAGTGGTATACCTTGATGACTTAACTGTCTTTTCAAAGCATCGTTCTGATCATGTACGCCACTTACAACAAGTGCTAGAGCACTTCCACCAAAATGGTATTTTCTTGAACCCTAAGAAGTCTATTTTTGGATTAATAGAGGGGAAACTCCTCAGACACATTATGTCTAAATAAGTCATAAATATTGATTCAAATAGAGTCAAGTCTATTCAAGAGCTTAATTTGCCTACAAGTAAAAATTATGTTCACTCTTTCTTCAAAAAGGTGAATTTCTTATGGAGGTTCATCCCCAAATTTGCTAGAAGACTAGACACATTGTGAACATGATGAAAGGGAAGACCACCTTCAACTAGACTAAATAAGGCAAGTCAGCGTTTTAGGACATCAAGACTACCATTGCCCATGCCCCTACCCTTGTTTGTCTAGATTACAACAAAGATTTCATCATATACAGCTATGCTTCTGAACACATGCTTTCAGCAATTCTTGTTCAATAGGACAAGGAAGGTATGGAATATACCATTTTTTTTATGAGTTGCCCTCTCAAAACCTATGAGATGAAGTATTCAAATGTACAAAAGAATGCTTATGTAGTGGTGAAAGTATTCAAACATTTCCACTTCTATATCCTAAATTCACACACTACTACCTTAATTCCTAACACTATAGTCAAGTCCATATTAACTCAGTAGGAGTTTGGCACAAAAAGAGGAAATTGGATTACAAAGATCTAAGAGTTTGATTTAGACATCAAGCCAACAAAGCTGGTCAGGGGAAAAGGCCTATGCTAATTAATTTCTGACAACAAGCCAAAAGATACACATCATGTAGAAGCTAAAGTGGAAGACACACCAATAGTCCTTTTTGTCTCCACTACCAATGAGTGGTATTTAGGTATTGCTCATTTCCTTACTTATGGTGAATGTCCTACTCATTTGTCTTATAAAGAAAGGAGGACTATCAAGTTGAAAGCTACCAATTTTGTCCTTTGGGACAACGGCTTGTACAAGAGAAGCATAGATGGAGTATTCCTTCACTGTGTAGACAAAGAGCAACAAAGCCAACTTTTGAAATATTTCCATAATCTAGCCTATGGAGGACATTTTTCTACTCCTGTGACTACTCACAAGATTTTGTGAGCTTGGTATTACTGGCCAACTCTTTTCCAAGATGCATCTAAGTGGGTGAGAAAATGTGAACTCTGCCAGCAATTTATTGGAAGACCAAAGTTAGTTACCTTACCTCTCAAGCCAGTGATCATAGAAGAACCATTCCAACAATGGGTAATTGATTTTATTGGGACTATAAATCCATCTTCAAGTGCTGGACATGATTATGTCCTTACAACAACTGACTATTTCACCAAGTGGGTAGAAGCAATCCCAACTAAGCATGCTACTTCAGAAGTTATATGCAATTTCTTCAAGGAGAATATCATTTCTAGGTTTGGAGTTCTAATCAAAATTGTTACTGACAATGCAGCTTGTTTCACTTCCCAGGAGATTACACAATTCTATTTCTATTATGGAATTACGCTCTCCCATTCTTCTAATTATTTTCCACAAGGGAATGGACAAGCTAAATCAAGCAATAAGAACTTGGTAACTATCATCAAGAAGCTAGCAGATGACAATCAAAGGACATGGCATAAAACATTGGTTGATGCTCTATGGGTAGACATAAGCACACCAAAGAGGGCAATTGGTATGTCTCCTTTTCAACTTCTTTATGGTATCAATGTTGAAATACCAATCACCTTAGAATTTCTAGCCTTGAAATTGGCAAAGGTAATTGAAGATCAGACATATGAAAGCTCTCTTGATAAGAGAATCATGTGCCTGACTGAACTAGATGAACAGAGAACCATGGTGGTGGATTGAATTGTTGCTCATCAAATTCTAGTAAAGAAACTCTTTGACCAAAAGGCCAAAAATCATGATTTCCAGATTGGGGATCAAGTCCTACTCTGGGACAAAAGGAGAGAACCAAAAGGGATGCATGGAAAGTTCAACTCCCTTTGGAGAGGTCCATTTATAATTCATCAACACAATGGTGAAAATAGTTTTCTGCTAAAATATCAAGATGGCACTCTTTTCTCTGCCTCACAATGGGTAGCATCTAAAACACTTGAAGTATCAGATCATTACATTTGTACATATGTATATTTGTATAGTTTTTAATTCTATTTTGTTTTGTTTGTTTTCATTTTTGATGCCTTCCATTTTTGGGTAACATGACTGCATAGCCCAATGGTAAACATGAAGACACTGGAGATTTTAGATTCTACTCCCTTCAATTCTTTTTTACAATTGATAGAAGTTCTCCAACTAGAGCTAGTTGTTGTCCCCAAAAATAGTCTTCTCATTTTTTGGGACAACATGTGAACTATTTTGGTTCCTCAGACCAAAATAATCTCTTCCTTTCTCAAAATTTGTTTTGAGCATTCAAATTCCTCATTTTTCAAGCTTTTCAAAAATCTATGAACTCTGCAGGCATAAATCTATGGACTCTGTAGGCATAAATCTATGGACTCTGTAGGAAGAAAATCTATGGACTCTACAGGCCAAGTTCAATGGGCTTCATAGGTTGATTTCTACAGACTCTGTAGGAAAGAAGAAAGCTCTCAACACTTAGGCGATTTCAAAGTTGGTTCAATAACAAGGTTCAATCAAAAGAGTTCATCGACAAGCTTCTAAGCAAGGATTGAACCATTGAACCTTGAACCATTTTGGTTCAACGGGTTCAATAGGTTCAAAGGTTCAACATCAGCATCAAGATTTAAGTGCATTTGTCAAGGTTTAAAGTTCAACTACTTCAAAGTTCAATTGCTTCAAGGTTCAACGACTTTAAAACACTTATCAAAGAGAAGAAGGCTTAAACCATTAAACTATTGAACCATTGAACCACTTTGGTTCAATAGGTTTAAGGTTTAATAGGTTCAATGCATTTTAGCCAAATAAAAAGAATGAACTAATTGAACCATTGAACCGTTGAACCTTGAACCATTTTGGTTTAATGGGTTTAACGAGTTCACAAGTTCAAAGCTTCAACCAGTGTGATGAAGATCAAAGAGCTTAGAAAGAACAAGGAAGCGATAGACTAATGATTTAGCAGGTTTAAAATCTTCTATAGGCAGGTTCAATCAAAAGAACAAGTTTTTGACACTTAGTTATTTTCAAGGAATGAACCATTGAACCGTTGAACTATTGAACCACTCTGGTTCAAAGGTTCAACGGGTTCAAGGTCCAAGGTTCAATGGGTTCAACAAGGCTTGTTTCAAAGATTCTTGGTTCAGGTAGTATATAGAAGTAAGGGAATGAAAAATTGAACCATTGAACTAAAGTTGGTTCAATCGATCGGTTCAAGCGACAAGTTCAAAGGAGTGCCCCAAGCACCAAAGACACAAGTGCCCTTGTGGAAGGAATTTTTGTGGAAAAAGTGACTAAGAAAGGAAACAAAAAACATAACAAAACTTAGTGGATGTTGCCAAGTGTCATTTTTAGAGTCTCATTTCACTTTGTTTCTAAGAGTAGCAGATGCTGCCATGTGTCACAATTTGAAATTCACATAAAATCGACTAAGGCAAATTTCCAAGGGATAAACAACCCTTACAGAGGACACTCAGAAGTCGAAGTGAACCATTGTAAAAACTTGAAAGGCTAATTCTGAGCTCAATCATCCCTTGTGGAGGGTAGGAAGGAGGCAAATGGACCAATTCAAAGGCCAAAAGAGCAAATGAATTTCCTTTAAAAAATTTCCCTCAGAAAAAGTAACAAAGAGACAATTCCTTTGGGGAAATTGTTTGAAATAATTCCTTCAGAGTTTTTCCTCTGAAAGAATTCCTCCATATTTTTTCCTCCAAAATAATTCCTCCATATTTTTTCCTCTGAAAGAAAAGACCAAAAAACAAAGTAAATCTCAGTAGAAAGACAAGGCAAGGAAGATTTCCTTCAGACAAATCTCCTGAAGGAATTCCTTCGAACATTTTGTCTAAAGGAAATAAAGGATAAAGCCCACCAAAAGAAAGAAGCCCAAAGGCCATCTGAAGACCACCTAAAAGGTAGATACCCTTGTGAGGGGCTCTTCCAAACCCAAAGCAAACCAATTCTCAAGGCCTCGAAGGGCAAGTCCCCTCTGGGAAAGATCAAATGACAAAGCTGAAGGAATTGCCAAGGAAAATGACATGCCCGCAGACGTCAAAGTTGCAACAATGAAATAGCCATTGATCCTTGCAAGTTTAAGCATGGAACTAAATGCATTCAAAGGCTTTAAGGCCAAGGCCAAAAGGAAGAACCACTGAGAGGAGTGTAAAGAGCAGGAATGACTAGAAACATTTATGCATCATATCTGTTTTTAGAAGTAGACCACCAAGTGGATATTGAAAGATGCAAACTTTCAATAGTGTGACCCATTTCTCTGTATCGAGAAAAGCAAATGGGTAAATGCCCCTAAATTGTAGCATGTCTTCTTAACAAAATTCAATGCAACATGATGTGTTATTATTCCCAAGTCCTTCTTGAAGAGGCTATATAAGGGACTCTCTTATTATTGTGGATCTCTCTCTCTGATGATCAGAAACAAAACTTTGCCTAAATTGAAAGGCATTACTAAGACTTTGAGCTCAGATTGTTGATCATATTTTGTTATTGGAATAAGAAATCAAGTGACTTTTTAGACTTTGTGTTGTGATATCTTTATTTTTGGGGAAACTGTTCTTATGTCTTTTTCCTTAATATATTTTCTGTTCCTTTAATTCAATAAACAGAATTAGTGAAAGTAGTCAGGAAAGTGTCCTGAAGCCAATTGTGGAGAGACTTTGTGCCCCTAGAATTGCCTTTAGTGTGTTTTCTTTTTGTTTCTATGTAAAGGACCTTGGGATGAATTTGTGCCCTCATTGTCCTTCGTATCTCACTCTTGCACAATTGAGGTGGAGACTTTATGCTACATCTCAATCTGTTGGTTACTACGTCCTTGGTTACATTTTATAATTACTACTAGGAGTATTCTTGTGGTTTGATAAATAGTACTTCTGAAAGAAGATGAGTGCTTTCTATCATTTCCCTTGAGATTTTTCCTTTGATTTACACGCATCATCTCTAAAGAAAGAGAGACGGATGGTTTATCCTACCCTTGAGTGTATATATATATATATATATATATATATATATATATATATATATATATATATATATATATATATATATATATATATATATATATATATATATATATATATATATCATATCTATAGGGAACCTCCCCTTGATGAGAGGAGAGATTAGTCCCCTTTTGATGTGGTAAACCTACACATTTGGATGACCAATCTTCCTACTTTGGATGATCATACCTATTTTGTTTATCAGTATGTTGATCGACAAAATATTCAACCAATACAGCTCAATACTTAGCATGTACCTTCCACTCTAGAAAGATGCTTTAGAAGGCTATAAAATAAGCTCTAACTAGATGAATTAGAGAGATGGAAAAATAGCAGTGGAGATTTAGTGAAATAGATCTATAGGCATTGATTAGGTAGACATTAGACTTAGGAGTAGTATAATGCAATGAATGCTCTATTTGAAAGAACACAAGCTCATCTGTGAGCCTTTAGGCCATTTAGTGATATGAATTGGATATATATTGTGCTATAAATTTTATTATTTATATTATTTAAGCTTTGATTAATGATGAATATTATTACCTTAAACATTATATGTTTGGTTTATACACCTTTTTTTATTACTAGTGGGATGTATAATCGATGTAATGTTTTAGTTTAAATTCAATTATGCTAAGTAAATTTCATGCATGATTTTGGTTCTCATCATTGATGGAATCCTTACAAATGTTAATGACATCATTTTTAACCTGCATAAAGATTAAATATAGAGTCTATGCCAAGTATTCCTATGCTTGCTAAAATCATGAGACTAGTATGAGTAATTGAAGGGAAAACAACCCTTTTACCCTTCAAGAACTTATATGATCTAGGCTTAGTTTAACAAAGGATTGTGCCCATATGAATCTAGGATTAATCCACCAAAATGATTTCACCTATAGGCCATTAGGCTTAGTCCATGAAAGGCTTGCACCTATGGATCTACTTAAGCCTTATTTGAATTTATCAAGTCCCATAATTGATATTTTGCACCATGACACAACTAGCCCAATATGGGACCCAATTCCTTCTCAGTTGTGCTTTAGGTGAGCACATAAGGCCTATACCTTATGTGGATTGATTCCATCATAGTTGAGTGATTCAAATGTTGAACACAATGGGAATATCCCATTCTTGCACCTAATTTTAATAAATTAAGAACCAACTAAGACAACTTTGTGCATGTTTTTCACTACATGACATGAGCTAGACTTTGGAAAGGATGACTCTGAATAGGGAACAATAGTAATAGTAGCATGTAAGAGGACCTAAAAGAATTTAGTTTTGGGAGAGATGATGAGTCCAAAATATGACTCATTATATCTTAAAAGTACTTTATTTCCCCATCCATTTATCATCCCTAAAAGTGGATTTATTTATAATATTTAGAGCTCATAGTTTATTTAAAGTCAAATATGGGATAAAATTCTTGTCTATTATTTATATATATTTATCCTCTAACTTTTAAATAAATCTAAAAAAATTTGGGAAATAGATATCAATTTTTGAATATAGAGGATTAGATAAATCATCAATGAGGATAGCAAAAGTTAGAGCATCAAAATACCATATATGGAGTAGTTTATATTAATTCTAGAGTCTTACAATAACTTTGGAGTTTTATATAAAATTGGCTCTAGAGTCCTTTAGAATACTAGCTCTAGATTTCTTTAGAAAAATAGCTCCAGAGATCACCAATGGCCTAACTTTGAAGACCAACAATCTATAATGTTACACATAAAGATCTAGAGAGGATTAAAGGAGCTATTTTTGGATAGTTTTGTGAGGTTCTATATATAATATTCTTGTAATAATCCTTTATATAAATAGATATTTCCATATGTACATAGAGTATTTATAGTTTCTTGATTTTACTATGAATATGTTTCCCCATTCTCTATGAATATATTTGACCAAGTTGTTAATACACCATGAGATAATTCAAAGAACTGAAATGACTAGATTTACATCTAATTCTTAGTAGATAAAAGAGAAATATTACAATCTAGAAAATGTTCCACTTTTCTCTCCTAGTAAATTGGAAACTAATGTTGTTATGCCAACAATAAAATTTGGAGTTGTAAGTTTTTGAAGTTGTTAAGTCTAGAATAAGGAATTGGTTGTTGATTTTTAATTCTAAATACAATCTTCCAATGCAATAGAATTAGAGGATTATTATGGTAGAATAAAATTCAGATCATAGTTTATTTTTAAGACCTTGTAAGCACTTTCATCTATTAATTATAAGTTTAAGTATTCCACCATTTCCAAGTTTTCTAATCATTTGTTTCTAGTTATATTCTAAAGGCAAAGCAAGAGCCCACTCTGCCTAATGAAGAAGGAAATATTGTGTGGTATTTCTAGATTAGTGTTGTTTTCTATTTGATTTGTATATTTAATATATTTTCTATTGATGTCTTTGTCTAACCTATAGGGTGTGTTTTTGGTTTAATATTATGACATTTATCTTAATTTTAGTATTTACATTAAAGCATTCTAATTTCAATTATGTTGCTTTCATTTTGATAAATATATATTTTATTTTGATTTGATTTGATTCATCAATGTGTGACTAGTTTGATTTCATTAGTTCATTTAGTTTAATAAATTTTATTTTAAATAGTTTAGACTATTAAATAGAAGTCTTCTACCCTATTTCATATAACCTTTGGACACTTCCATAACTTTATATTATTAACTAAGTGAATAGGTTCAATGAACCTAATCACCTCTCTCTTTAGAAATATAAAATGAAATTAAAATCCCCTCTATCTCCCTAAAAATAATAAATGATACAAACCCATTTGATGATTGCTTATCTTCTCTTGAAATTCAATATCAAATTATTTCCTCAAATGAGCCTTCTCTTAAAACAAACCTAATGACAATGTCATAATATGGATAGATACATATTAAAAATTTGAATCTATGGAAGATGATGTTACATGAGTATGAAGATTTTTCTCAACTTATGCCTAAACCTTCTCCACCCATTCATAATAATGTACTTATGGTAACTTAATATAATAATATTCAACCATTGAATCAACATCTTAAGGATATTAGAATACCTTACCAATAATTCATCTCCTTAATTCATGTTATAGGTACTTTGCAATGCAAAATTCATAACCCAACCTTAGAAATCAAAACATACCATGCTTGGGTTTATTCTAATGTATATGGAAACCTAGTTGTGCATAATATTTTAAATACGCCATTACCTTGTAACTTCCTCATGCATACATTTTTTATGTTTGATGTAAGTAATGATACTTATTGACATCTTAGAGACATGAGAGCTTCTATGGATAGATATGATGATTTTCATATTTTATTAAAAGTGTTTTCAAAAAGTTTAATTGGAAAAGCTTTAGATTGGTTTTTCTCTTTGACTAATGGGTCTTTACAATCCTATTTTGAGTTAAAAGAGGTGTTTTTAATATGATATTTTTATAATAAGGGGTGAATAATTACATATGAATGCTTACCTTCTCCATCAAATAAAATTAGAGATAGTGCATGAATACATGTTATGATTCAATACTTATATGCACCTATTGGTATATCGACCAATAGTTTTGGAAACATAATATATATATTTTAGAGGCACCGTTTGTGCTTTCAAATTAAAATTTATATATGACACTTGTGATTAATTTCAATATCTTTGCTATAAGATTCTCTCACATGAAGATTAATTGACACCTAATTCTACAAAGACATTAATATATAACAAGAAGTTACACATAAGGAAGTTAAGGAAATTATTCCACCTCCTAAGGAAAATACTCCAATTAAATAAATCAAGTTAAGTTAATCGATAAAGATAAAGAATCAATCTATAAAGTAGTACCCAAATTGAATAAACCTACCTTCAATAAGTGGAAACAACTTAGATTTGACAATTGTAGAGATTGACCACATGATATTCTACAAATATTATTAAATAATAAGCTAATTACTTTTCCTCTTATCTATTATCACCCTACTCACCATCTCAATAAAATCAAAATAACTTTTTTTGTAGTTATCATGGTATTAATAGGCATTAGGATAATCATTATCATGCATTACGATAAAATATTACACAACTTGTAGATAGAGGGGTTATTACATAGGGAAAATTTGACACTTAGTTAATAAGATTCCCTTCTCTATTTACTTATACTACTCATTATTTGAAGACCAAGATATCCCATGGTATTCCTACAAGGGAAATAATGGTTCGTCAAACTTATATGGATGATGCTTTTAGGATAACATATTTTTATAGTTCATATTATAATATAATGAATCTATCCCAATATATTCCCGTTATTGAACGGATGGTCACTAGAACTATTCTTATAAAAAAACATAGAGAAGGAAAAGTTTAAAATGATAAGACACATTATAATGTGGCATAGTTCAATATCCTTCCAAACAAGTATGGATACTACAAGTAAATCAAGAATTTATAAATCAAAGGAAAGTGCAAGTTAAAATTATCTCACAACAATAACAAAAAAATAGATTCATTCAATTTGTTCCAAAAAAGGATCGATAATTGGCCTTAAAAGATTATAGTAACTTCTTATTATTGAATGGGTGGTAAAATTGGTGTTGAGTATCAAATATAATATATAGTAATATAAATCAATCTCATCAAATATAAAATGAATTTACCAACCAAATATATACAAATTAAAATAAGGTAATACAAATTAACCATTACAAACATGTGATATCAAATGAACAAAAATCAAATGTAAAAATTAAAACCATATCAAACAATAATAAAACTCATTTGATATGAATCAATGAATTCATAATATATAATCAAATAAAAGTTTAGAATACAATAAAATTCAATAAATAATTTGGGAAACATACCTTGATGCTTATGAATCATCATTATCACTACATCTACTAAATCTAGAAGTAAAGTCTCCTCTATCCCCTCTATGTCAACATGACCGAGATATATATTTCCTCATATGCTCCCAAAAAAATCCTAACTCCACCATAGTCTATGTGTGTTTTTCTTGTATAAAACTATAGTGAGATATAAAAATCCCTTAATAAATCACCTTTAATCATTGCCATTGGTCATCTATTTATATCTACCTATAGATCATCTTGTTCACATATGACTATAATAAATTTATTTATAGCTATTACAACAGGGTCAAAATGGGTGTATGTACACCCAAAATGTGGTCTACCCTCCCAAGAAATTTGTTATCACCTATATCAAAAGGGATATCCTACGTCAAATTATGAGTGAATGTGTTTATCATCATAGCCAAATAATCATTTCTTACATCACAAACACAATGAATATAAAAGATATTAATATCTTATAAAAATGAGAAAAAAATGAAAATAAATGCAAAAGTATACATATATACTTAGAAAAATAGGTATATCATAAGCTAAATCCAACTAGCGAACAACTTGACCTACTCCTCCATGTACTCCATATAATACTCCCTAAGAGGGACACACACTGACTAGATCTACGATAATGGGAAAAAATATAATACATCTCACACCTATCCACCACTAATTTTATAGTGTGTTACAACTCATGTGATCCATATTTGTATCCATAAGTGGAGGATCCACATACCCTTCATGTAACAGTTCTATATTTTAACCACTCATACCTAGTATATCACTTGAATGACGAGTTAATTTCATATTCCAAGTCTAAGGATATGAGGTTGGTGGTACATCCTACTAGATTCTAAACTAATGTGTCACCATATCAAATTAAACCCTATCTACAACACCAAAAAATGTATCATGGGGTCGTACGCTTTTAACACAAAGATAATCTAACTCCACTACATCCTCATGACACCTACCATAGCCATGATATGGTCTCCACACTATTCCAGTAGGTGTGATCCTATTAAGGATCACATGATACTTCATCATACTCAAAACTTGATGCCTCTCTATAACCCACCACTCTACAAGAATCTATGGGTGGGCCCAACCTCTAATATGTATTCTTATTGAATGAATAATAATATTGTGCTCATATTCCCAAACATGTAGTAAATTCATAGTGTCAAGGCCTATAACATGGACCTTTAATGTGAATTTATACAAATCCATATATAAATGGACCGCCATGATATGTCCCCCTGAATATAGTATGCCCCTCTCCTCAATGACACACAAAAATTCATACATCTAGTAGGATATGGAAACAACACCATTATCCATAATAAAAAATGAAGTAAGAAAATAATGGAATGAATTTTACAATCGATAAATAATTAAAAATAATAAAATCCCCAAATAATCATGGTAGAATCATGCACTCTATACTCCTCAATGTGGGCACATATGGTCATGTGTTTTTATTTATGAAGAACATATCCCTACCCCACCATGACATGTATTGTGGTTGACTCACCAACCACTTGAAATCTCAATATCTACCATAATTTCTCTTAAATAATAGTCACCTCCCTTGTAAGGATCCAAAATTTGAATGTATCAAGATTTCACCTCTTAGCTAAGATGATCATCAAATGCATATACTAATATTGATCATAGTTTCCATATGACAACCATACCAGAACTCTCTAACATGTAATTTCCTCTATAAAATACCCAAAAATTAAGATAATATCAAATAAAATTAAATAAAATATGAATAAAGTGAAAAATACTAAGTAAAAAATAGTTAAAATCAATCATAATTGACCATGCAAAATCACTATTATTTATAATTAATGTCAGAACAATTTATTCTATTGGTCAATACTGTTATAATAGAGGATGGTTTTTTCTTACACCTAACATTACTAACTTCCATGGATTTGTATTGATAATGTTATAAAATGCCTTAAAACACATAAAATTTTAAAATCAAAAAATTTGCAGAAAAATCAAAACATAAAATTGGATCAAAATGGCAAAATTTTGATACATAACAAATCCTTGAACTACTACACCTATAAGTATTCAAATTATCAAAATGGTGAGGCAACGTATCTTGATGGCTCAACATTGTAACATGTTAGAGTTAAAAATCACTATCAATAAATGTGTAAATGAATTATAGATTTTAAAAATTCAACCTATTTATATGGTTTAACATCTCAACTATGCATTGTACCATGTTTAATTTTCCATTTTGATACCTATAAATATTTTTCATGAAATACCATAAAAATCATGTATCAAAATCACTCCCCATCAGTTGTGTTGGAACACACACAATGAATTATTTTACATGGTAATATTTTCAATACTATTAATAAAAATATATAATACACCAAAATTTTATGAATATTATCCTTATATAATACCATTTCCAAAATTTTCAAAATAAGGGCAAATTTTGACTCTAGATACATGTCATTGCCTTATAAAATCCCTATATATTATCCAATGAGAAAATTTATTGATATATACCATCTCTCTATGTTGAGTCATATAATTTCCAAAATATAATAATACAAATCCATAAAATGAAATATTACAAATAATCAATTCATAATTTTTTTACAAATCATTGAGCTTATGTAATTACATATATCTTTCGATATTATCAATCCAACAATCGCAACCCTCACATCAAAAAGGGGGCATACATTGGGCTCATTATAAAATGTCAGATTATTATATTTTGGCATAGTACACATGGTTCAGATTATCATGATTTGGAATAGTACATGTTATTGATATTGTCACATTTTGGCACAATACGTATGATTGATATTATAATATTTTGGCACAATACACATGATTCAAATTATCAAAATTGGCACATTACATATAATTTATAATGGGTCAGATATCATATGGTTTAGTTACATGATATTTATTAGCACATTAGTATAGATTATAAGGGCATATGCATACATATGCACTCACTTTACAGAAACTTATGCACAAATTTATATACACTTGGGTACATATGCATAGGCATATACACATAATTTATAGGAATATGAATTATAGTTTTCCACTTACACATACATATAAAATATAATTTATTAGATTTAACATATGTATACATGGCATTCTATGTCATTTGGTATAGATTTAGGGACCATGATATTGATTCATGTACATATACCATGATATTCATTGATACTCATACACATCAACATAGTTTATAGTTGAATGGAAAATGGTTGTCATTCCTTTTCAAACTTATCAAATCTATGGTCATAATGGGGGTATGAAAATTATTCATTCTCTTCATTTATTATACTTTGAATTGATAAAAAATATACAATCAAACATTTTTTCATGATGGTGGTATGAACATTGTTCATTCCCTTTTGATCATGTTTTTTTATTTACATGGAGTGAAACTAAGTGCACTTAAGTGAGTCTATACAATTGAATCTATAATCCATATTCAATTTTTGATTCATTTTTAATGATTTTTTAATCTCAAATGACACTTAACACATTATTCTATAACCCAAAATACATATTTCATTTCATATTAGAACTATTATTCAAATAATCTCTTGTAAGCTTGTACATTTCCCTGGCTAGGAAGTGAACAAGCCTAAAATTTCCCTTTGTTTCTCCATAGTGACTAGGTCAATGATTAACCCTTGACATCTCCAATATTCATAATAAAATCACACTCCATGAACATACTTCATGAGAAACATCATACAACATACATATAATAATACTTTGACAACATCGAAACAAATAACAAGTTTAGATTCACAATCACCAATGTAGGTTTACATTTTCTTTTCCCTTTTATCCAATATTTTTAGTTCCAATATAATGGTAGATTAAATCAAATGGAAATTTAGATACCCAAATTTGGTACAAACATTTTTTCATAATAATTTTAGGAAAATTTGCATGCATAAATCTCAATTTTCACACTTAGTACTTAATGACACATTTGTCTTCATCTTTTGTTTATCTTATTAATTCTATTTGGATGTCTGACTCCCTTATTCTATTGTTTCCAACTTTACATACCATATTATAGAAATATTTAGCCTTCACTATCATCCATGAGTATTTTAAGCCTTGGGTTGGTTACGATATATACGATCAGTATCGATTATTGGTATTGACTGAAAATTTCATAACTGATCCAAGTCCCCTTTTAATTTAATTTGGGCTTGTTTCACTTTATGACCATTGTTTGGGCACATTTTAACTTTTTTTAAATTTTTTTTACACCATTAGGTCCTTATTTTAATGTTAGAGACTCATATATATACAAAACTACTTTAAGGTATTGAATAAGAGGCACATTGCATTATCAAGGTTAAACAATATTACACATTATACCCACATAATTATTAGAGTTGAATTTGAAGTTACAAGGGTCTATTCATATCTACATGATTGTAACAAAGAAAAAATAGGATAAAGAGAGTCTAGGATTGCATACATAATTACACACATACACATTAATGGGAGAAGTAAATTTGAGTTTGAGTTGTCCTCAAATAATTATCAATGTAATGTAGTGTTTGGTCTATCAATGGAGATTCACCAAGGTCAATCTAACCCAACCCTTTTACCCAACACTCCCATCCCCATTTGATGTCTAATTTCTTATATAGGACTATGGTTTAGACATACAAGAGTACCTACATGATTCTATAAGTGAATAAAGACAAAAATAGAGATTATATACACTTGTGTGTCACCTTAGAAGAAAATAGTAGCTTATTGTGTGTAGGGTGAGTTCTAACCACTATAGGTCAATATCAACTTTCAATACTGACCTAAAATATTAGAATTGACCTAAAGGAAATATGTGGGGTTGGATCATATAAAAAATACTTACAAAGGCTTGACATAGAAATCAAATAATCAAACTTCAAATCCATGCAACAAACAAGATGAGTATTCTTACCCCTTATTATTTATTCATTACTATATTTAATCTATATATTTTTATGTATTATGTAAATCAAAATTAAGTCTTTTTTTATAATCATTTCTATCCTATTAGGGTTTCATTAATCCAAATTAGGGTAAAACAGTGTAAAAACATGTGTTGTAAATACTAATGCCCTAACCCTCATGAAAATGGAGAATTGATTAGTAAGTTGATTGACAAAAACACCTCCAAATCACTATTAAATTATTTTATTAAGAACCTATAATAAGTTCAAGATGAAAAATAAAGAACCCCATACTATATTTTTAAACAAAAGGGTGGAGCCATAACTAGGCTCGTGTGTCAGGGCAGAGTCCCATACTAGGCCTATATATAAATCTAAATAAACTAAGTCAACTATTGTAGATGAATTTGATATTCATAATATTTTTTTGGATTGATACGAGGTTTAAAATTGTCCCCATCCATAATAATTTTATACAAAAAAATAGCCAAACATGTAAAATCTTGACTGAAGACACAAAAATAGGCAAGGCCAAATGACATGGTGAGCCAAGCAGAAGCAAGAGAAACATAAAAAACCCCACTACCAACAAAAAGGGGGAAAACCCTAGAAAATCCCAAAGTCCACTTAGCATAACACCAAGTATAGAAAATAAAATTAAGGAAATTAAACCTCAATTCACTTATTTAGGAGCAACCATATCATTGATATCATCAATGATGATGATATTCTTATCTTTAGAATCCATAGAAGAAACCTCACCTTTCACAGTCCATTTAGAGTCCTTAATTTTAAATTTACAACCACCTAAAGATTCTATCACTTTGTTACTATCTAACTAGCCCTAAATTACCTTTATGATGACCCATCTTGGCATTTTTAGAAGCTATAATGGAGCTAAAATCTACCCTGAGCCACCAATTTTGCTAATAATTTGACTACATCCACCTTTTCTTTATTATGGCTGATATCTGTAATGATATTTTCATGATTAGGATTTTAAGGTTGAACATGGGTAGGAAAGACAAAAAATTCCCCTCTATTGAGTTAGTAGCATAAAACTCTTGATGGATTTCCTCAACAAAACTCATTAGAACCATAAAACATGTCTCAAGTGCTCGAAAAGCTAAAAAAGACACCAATCCAATCCCATTCATCCAGTGAAAGGAAGCTTGGGTAGGGGACCCAACTCAAATTTTAAAATTTCTTTTAGTAGTCCATGTCGATGATTTTATTTGACAAATAACAAAATCAAGTTTGAAACCACCTCAATGTCTAACAAAAGAGACATAATATTTGTGGCAAATATTGTTGCCATTTCTAAATTGACTCAGTTGTGTAGGCCCTTCTCTAGGTAGTCTTTGAACAAAATCAAATATATTGACTAGAATAATTATTTAGTTGGTACCTAAAATACATTCTTGAGCCTTTCCCATGATATTCCTCCATGAAATTCCATTTCCTACACATTGTTACCTCTATACATTACTAGTGTAGCTAGAGTTAGTTCCACCCCACAATCCATGCTAATAGCCAAATCAACCATAATTAATAACCCATAGCCCAAGATAAAACATAAATGACTTGATTCCACCATCTAAAAAAAGGAAATCAATCTAAATCCTTGTAATTTAATGCACTTATGTGCCATCATTGATCAGATGCATAATGTGTATGCCATAAGGATGTCATAAAAAAAAGAATGAATTGGAAATATTGGAAATAATGATAGGTGATACTCTGAGAGAATAATCATTGATAATGGTTATGAATAAAATTTAACAAAAAAATTGGACCCATAAATAACCTTGTAGTCAATTTACAATAAATGGATTATTATAAATTAGAATTTACCCATTTAGTAAAGACTTCCTTTTTTATTTTAAAAATAAAATTAAAAGGACAAAAAGGTCAAAAACCCATATCAATGGAATCTAAAGACAAAAATTCTCCCCAAGTGTCATGCATAATATTCATTCTACTTATATTAAGTCGATCAATTCTGCAATTGGCCGAGAAATTGGCAATAATGTTAGCTTTATGATAGCAATGTTTGGATTTTAGAGAGGTAAAATTATTGAGTTTTCCCCAAACACTAGATAAAATATTTTCAAGTTTCCAAGATTTGGTAGCTTTTTTATAAATCACAAAGATTATAATATGAGAATCTCCTTCAATAATAAGCTTATTGATATTTTGACAGATGGAAAGCTCAATCCCAATGGCCATTGCTTATGCTTTGGATTCATTTTTAGTTTCATCTAGATCAAGGATTCAATACAATCTTGAATGATATAGCTAGACTCCAAATCACCTAGGTTTACTCTCAAAGTGCCATAAAAATTCAATTTGAATGACCCTAATGGAGGAGGAATCCAAGATATCTTATCCTTTCTTACTTTCTTACTAGAAACTATTATTGACCCATTAATGGATGGAAGGGAAATAAGCCTCCATTTTTCACTCGTCCTCATATCCTAGGCTGAAAGAAAACCATTTCTCCTTTTGACCTAAGATGAAATTACTTCCAAAATTGACACCTTAAGGTCTTTTAGAATCATAGTAAGAGATTTATCTTTTCCTTCAAAATTTTTTTGGTTTATTTCCTTCAAAAGTGTCTAGACAAGGATGGTAGGGTTGACTTACCAAAGGCCAAATAGAGAGTTTTTATAGTCACCGATTGGCCAAGATGAAAATATAGTGTGTAGAGAAGGTAACAAGGCCTAAGACCATTCTAATTTACAACATAACCAATCCCAACACCATGTTTCAAAATGGTAGTCATAGAAAAGATGTTATCAATTTCTTCATTATTTTTGCAAAGGTAGCACCATGAAGGGCCAAGAAACTCAATTTTGTTTATCCTATCCTAAGTTAGAATGTTATTTTGAATAATAATCTATGAAAAAGCACTAGGTTTATAAATCATGATCTTTTCCAAGTCATCATGTCATCTATAGCATTCACCATTTGGTAGCCAAGGTTGACTATATAAACCCCAGATTTGGTGCCAGTCTAATATAGAGCATCCTCTTTATCATTTAGGAATATCTTCTGATTATGTATATAGTTAGCCAATACTGAACATGCTTTAAAGGGATGTCTAATGTGTCAAAACTCTTCCACCCCCAAAAACACATACCATTAAACTGCTAAAGTTCTAAATAATTGACAACCAAGGTTCCCTGCACTATTGAGAGAATACACCTCACCTCTTCCATATGAGTGAACTCAATAATTGGCTTATGTCCATTCTAGGAGTCCTCCCAAAATTTGGTTATTCTTCCATTATTATTTATCTAAGAAACATGCTCAAAGATTAAAGAACTACAATTCAACAAAAAATTCCAAAAGTGTGACCCTTTGGAGGGGATTAGTAATATAAATCATGCTCCAACAGTTGACTAAGACAAGATATTTACTTCTCAGCAATCTAGACCATAGAGAGTTAGGTTTGGAGACCATTCCTCAAACTAGTTTGGCCCTAAGAGCTTTATTTTGGAGACTAAAATTCTTTACTCTAACTCCTCCCATTTTATTAACTTTGCATACCCTTTCCCATTTCAATAGTGGGATTTTCTTCTGATTCTGAGATCCTTTCCACAAAAAATATTTAATGATTTAATTGAGTTACTTTTAAATATGTCAATAGGGTTTAAGCATTGAGAGATAGTATATAGGTAGGGAGCTCAAGATATATTTAATGAGTGTGATACATCTAGCGAGTGTTAGCTAATGACCTTGCCAAGAAGTCAACCAAGTTTTAAGAGAGTTAACCAATCCATCCCAATGAATGTTTTTGATATCCAAAAAAAAATAAGAACACTGAGATATTTATAAGTCAACTTTATAATTTTAAATCCCAAAATAAAAGAGATAGCCTATTGTTCTTACTTAGAACAATTTATGAATAAAATTTTAGACTTTCTAGTGTTTACCATTTATCTAGATAGTACCTCATATTTATTCAGAATGGCTTTGAAAATTTGAGGTTCACCCACCAGAGCTTAACCAAAAAGGAAAGTATCATCTAAAAATTATTGATGGGTAAGATTTTCAATACCTTATATGGCTTAGATGTTATGTAGTAGAGAATTTTCCTTATTGAATTTCACTACTTTTCCCAAACCTTTAGCCAACAGAATAAAGAGAAAGGGAGAGAGGAGATCACCTCGTCTAATGCCTCTGAAAGACTCAAAAAAGCATGGCATACTTCCATTAACTAGAATAAAGTATTTAGGGCTAGAAATTCAATCAAAAACCCAATCATACCATCTCTTATTAAATATATTTCTTTCTAAAATTTTGATCAAAAAGTGTCAGTTAACCCTATCATATGCTTTACTAATGTCAAATTTGAGCATCATACCCTTCTAGTGAGTAATGGATAAGGAGTGAATGATTTCATGGGAAATAACGATTCCTTCTTGAATATTCCTTCCAAAACCATCATGCTCCTCTAAGATCATATAATCAAGGATATGTCTGAGCCTTATGGTCATTAATTTAGAAATGATTTTGTACATGTTATTACATAAAGAAATAGGCCTAAAATCATTAAAGCTTTCTTATGTGTCTCCTTTTGGAATGAGTGAAACAAAGGTGATATTGAGATATGGTAATAATTTATTCCTCCTTATGGATTCTTCCATCATTTATAAGACTTCTTCCCCCACTAAATCCCAAAAAGATTGAAAAAAATCCATGGGAAAACCATCTAGTCCAAGAGCTTTTTCCTTTTCCATATCAAAAACCATAGTTTCAATTTCCTCCAAGATGAAGGGAGACAAAAATATCAAATCCCATTAAGGGGTGACTAACTAAGGGATAAAACTAAGGTTGTGGTTCTGAGCTTCAAGATCTAAGGACTTATCATTATTAAGATCACTAAAAGAAATGATAACCTCATTCCTAATCTTCGATTGAGAGACCAAATTGTTGTTAGTAGAGGAAAGAATCTGGTAAATGGTATATAAATTATGCCCGATCTTAACCAAATTATGGAAAAAAGTATAATTTCTATCTCCCTCTTTTATCCAATCTATTCTAAATTTTTGTTTCCAAAAAATTTCCTCTCTCAAGACCAATTCCTCATATTCTTCTAGTAAAGACCTTTATTTTACATAATAAATTTGATCCATTCCAAATTGGTAAATAGTTTGATTGAGGTTTTACAACTTATCTTAAATTGTAATTTTTTCTTGGAAGATATTTTTGAAATAATTAATGTTCCATTGTTAAAGACAACCCTTGATATATTAAATCTTTTTTGTTATTTTGAACATGGGAAACTACGACTAAATGTGACAATTATTCCACCAAGCCTCCATAAGTCCTAGAATATATCAATCTCAGAGCCAAATTTTCTCAAACTTAAATGGATAAAGGAAGTGTGTATGATCAATATTGGTGCTCAAGATAATAGGCAAATGATCAGAGCCTACAAATAAAAGGATAGAACTTTATAAAATCTAATTTTGAGGCATCCAATTATTAGAGACTATAAATCTATCCATCCATTCCAAGATACTATGCTCACCACATCTTTTTTTACTCTAGGTAAACATTCCTTGCTTTGGATGAATGTCTTATAACTCAATATTCAAAATAAACTATGTAAAATAAAGATTACCTAGAGTTTCTATGCTTTTTCCACCTCTTTTTTCCAAAGAAGATAAAATGGTGTTAAAATCACCACCCATTACAATATTAAAGTTCACAAAGCATGAAAAAATATTATTCAATTCATTCCAGAGAATAAATTTACTATTTGATTCATTAGACCCATAGATGTTATAGATAAAAAAGCTCATGTCCATCCTAGAATAAGTGATTTTACAAAATTGTCAATGGTTACGCATTTCTAAAATATCCACTTGAACTTTGTATGGAACCCAAACAATTACCAAACCTCATAAATCCCCATCATATTCCACAAAATAACTATTATAACTTTTCCTATCAAGCTGCATCAAATTTGAATCTTCTACTAGATTTAATTTGGTTTATTTTACTAGAAAGACATCAGGGTTTTTAACTGATAGCAAATGTTTAACCAAACATATTTTTTTAGGGGCATTGAGACCCACAACATTCCACAAAATATTATTCATGATACCTAAAGGAGGACTTCCACCTCCTAATTCTTAGGTCTAAAGTATTTATAAAGAGTACCTTGATTACCTATAGAGACTTCCCTATAATAAGATTATGGATGGTTCTTCTACCTTTTATTTTAGGTTTTCCATAATTTGGTTTTTATAGTGAAATTTATGTCTAAGAAATAGATAGGCATTCTCTATAATTTAGTTCTTCTTATGAATCATACTTCTCAATATCTAAATCACTATTTAGGGCCTCAATCATAGGATTGTATTCTCTTAGGTTTTAATAATCTTTTGAGTTGACATTTTTTACCTCCAATTTTAATTCTGAATGCTATATGATATTGTTAATAGTTTATGATTGCTTTGAAATAAATTTACAACATTTAATCATCATATTTGGGGATAGTTCATCAATTTTACATAATTTGTCAAGCAAAGCCTCTATTTTTGTAATTTAAACACCAAGAGTTTTTGAAGGATTTTGATTTTCATGAGAACTATCTTAAGGATTTGAAATATTGCTATCTTGGATCCCCCAAGAAAAATTATTGGCTTATTAGAGATGTTGTTTAGAAATTTGCTTATTACTTTTGACATTCACAATATTCCCCACTTATTTAGACCAAAAATTCCCAAAATTATGAATTTGGAAAGCCATGGATGATGCAGTAACCAATTTCTAAACCTTGTAGGTCTTTTCTTTGATGTTCACTACAACAACTCCACTTTTATTACAAAATTTATGGGTATGCCTAGTACCCCTACATTTGAAACTTCAAAAGGGAGATTTTGAAATCAATTGATTGATTTCATGAATTAACTTGAGATTTCATTAGTATATTTTCTAGAATAGCATCATTTATATATATCAAACCCCTAATTATTGCATAAAAATCCAAGCAATCTGCCTAAATAATTGGGTCTAATTCCAAAAAAGAACAAATTAATTTTCCCAAGGCTAAAAGGCATTCAAAACTCTAGTATTCCATAAGAAGACCATAAAATTTAACCTAGATAGGATAACTACCTTGTTTATCTAAAAGTATATCAAAATTGGTCTTCCAATGTTAAATCCAAAGATCAACTCTATGCAAGGCCTAAAATGGTTGGTTAAAAACCTAATTTTTAATCTCACTATTAGATAAAATGGCTATAAATAAATCCTTTAGTAGTAATTTTATTTTAATATCCCTTCCCTATATATCTTTCACCTAGGTTTCAACTTCATCAATGGCTGGCCATTTCCCAGTGAATATGCCTATAAGCACTCTTTCCTCCATGAGTGAGACAACTTGTGCATGACCAATAGACTCCCAAATGAATTTCTTATCTTTACCAATATTTAAACCTTATTAGTCTTTTGTTTTTGGATCAACAAATCCGTTAAAATCCATAGCCATATTATCCATCTCAAGGTATTCAACTCTGATACTTGGGGATTTTGGGTTCACCTCATCACTCAGGTTTTTAGTATGTTAAACCTCCAAACCCTTTTTCAAATCTTCCAAAGCCTCCCAAGTCCCTTCTTGATTTTTCATTGCTATGTCCTTTTCTCCATTGTATATTACAAATCCAATCCATTTTTCTATCATGTGAAGATCCTCCTCCAAAATCCATTAACCAGCCTTTGTGTGCCTGCACTTGAGCCTTACTATGAAAGTTAGGGCTTCCAAATTCTTATTTTTCCCCCACTCATGTGCCATCTAAATCTAAGATTATTTGACATATAAATAAATTAAATATTCATAATATTACCTTCATTACCATTATTAAAAAATAAAAGTTCATTCATAAATAATATTCATGCCTCATAGCCTCATAATTTGATATAATTTTACCAATTCAATGTAAAATGCCATAAATTTATATACCACTTTCCCCTCAATTTGATAAATCTAATAAAATGTTCTATTTGATCCTTGTAATTTGATATTTATTCTCATCTGATATCTATAACATGTCACTCAAGTACTTATAAAATGTATACATATGCACCCAAATATGTCTTAGTTTGTATATATTTATTTTATAATATAAATCAATATGATATTTTGACCTACTCTAAACCATCTGAACTAATTGAACCATGTAATTTTTCTTAAAATCTGAATTATCTTTGTATGGAATCTTGAATCTCTATTAAAATACCACTAGCATTCTCTTGTTTTGAGGTGAGGGATGTATCTTTTGAATTAATCATCTCAAAATAAAAGAGTTAGACATGTTATTTTATATAAAATGATGTAACGATTTCAAGCATGTGCTAACATGAGGAGAATATGTCATCATTACATGATTAGATCATAAAAGTATAAATTAAACATGTATCCTAAGGCATAAAAATATCATATAAAAATAGATATAGTAATTAGACATGAATTATTAGTCATCACATATATAATTTTTGAATAATAAGACACACATGAAGATGCATGATATAGATCATGCATCTATACACAAGTAAAAATATGTGTAATATGAATCATGAAAATATAAGGTCAACATGAGATCTTATATGTATCCAATAATATGGGCATGATGTCATATCCATTACACACATAATATAATTACATAAAATATCACTCATCACATTAGTAAAATATCATGCATAATAAACTCAATGAACATGAAATGTCACACAAGGCAATAGTTACACACAATGAGAAATGTATGACACACAAGGTAATAACCACATAGAAGTTAATACACACTCAAATCCTAGATGTATATGCCCATATGAACAAAATTTTATTGGTCATAACACATGAAATGACACTCATTGTCACATTAAAAAAGAGTTATACATAGTACACTCAATGAACACACAATGTCACACAAGGCAATAGCTACATATAATGAGTAATAAATGCCACACAAGGTAAGACCCACACATAATGTAATACACACTCAAGGATTAAAAAATAAAAATAATAATAATCACACATAAAAGGGATGAAATGCAACACAAAATTGTCACATAATAGGCATATAACACAACATCCAACAATAACATGCATAGAATAAGCGAAACTAGTATACACTATCAAAGTATGTAATCAATGTACATGGTAAAGTTTAATATCTATATATCACTTTCATTAGTATAAGGAATGGAAATACATATAATCCATATAAGTAGCTAAATATAATCAATGGAATGTGTATACATATAATATTTTTCATTTTATCATTTACTAACACTTTCTCTTGCAGTGACTTATTGAGCATTGATCTCCCTGAATGCATGCCTTAAAGTGTGCATAAAGAAAGGGGTGGGAAAGGCTCATGATGATTTTTGAGATATTTTTGTACTATATCATGATTATACCACTCATACTATCATTATTTCTTCCTCAAAGTTTTTTACCATTTACCTCTTCCATCTTGTCCTTATTTAATTATGTTAAGTTTTATATTATATGGCATCCTTTGGGACAATACTGTCTCTTTAGTGACTTTTACCAGGTTCTTATATCATATCAACTATCTCAATATAGTTATGAGCTTGTCTTATAACATATGTATTGTATCAACCTAGTTGATACCATTCTATGTTAGCTGACATCTTTTAATTGTATCAACTAGGTTGATATCATCAACTTAGAGTCTAAGGTTGATTTTGGGTATTGTTTCAATATATTTAGGGGTAATATTTCATTCCAACACAATATTATACACTATATTCACTTTTATTTCACTCACACTTATGACCTAAGTCATACTTAGAGGAGTTTTTCATCTATAACCTTATCTTTAGGAAGTTTATCTTGCAATACTCTTTAAAGCTCAATAGGAGTTAAACCAAAGAGGTGTCATAGTCATTGCGAGTTCCTTAATAAATATAACTTAGTTATTTTTATAAAAATTTGAATTATTCAATCCAAAACATCACTTACAAATCTCTACTTGAACTAAGGGGGATATTGATGCTAAATGGGTCCATTCCAAGATAGGTATTTCTAAACTTATAGTTTTTCCTTTATTTACTTAGTAGATAGATGTTGTTTGTTTCTTAGTGAATGAATTATATATCCTTGTCTATATTCTCTCTACACCAAATAAGGTATTGTATAAATAGGATTTCTTAGACTTTTCATATTCCATTTTAGGTTGCCTAGACCCCCATTTGATTGACCATGGTACCTTACCTTTTATGATCATTATAACCCTTACCCTTATTTTACTTTACTTACATACTTAAAATCATTTACTTTACTTTCATATTTAATTTAATATAGGTATATTTAGATTTATTTCATTGGATTAGGATTTAAAACCCTTTCCTCTTAGCATTTTCAAAATAATCAACCCTCTACTAGATCTATAGATTTCAATGGTTATTACCTATGCAAACTAAATATCCCACACTCTATTTGATTGAAATTCATGTGATTATGAGCCCATTGAGATAGGATTGGTGTATTTTAATAGTATCTTATGCATACATAATGGTCATATAAATATATAGCTTAAATATATTTACTAAAGAGATACCATTAGCATAGGCATGCTACCAATGTAGGAAGGGTAGACACTAGGTTTAGGAGTTTCCCTAATTTAATTTCTATGTCATATGAAAATTGTACATATTACAACTCACTCATGTATACTATTAAATTAATGTGCATATGAAACATAATATACAATATAAAATAATGTGATTAAAAACTTAAATTAAAAATATACACTAGCAATACATGTCATGCATAGGCCCAAAATTTTAATTTTTCCTAATTTTTTTTGTTTTTTTATACTTTTTGAATATGATATTTTGATTTATGTAAAATTTTATAGGACCAATATCACATCCAAGGGATTTGAATATTCATATGGTGGATCTAGAAAAATAGTGATCAAATTTGGATATTGTATCACATCAAATTCCCATATATTATCAATATTATTATTGTCATATAATTATTCATCTATAATCTTTAATTTTCAAAAAAAAAAAATTCCAAATTTTATGAATATGCATCGTATGTTACTCCATTTTATATTTATACTCATGTTTTATCTTAGTGAATACTAAAATTGGATTTGTTCTTAGGTCCTTGACTCCTTGATTATCAATTGTTCCATCATGGCATATTGTGATTGTAATGTTCTCAAATATAAATATAATAAACTTATTAGGTGAATCCACTATAACCTCCATATGTATTATTCATTATTGACCTCATATATCATGTGACTGGTATTCTATACTGATCATAAATATTAGTGTGTCCATAACCTTTATGTCACAATAAATTGGTAATGTAATGTGTCTTATTGATCCCTCATAATATATTAGATATACATCATTTGTATCATGACCCAACTATTGTAAAAATATAATTATGCATGTGTTTGACCCTTATTCCACATCAATATGAACTTTTTCCAATACTAATTCTTTATGTAAACCTATATAGTTGTAGTCACTCAAATTTGGTCATTAATACTTGATAATTCCAATTTTGGACCACTTTTACTATAATTGACTTGATAACTTAATCTAGATCTATTTTACCACCTCACTATATCTTAAGTACTTATACATACATATCCCTTTATAAGTTTCTATCTTATGCCTAGATAAATGTACTTTATCATTAAAAACCTCTCTAAGCATATTTACAAACATCCCAGATCATGATTTTCAAATGTTACCCTTCAAGACAAAATTGACCACTATGGGTCAATAATGGCACTCGGTCTTGACCCCTATGGGTTGATCTTATCCTTTACCTTATTAATGGTTATTTTTCAGATTTAGATCATAAATATAGGTTATCTTTTATTTTTGTGATAGGTAGTATGAGTTTTTCCCCTTTTAGATTGCTATAAAGGCACATCTAAATCACATTTTATACCACTTGGAAATTTTAATATTGAGGCATATACAATATTACACACTAAGCAAAGCTTCATTATTCTTCCCAAATCTAATTCTAATCATTTGAATTAGTCATAAACTAGCTCAATTTACTATTTTATTCAATTCAAATCAAATAATTATCAAGTATTCAATCCATATCTAGTGCATACATGTATCAAAATGAGTACAATCACACACATCACTCTAAGTGGGAGAACCATGTGGACTTGATTTACCTATTTAGAGTATGGGATATGTAGGTAATCATTAATCATGATGGGGCTGATTGGGGTTAGCTTATCCCATTACACTCACCCTTTCTCTTTTCAGTATTTTATCTATTGTAAGCCCTATTAGGGTATAAACTTTGAAAAAGTTATTTGCATGCATCTAAAGGCCAAACTTCAACACATATGCATGTCTCAAATAGGAATAAGTGTTTATTCCCTAGTTTCCAAAAAATTTCATAGAGAACATAATCTAATAATAGAGGACAATAATAGAAATTGATTTTTCCCCCTTTTAGTTGATCTTGAACTTGATAAATAGAGGCTCTTATTTCAATTTCATGTGCATAGTTAGATCTACTTATCTAGTTTTAGTTGTCTTACAATCATACACAATTAGCATAAAGATAGAAATCAATTAAGTTTCCTTTTTATTCATATTTAGTTCCTTTCATCTTTTCAAGTTTCATCTATTACAGTACTTTTATTTTATTTTTCTATTTGAAAGTAATTTATAGTGTTTTCCTATATTTATATTAATTTTATCTTAATTAGAGTTAATATACCATTTAATTTCAAATTCAGATAAAACATATTGGTAAACCTACACATTTTATTTGAGCATTGATTTTAAAAAAATGTCTTAGGGTTTAGATAAATTCCTAAGTATTTAACACTAAAATAAATTTCTTTCAACCTTTGATCTAATATATAACACTCAAATAATTTGATTTTGACCTCATATTTAATAACTGACACTAAAAGCACTCTATTTTGACCTCATATCTAATATTTGACACTAAAATCACTTTAGTTTGAACTTGGATTTCAATGTAATTTACTAATCTCCATACACACAAATAGTCCTTTTTCTAGCATTCCATTTTTAGTTATTATTTGCAATATATTTTCCATGTTATATTTCTATGTCATCTAAAAAACCTACATCCCTTGTTCCTTTAAGGCATAGTGTTAGGTTAAGTTGGGCCATATTGAGTGCATTAAAATACTTTTGACCACTATTAAAATGGATTCTTATAATGAAAAAAATGGTTCCTTTTTTTTCATAAACAAATTACTCATGAATATTTTTAATAAGATAATCACAATGAACAATCTAATCAAGATAATTATGAAGACTCAAATAGAATCCATCCTGATCAACTCAATGGAGTAGATCATGCACAAATCTAATGTTTATCCACATTATGAGAAGGAATCCATCAAATTCCACAAGATATACACAGATTAATTGAAGTCCTTTTAGCTTTTAAAAGTGAATAAAAATCCAAAATTTCTACTTTTAATGCAAAACAAAAACCACTATTTTGCATTTTAAACCCTACCACATGTGTTCATACTTATACTATTGATATTTTTATCACATATACACCTTTGGGCTTGGGGGAAACACAAGGGTTCCAAAATATATATATGTTCATGCCTTAAAAAATGATTCATCTAGAACATTTGACAACTATGCATACTACATCACCTACCTTTCCTACTATACAATCCCTTGTGCAAATTTTAGTTTTGCATGTTAAGGTATTTCAATTAGATTAAGGGATACCAAAATCTATCCAATAAATGGATTCACAAGCCTTGATTAATATTAAACTATCACCTAATATTGCATCATAACCCTTATCTAAAATATTTATAGATCCTAAACTTCCAATATATGAGTGTAAAGGAGATCTAGAATAACACCTTCAATATTTTCATGTGACATGTTTGGATTATTCTTTCAATGACAAGTTATAAAATATATTTTTTTAAATAATCTTGAAATATTAGATCTTCTATTGGTTTTATGATTTACCTATTTAATTAGTCAAATAATTCAATCCATTAGCAAATAATTTCTCAAGCATTTTATTATCAACATTGATGAAAAAAATTCTTATGTGCAAATTGATAAAATTAAGAAATGAACTCATGAACCTATTAGTGAATATTTAACTAATTAAAAGACCATTGTTTCCAAAATGGTTAATACCTTGGTAGATAATGAATTCCAAGATATCTTCAAATAAATTTTACTTTTACCTTTGCATGAGTCAATTATTTTCAGTAAATTTAGATCATTTGAGTAATTTTGTCATCTAATAAGAGAAAGAGAAGTCAAAATTATTAATTTGAATAGGATCAAATATGCACCATGTATTTGTTTCAACTTCTACAACAAATTTTTAAAGAAAACCACCTATAAAGCTAAGACAAAAAAAATCTAAAACTAATGAAAATATCATAGTTAATTTTGTATATTAACCTTATAATAAACTATTTTTATTAGATCGACCAAGAAGGAAATTTTTTATATTTCCACAATTTCCTTATAAATTACTAAAAAATATACTTGAGTGCAATCTCATTATACTACCTCCACCATTAGATTTTGATAAGATTAGAGCTAAAAGTAAAAAAATCAATAAAAATGCATATTATGGTTACCATAAATGCAAAATGGTCATTCTACTAATAGAATTTTAAAACTCAAACACTTTATTAAATATCTTATCGATAAAAATTTCTTTAAGCTAGGCACTCCTATAGAGGAAACTAAGCCTCAATAGAATGAAAATTCTAAGTTAAATATTTTAAGGGAGCAATTCTCAAATAATGAGAAAAATAAGGATAATTCACTAGTGCATTGTACCTATAATGCATATCCACCTCCTGAACCATATGATCATCCATCAGATGGAATCATTGGTATAATTTTTCAAACTTCTCAACCACATCCTATGATCGCCTTTGATGATAGTGAGATAGTGGATGATAATTATAATTTTTTTGTTTTATGTATATAATTATATATTAATCAACAACCCATTCATTATGTACTAGTTGATAATGATCAAGTGATATTTCTTTTAAAAATACATTACTTCATTCATCAGGTTACACACATCATGATATACGATCAAAATCTAAAAGTGTCAAGACATTCAATGGGAAATAACAAACTACTTTGGTACACATTATTTTGCCTCTTCAAGTGGAACATACTATATTATCCAATTATTTTATATTTATACCACATAAGGGGGTCTTTGACATGATATTAGGGTGCCCTTGGTTTTAAAATAATCATGTTATACCTTTTATGGTACATATATTCTTAAAATACATTTATTGTAATCAAATGGTCATAGTTTTAGTGATTATATATGAGTACCCTCTATAATATATTCTACCTCCTCCACCCCATCCACTACCAAAATTCATTAATGCATCTATTCAACAATAAATCACATTTATAATTGCTTCCTTATGTAAAATATTTCTATAAAAACAATTTTAAAAAAGTACAAAATTCTCAAAAGTAATGCAATAACAAGAAAATTCACAAAAAGCATCATCTCATGTAACATATTTTAAATTAGTGATACATATAGATCATTGTATTCTATAAAAATAAAAAAATGGAATACTCTTGTATTACTCCTTATAAATTTCAAACCATTCTACATCTCTTGAAGCTACTTCTCCCACACAAGATTCTAGGATTAGTGATCTAGATTGTTTTATTACAACACCTGATGCATTTTCAAATTTTGATTCATGCACATATATAAAATTTCATCCATGAAAGTTTATTGGATGAAAGTTTATCCTTCCATAGATTATTATATATTTTTGTCATGACTCTCATATATATGGTATCATTGGTTAGCATTTTTTAAATTTTAAGTATTCTAAAAATTTAAAAACATTCAAATAATAATAAAAAACAAAAAATTGATTGTCCATATATTTTTGATTATTTCATCCTGTTATTATTATATTTCTTAAATATATGATCAACTTGATAAATATTTTATCCCTTGTCTCTTTGTGTTTTTTTAGCCTCTTGGCTCTTAGTTTTTACTTACCATATTTGAACAATCCAACATTGTGACCTATATTACCATCATTTTCCATTTACCTTATTATTTTCATAGTTTAAATAAATCAAAATACATTTTTAGATCAAATATAATATCAACAAAAAATAATCAAGATCATCTACCATTATTATCTTGAGCTAGTTGATCATGTTAGTCATATCAAAATCTAAGCAATCAAAGCCTTAAAACATCCACTTTTTTAATACTACACTTAGTTCTAGTTCACACAATAGTACTTATTAATGTAAAATATTTATTTTATGTCTTAATTTGTTCATACATGTGCATACTTTGACAAGTCTACATTAGATGAGATGAGGATGTACAATCATTCCTTTACCTATCTATTCTATTTACCACATGTATTTCAATTACATTCATATATATAGTGGGGGAATCTTGCTCATACATGGTTGTGCCATCATATTTAATGAATACTTTACATCAACACATGTTTTGTATTGTTCAAATATCTTCCCTTTATTTTATTTTTGAACCCATGATCTCTCTCTCTCTCTCTCTCTCTCTCTCTCTCTCTCTCTCTCTCTCTCTCTCTCTCTCTCTCTCTCTCTCTCTCTCTCTCTCTCTCTCTCTCTCTCTCTCTCTCTCTCTCTCTCTCTCTCTCTCTCTCTCTCTCTCTCTAAATTTAAAATTTCAAAAAAGTACCAAAAACTTAAATATTTAAAAAATATAAAAACATTTAAAATGTTATAAAAATCCAAAATCAAGACCTAAGTATGATTAGACATATAATTTACATCATTTTCATATATTATTTATCATATGATTGGTAGATAACACAATCATTTTCTATCATACATGCATTTTACTATTATTTATTAGTATTATATATGACATGCAATTACACATTGACTAAGATTTTGTTCTTGCCTCTTTACCCAATGGTCATGTTAAACTAGAGGCATATTATCCAAATATTAGATTATTTATAGGTATTACCATTCTTAATTTCTATACTTTTGAGCTATATATTTTTTATAAGTGTCTTGCTAACATCTCTATCTTATATTATGTACATAGATATGTTATTTTATAATATATGATCACAATTCATATACATGTTATAGAATAAATTTCTAATTCTATGCTCCATTGATGTTATTACTTATACATAGTAGATTAGACTTTTATTTGTCTATTGTGTATGGTCCTTGGCCATTATGTGAATTTTTTTGAACATCTATATGAGATCTTTGATTGTTTTTTTTTTTTTTTTTTTTTTTTTTTTTTTTTGATATTTAAACATGTCCCTTATTTACAACATTATTAATTTCATGTGTGTGTGTCCTTTATCCTTGTGTGTGAAATATTTTCTTAAATAACATTTGAACATGTTGATTAAATTCATCGCATGGTCGTATTGTAAGACATTGTGCTTGTTGTGTTGGTCTACTTATTGATCTTATTAATTTTCATGAGTGCCATGATCCATATCATGCACTAACTTTTGGTATGATTCTATTGCAAATATTGTTATGAGCTTAATTAATACATTTATCTAGATTTGACACTTTAGGCCTTACCTCATATGTTACATATATGATTTGAATGACACATATATTACTATGTTGACATACTTTTCACATATGATACAATATTTAATAATTACATATTGATATGCCTGATATAAATAAATTTTATTTGGATATGAGTGAATTTTAGATACACATACATAACCTCAAAAGGGGGGCATTTTAGTGGGATTTAAATATATGATATAAGCCTCCATGAGAAAAAATTAGCTCTAGGTACATAATACAATTTTAACTAATTTAAAAGGGTTCAAAATTCAATTATTCATACAAATTATGGGGGCACATTCCATGAATATGCACTCACATTATAGGAATAGATAATAAATTCATACATTTTTTGTGCATGATACAGATTTAGACAAGTTTCAAACATAATTTAAAAATTTGTATCTACTTATAGTTATATATTTTACATTTATTATGTGGGGACATGATACAGATTCATGCCATATAACACTATTTTATATTTGTAGTCATGGTATAAGTGTCAATGTTATATATTATTTTTTGATCATGCATACATGACCTAAGGAAAAAAGTGACAATTGAACATATAAGCCATCTATAATGGTTGATTCCATTAAATTTCATAATGCATAACTTGGAGATTTAACATTCTCTAGCATTATATCTTGTGAATCCATCATGAATTCCAAACTATTTTAATCTTGGCATTACAAAGAATAACATTAAAAAATTGAGGTTTTGTGTCCCTCAATGGGTTCTATTTGTTATTCATGTTCAATCCAAATTTGGGCTTGATAACCCTTAATTCACAATTGGTTCAACTAAGGAACCAATCTTTCTAAATGTTTCATAGAAGAACCATGTATTTAATACTTTAAGGAAACATCATCTTGAAGAAAATTTACAAAACCAACATCAATCTCGCACATACATGTGTATTCCTCCCTTGTCTTCCTTTTCAATTTTTTAAATTTTTAAAATTCAGGATTTTTCAAATGAAAAATGAACAAAATGACTACTTCATGAGCTTCTTAAAGGTTTGATAAGTTAAAGTGCCATGCACAATCAAATTATCTACTCAAAGTAAAAGTGTGTTGTACACACTCTAGTATATCTTTCATTTTACTCTAATAATTTCATTTTTATACTAAAGTGGGGGTAGATTTAGTCACTAAAATCTTGCCATGAATACTTGATAATGTCAATATTGGCTCACTTTTAATTTAATTGACTTAAGCACTAAATCTAGACATAATTCACCATCTCACTCTATCTTAAGTACCTATACATACGTATCCCTTTATAATTTAATATATTACATCTTAAAAATTATTATTAATCGTTAAAATCCTCTCTAAGCATTTGTATAGACATCTCATATCCTAATTTTCAAACATTTCCCTTCAAAATAGAATCGACTAGTATGGGTCAATAGTGGTAGTCAGCCTTGACACCTATGGGTTGATATTTTTATTCACTTTAACAATGGTTATGTTTAAAATTTAGACCCTCATTTATAGTTTTTTCCATATTTTTAGGATAGGTATCATGATATGTTCCCATTTTAGAGTGTTATAAAGGCACATCTAAGTCACATATTCTACAAGTTAGCAATTTCATTATTGAGGCATACTTACACTATTACACACTGAGAAATGCTTCCCTATTTGATGTAGAGGGTTATGATAAAATTATAATTTCACTATCATTGTATTTTATCTTGGCTTGAATTAACTTTAAGATGTTTTTCTCTGTCTATAAACCTCATCCTTCAATAATAATCTTTTAAGCTTCTCACTAGGTTTTATAACCTCCACTTCAATGACATGGTTTACCAAACATATTTGAATCATGTTTCACTATCCTTATATCTTGAATAAATATCTCATTCATACACTTATATCATTCCATTTATTGATTCATATCCTTTCACTTGTCTCACTCACTAGCTCCTCATAAGTTCATAACTTAAGGCTCAAATATCAAATATTGTTATTGATGTCATGACTACAATTTGTAGACACCTAAATTTCATATATTGTAAAAATGAACCTAAATATATTAATATTTATTATTAAATTAATAAATAACATTTCCTCCTAAAATCCAAATAATTGAATAATTCAATATATTGAATAATTCAATTATGCACCCTTAAATCCTTATTTTAAATAATAAAATCTAGAATTTCCACCTATTCAAACCTCTTCACACATTTTTCTCCCTCATCTTAACCAAATACACAAATTTATCCACCTCTTATGAATCATCCCCTGAGTTTTCAAAAAAAAAAGACTAAGTCTTGGTGAGTCAACTAACCAACCCCACTCTTTTCTCAACTAAGTTAAAAAAGTATCCATCCTCATGGGTGAGGACTCATCCTCCACCATTGACCATTTGGAACATTGAAAAATTCAAAATGATCCTATACCATTAGATCCTTTACCAAGAATATATAAATAAGCTTGAAAATCTCCATTTTCAAGCATGACAATCATACTCACAATCATAATCATATCTTTTGGAATCACAAGTTCTAGAGCTCTTGCACACAAATGAATAAAAGCAACTAAAAGTCTTCATTTTGCACCAAAACACTACCAATTATCTCTTTGAATTATATGAGTGATAACCACATACTTGAAATATTAAATCAAATACACATCATAATGGAGAAATCTTGTATTCAAACTATGAATTTTTTATTATTGTTTTTTTTATTTGTTAATCTAGCTTAGTTGAATTTTAGCTTAGATTGGGATGAGTTTACTTTATTTTCATATATAGATTTAGTTAATACAAAATCCTTACACCATGGATGAGCTTTACTTATCATAAGACACTTATCTCAACCCCTTTAAACTTCTTAATCACTCTCCAACATCTACTTATACACCTCAAGCTCAATAGTGAGCATACTTGCTTATAGACTTTTTGTTCACTAATTCCCATAGTTAGAGAATTATGTCATTATTCCTAAATTTATAAGCCCATATTTTATCACCCTTATCTTCTTACTTCTACCCATGAAGTCTCATAACCTAACTCCTTGTGTAGATACTCCTTCCTTTGTAATCACCATGCTAATTAGGCCTTCTAGCCCTTTTTTGCCTCCTCAGACTTCAAATCCATACTAAACCATATGGTACCCAATAAAAACCTCTTTAATATTTCTCCATACACCCAAACATGCATGAATACAAAGTTTCAAGTAATTCACATGGTTATAACCAAATTTATAGGGGTTTTAAGAATGAAACCCTAATTAATAGACTATATAGGCTAAGAGGGGTTAAATTGCGATAATTTTGATTTGAGAGCATTTCAAACATAAATGAGACCTTCCCAAGGTCTATGATATCAATATCCACATTTATAAATAGATAAAAATATGTTATCAATCTTGTAATGGCTTATAATAAGCAAAACTTTGAATTTTGAATCCTCATGAAGGACTATATAAGGGTTTTAGTAGTTTGTTACACTTAAAAAGGTTTCTAATATATAAATGTGATAATATCAATACTTTCCCTCATTCCTCTCATACTAATACTTAACTAACTCCATACCCATTCACTTTCTCAAGCATATACAGTCCTTCCTTGGCATATGAATTAGTGAAATAGGGGTTTTGGACTGTATATATAGGATTCTATTTATATGTGGATTGTGCATTAGAGATTGTCATATTTATTATATTAAAACCACACAATATACCTAAAAACCATCATATTAATCATAACTATAATTTATACTTTAAGAAACATCAACTCACCTTCATTATTGACTATTTCAAGGCATGTAATAGGGTTTTAAGGACAAATATGTCCTTTTTTGAGTTAATTTCACTCTAAAACACCATATTTAGTAATAATAAGGTCTACATGATTCAAATATCCTTAGGATTGATGTACAATGAAAGTTATTTCATTCACACTTTTGGGAAACTAACCAAATCATCCTCTATTGGTTATAACCATATATTTGTTATCTTAGACCTAAAATACACACAAGAATGATATATAATCATAGACTTTATGGATTTCAAGGCAATATATTATCAATAAAAATCCATATACTTATAATGTGAGAGTAAACATAAGAAAATAACTATTATTAATTCATAGAAACCATCAATTGTTACATATACAGTCCACTTTTAGATTCTACCACCTTCTTAGAGAGTATACAAACTTCTTGTCTTTGTTTCTTCTCTCCTTCTCAGATATCTCTCCTCCCTTTCTAATCTCATGCTATCACTTCTATTTTTATCTTGACCTCACGTTGGATTTCGTAGTTACCATCAAGACTCTTCCACCACCTTTTTCTCATGACATGACATTTACACATAGTTACTACATATCACATTCTTAGAATAACTCATAACTAAATTATCTCTTTGACATCCCATTATACTCTTATGACTCCTAGGATCATTTTACAAACATTCTCTCAACTACTCACTTCATACTATGCCCATTGTCTTTCTATGCTTAGGTCTAGGATTTGAATTATCAAACTCACACTTTTGGAGGGATAAACTCCAATACATTAAAAACACACTCCTTATGAATATTTATGACTATAAAGACAACAAATGGACCCTAGATCATCCTTAACACACACTTGCATCTCAAAATGGATCATATATGACCCCTAACTATCTTATGAGTCTTCAACAATTGAAAATGATGTTTGTGTGCTACATGTTCCTACATCATACTCCTTAAGAGCGATAAAATTGAGTGATAACATCTTATTTCTTGCCTTCTAATTCATTATTTGAGGATCTTCTATGATCACCTTATCACTACTCCTATTTTCTTGCTCCTTTCTCCTCATTAGACTCTTATTTTTATGCTTTCTTACCTTGTCTATTCTCCTTGACAACTCATCATTTACCTCTATGAGGTGTACCACATGTTTTAAATATTTATTTTTTACATTTTCTAAATTTTCCAACTTATTTTTTACTTCATCATACTCTACTTATAATAGATGTTTCTTACTCTTCATTCTTGCTCTTTCTCTATGTCTTCCTTCTTCATTGATCTCACTTGGTTTCTGCTTCCTTAGTTGTATTTGTTCCTTGAAAATGATGGTTCCTTCTTCCTTTTGCTCTAATGGTCTCATAGGAATATCAACATTTATCACTTGTTCAATAAGGATTTCTTTTACTGCCTCTTCATTACACTTCTCCATCTCTTGATGTGTCTTCACATAACATTGCTCATCTTGTAAGAATAAATTCTTAACTAATTCACCTTCATCATGGGACAATATTATTTGGCATATTATTTTATTTACATTATCATACATATAACAAATAACTCATCTGTAACTTCACCCAATGAATAGATTACCTTTTTAACTTGCTCATGCTTCAATTTCTTGCTTTCTAGTTTGCTTTCTTGTAGCTTTACTTCCATAAATATTTGTGATTCACTATGTTGCTCCATTCCTGCACTATTTATATCACCCATGCTTGATATTCCTTATTAAAGAGTTTTTTTTTGTATCTTCATAGCTGTTATCACCTATGTCATCCAACTTTTTCTCAATCTTACTTGATTCTTCTTTGAGCTCACTCATGAGCTTATCCTTCTATTCTTAACCTACATGCAACCTTTTTAATGGACTAAAAATATTTTTTATAATCTCCAATTCCTCCTTTAATGTTATATCATCTATCTCTCCATAATCTTTCTCAAATTTAGGACCCCACTGCCCTTCATCTTCTTCAAAATTATGTTATATGTCAACATGTGAAGTCATTGTTTATTCATTTTCCATCAATGCTTCTCTTCTATTTACATTTAAACTCTCACATTGTTTCCCACTTATGCTTATTAACATTATTTTCCATGATTTTTATTCTTTATCCATGACCTCATTCATTGATAGAAAAATATCTTCATCATACTTGTCATAAATGACTTGCTTACCTTTCCATTGGCTTGTGTGCTCTTCACATTCTTCATCTTGCTTCCTCATTGGGTTAATAAGCTACATCTTCATCCCTTTATATTTTTTTGTATCCACCATGTCTTCTATTTACTTCTTAGACATGAAATTTTCTCCTATCTTTATGCTTTCTTAGAGTGTACATGTAAGACTATCTTTATGTACCTTTTCATGCTCTTCATGACTCATTTTCTACCTTGCACATTCTTGGATTGATATTTTTTTTTTCCTCACCTTATTCATACTTATTTGATTTATATCCTATCATGATAACTTGGTGTAACTTTCCCTTTACTCTTTTCCTCCATGTTTTCTCTTATTTTTCACCTTTATTCTTGCCTTGAATGACCCCTTTCTTGAGCTTTTCCTTTTTCATCTCATCAACTGATGCTTTGAGCCACTTAGGCACCACATACCCATTTTATTATACTCTCCTTTAGGTATGTACTTTTCTCTTCATTTTTTCAAACTATGCATTAGCTTCTTTATTTACATATGCATAATCAAATTAAAGTCCCAAACATTCATTTACCTAATTAAAGGATTGTTGCATCATTATTTCTTCTTTCATATCTACAAGGTGTGCATTCATGTATTCCTTATAATATTTCACTCTTGATTCAGATGGAATGTTTGTCAAATCATCATGGAACTCTTCTTCTATCTCATCCTTAACATGTTGAGAATCTTCAATCTTCATCTTGTTGACTTCTATAACCTATTCTTTCCCTTTGTCATATTCATCTTTTTTGGTGGGTCTCTTCTTGACCCATTTCTCATAAGATTTAATGTCTTATTCTTGACCATCATCCATATTTGATTTACACCTACATACACACACTTAAAGATAATACTATAATATAAAACAAGATACTAACAAGTCTCTATGAATACCTCTTTCTTAGAAATTCTCTTATTTTTCTTGTATTCTCCCTCAAGTTCTTCTCTTGGCACTTCTTTATCTATGTTATCTTCAATTATAAATATTTTCTCAACTTATCCTTCATGTTTTTCTCTTGAAAACTCTTCATCATTCATGCATTAATGGGTTGTATTCTCTTTATTCTTCTCTTTCCCCAAGGCATTCATCTTATGCCTTTTATCTCTCATAAGTAGCTATAGTGTCCACTTCACTTTCTTACTCACATTATAGCTAAGCCATTATATTTATTGATCCTTCATGAAATTCACCATGATCTATATCTTATTAAAACTCTGCCCCAACTCTCTTCTCATCTCTTTCAGTTCCTCTTCTACATCCATATTCTCCCTTTTCCTTCACTTTCTAGGCCTTTCTTAGACCTATCTCTTAGAAATATTACCCACTTTACTCTTTAACCTCTCTTGGATATTATTATCTTTCTCTATTCCTTTGCCTAAGACTTCTTATCTCCCTTGACTATCACTCGGATCTTCCTCTTTTCTCACTTGAGCTTCAATGCTCTTTCCACTCTATCTTTTCTATATTTCTCTTGACTAGTTTCAAGTCATTCATATAATACTTAAGGTATTTAACTTATCTATTCACTAATTTTTTATTTATATATACTAAACTAAATATTTCATACATATAACACACTCTTTTCCCACAATACCTCTGTAATTTCATCTCATGTAATCTCTATAGCATTATTTGCCTATTTCAAATCAACAATATTTAAGAACTCAAAAAAATTGAACCAAGATCTTACATTGATATGATGCCTAATTATGTAGAGAGTTATGAAAAAAAATTAATTTCACTATCTCTAGATTTGAGCTTGGCTTGAATTAACTTTAAGATGCTTTGCTTTGTCTATAAGCTTCAACCTTCAACAATAGTCTTTGAACTTCTCACTAGGTTTTATAACCTCCACTTTAATGATATGGTTTACCAAACATATTTGAATCATGTTTCACTATCCTTAGAACCTACATAAATATATCATGCATCCACTTATCTCATTCCATGTATTGATTCATCTCCTTTCACTTGTCTCACTCACTAGCTCCTTACAAGTTCACAACTTGAGGATAAAATATCAAATATTGTTGTTGATCTCATGAATACAATCCTACCACCATGTATGACCTTTATTAATCATAAAAAACTTTCTTAACCCATTTTAACCTCCCAATCAATCTTCAACATCCAATTATACACCTCAAGCTCAATAGTGAGTCTGCTTGCTTGTAGCCTTTTTTTTCACTAATTCCCATAGTTATACAATTATGTCAATATTAATAAGTGTTAGAAGCCTAAATTTTGGCACCCTATATTATTATTATTATTATTATTATTATTATTATTATTATTATTATTATTATTATTATTATTATTATTATTATTATTATTATTATTATTATTATTATTATTATTATTATTATTATTATATTTATTATTATTATTATTATTATTATTATTATTATTATTATTATTATTATTATTATTATTATTATTATTATTATTATTATTACTTCCCCTAAATTTTCATAACCTAACTCCTTGTGTAGACAGTCCTTCTTTTGTAATCACTTTGCTAATTAGGCCTTTTATCCCTTCTTTGCTTCCTCAAACTTCAAATCTATACTAGACCATATGATACCTAGTCAAAACCTATTTAATCCTTCTCCATATACCCAATCATGACTTAATACAAATTTTAAAGTAATTAAAATGGTTATAACCAAAGTTATATGGGTTTTAAGAATGAAACCTTAGCTAGTGGACTGTATAGGCCGAGAGGGGTTAAATTGCAAAAAAAATTGGTTTGAGAGAATTTCAAACTTAAATGAAACCTTAAAAATGTATTTTATATCAATATAAACCTTTATATATAGATAATAATCCTTTATCAATATTTTTATGGCTTATAATAAGCAAAACTCAAAATTTTGAGTCCTTATGAAGGACTATGTAAGGGTTTTAGCAATTTATTACACTTCAAAAGGTTTAAAATATACAAATGTGATAATATCAAGAATTTTACTCCTTCCTCTCATAATAATACTTAAATAAATCCATACCCATTCACTTTCTCAAACACATACAGTCCTTCCTTGGCATACGACTGAGTGAAATAGGGGTTTCCAACTGCATACACATTATTCTATATATGTGGACTATGCATTGGAGATTGTCATATTTATTGTATTAAAACCACATAATCTACCATCCCATCAAGAAAACATTTACCTATATACAATAATATCAAGCATAACTATAATTTATACTTCAATAAACATCAACTCACCTTCATTCTTGACTTTTCAAGGCTTGTAATAGGGTTTTAAGGATAGAGATGTCCTTTTATGAGTTTATTTCACTCTAAAACAAAAAAATTAGTAATAATAAAGTCTAAATTATTAAAATATTATTATTATTTATGTACAATGTAATTTATTTCATTCACACTCTTGTAAAACTAACCAAAGTCGTCCTCTATTGATTGTAACCTTATATTTATTATTCAGACTTGAAATACACATAAGAATGATATATAATCATAGCCTCTATGGATTTAAAGGTAATATATTGTCAATAATAATACATATTATTATCATGTGAGAGTAAACACAACAAAATAACTCTTATTAATTTATATAAACCATCAACTGTTACATATACAGTCTATTCTTAGATTTTACCACCTTCTTGGAGTGTATACAAACTTCTTGTCTTTATTTATTCTCTCTCCTTATTGGATATCTCTCCTCCCTTTTTAATCTCATTCTATCACTTATATTTTTCTCTCAACCTAACATTGGATTTGGTATTACCATCAAGACTCTTCCACTGCCTTTTTCTCATGACATGACATTTACATGTAGTTACTACATATCACATTCTTAGACTACCTCACAACTAACTTATCTCTTTGACATCCCATTAGAATATTATGACTAAGGACCATTTTAAAAACATTATCTCACCTACTCACTTTATACTATGACTATGGTATTTCTATGTTTAGGTCTCGGATTTGAATTTTCAAACATACACTTTTGGAAGGAAAATTTCCAACACATTCAAAACACACTCTTTATGACTCTTGATGACTCTAAAGACAAAAATATACCCTAGAGGATCCTTCACACACACATACTAATAAAAATTGATCATATATGATCCCTAACTATCTTATGAGTCTTCAAGAACTAAAAATGATGTTTGTGTGCTAGATGCTCCCCCATCACTATTCTTCCCAAATCTAATTCTATTCATTTGAAGATGTCCTTAGCCAATTCAAGAGCCTATTTTATCCATTTAAAATAAAATAATTATCATCTATTCAAGACATCTATAAATTCATACATATATAAAAATGAACATGATCACATAAGTCACTATAAGTGTGAGAACGATGTGGGCTTAATTTCCCTCTTTGGAGCATTGGATACATAGGCTGTGATCAATCATCATGGAGATGATTGGGGTTAGCTTAGCTCATTACACTCCATTTTTACTTGCATGTTTTCAACTATCGAACACCCTATTAGGGTTTCAAATTTTAATAAGTCATTTATAGGTCATTCACATGCATCTGAAGGCCAAAATTTCCACACATTGACATGTCTCAAGTAGGAATAAGTGATTGAGTCCTAATTTATTAGATTTTTTATAGAGAATAATTGACCAATAGAGGATAGTATTGGAAGTTAAATTTATCCCATTTTAGTTGATCTTGACCCTGATCAATGATACCTATTATTTTAGTTTCACATACATAGTCAGATCAGCTTCTCCAACTACAACTTTCTTACATTCCTATAAGTTTCCTTTTGTTTTTCATAGTTAGTTCCTTTCATTCATTCTAGTTTCATCTATTATAGTAATTTTATTTTATTCTACTAATTATAAGTAATTTACATCATGTTATGCCTATTTTTTTTATCACACTTTATTTTTATAAAAGTCTTGACATGTTTTGGTTCTATCATATTTATCAATTGAGTCATTAAATTTAAAATTGTTGGAAGGGCCAACTCATTTTTATTTATTTGAATATTCATATTTTATTTGTGTATGATGAAATAATAAAATAATTTCTAGTTTGAATAATATTTATTTCTCATAACATTAATCAAGTGATTTATAGCATGAGTATCACTTTAAGTAAATAATTTATTTATAATCAGCATGGAATGCACTATCATCATTTTTTAGAGTAAAGTTGGCAAATTCTTTAGAATTTACCATTTTGAAGAGTGATAGTTGTGTAGTTGTTGACATTTCATTATTATAAGCAATACAATTATGATTTATATTGACTTGACATTTGAAATAAGGTAATATGTTAAACATATGTTGGGATTAGTTTTCACATTGTGTGAATATAGGTATTTATAAAGAGGTAAATAGTAAGTTTTAGTATTTACTATGGTTGATTTACCGAGAGCTAAATATTAGTTATAGGGTTGTTATTAATTAGTAACCATATGCTTAATATGGTAAGATTGTATTAGTTAGAGTATTATTTATTTGAGATATATTATTAATGGGTTATAATAATATATCTAAATAGTAGTTTGATTAATTAGAGGGATTTAGGTGAGAGAAATTAGGGGAGAAGTTATAGGAATAATATTATTATATATTTGTATTGTGTCCTAAATGTTAATTAATCAAAGAATTTAATAGTCAAAAATAATATTATTTTTGGAGCAATGCCTAGGAATAAAGGGTTCCCAATCCTAATTTATCTTTTGACCAGAGCCATAACCAGTTCTAGAGGACAATAGGAGGTCCTATCTCCCAAGACAAAAAATCTAAGAAATAGAGTTAATCTATTAATCATTTTTTATCCCAATCACTAATAAGGATATAAAAGGAATAATAAATCACTAATAAAATTAAGGGATTAGACAAAAAATAAGAAAAAAACTTTTACAAAAATCAAAAACCACTCCTATGCCAGGCATCAAATCAACCATTGGCTACTTGTAACCACAGACCTCTGCTGGAAAGTAATGATTCCATGTCCATTGGTTTTCACCATTAATTAAATTCTACAAATCCAGCTACAACCTTTCAACTTGTATCTTCCTTCCTCTCTTTCCTTTCAAGTCAAAGTTGGGAGTCTTAATAGTACTTTCTGACTAATCAATAGACAAAACTACCTTACTAACTAGCTCTTCTTCTTCTTCTTCTTCTTCTTCTTCTTCTTCTTCTTCTTCTTCTTCTTCTTCTTCTTCTTCTTCTTCTTCTTCTTCCCATCCTTATTCCTCCTCTTCTGAGTTGTCCTACACTAGAGGGATATTTATAATAGGAGAATATTTTTTCATGACCTCTTGTCCAAAATTTAAAACATTTTATATCTTTTCTTACTTGCTGAAAGAAGGTTTTCCTAGCTCTAAATCATTCAAAATCTCTACAACCTTCGAATCATTTTGATTTTGTGAGGAAATCTAAGACTATTTTAAAAATTTCAAAGAAAATACCCACTACTAAATTTGAAATAGCTGACCCAAACAAACTAAGAACCAAATCTTGATTCGGGCACCCAATCTTTCTCATCCATTTCTAAACAATAGAGACCTTGGAACCTATAAACTCCTCCAAGAAAGTAACCAACTTATGATCTAATTTATTATATTTGAAGCATCTAAATGTAATACCTTCAAAGTTAAAAAATTGAGACCAAACTCCATGGGAAGAAGAGATTTTAACAAAATGAAATAATGGTTTAGACAAATCAACTAGTAAACTAACTCAAACAAAATTCCTATGAGCTTCAAAGGATTCATAAATTTTAACAAAGACTTCCAGTTTACTCACCATTTTATTGAAAATCCTAGGATCTCTCAAGGCTAAAGGTATATTATATAACCTTAACCAAATCAAGGCTTGAGTAATAAGCAAAGAATTTAGATCAAATAATGGAGCCCAAGGGCACAAAAACACTCCCTGATTGCCAAAAAACCATGAACCATTAGACCAAACAAAATATGTCTATTGCCAACTAAAATTCCATCAAAAATAAGTCATTAGATAAAAAAGAAATGGAAAGGGGTTTCAATGTTGGCCAAGATTCCTTTGCCCATTATTGAAGCCCTTCTCATGATGGCCTTTTCCCAACACATATCTTGATCAATGAAATGCTACTTTTATCCAAACAAACCTTTAATATCTCTAAATTTGAAAAATCAAAGATAGGGGAGGAATTAGAAAAAATTATGGGAACATAACCAAGATTAGATATTTATAGATCAAAAAAATAGGAACTCTTTATTTGTGGCACCTCTTTTAAAACTTCCTCTGCAGCTATAACCTTTGTTGGAGAAAATTTTAAAGAAATTAAATCTCTTGAAACTAGGATAGGATCAAACCCTCGGTTAGTCTTAGGATATTTTTTTTACAAAAATTCCCACAAGAGTGAAAAGGGTTTAAACTATTAATGCAAGTAGAAAAGACTAGGGCCTTTGAAACCTTAGTTTTGTCTATTCTAGTTTATATCTCCCCCAGACCTTTATCCAGGCCAAAAATAACATCTAAAAGAGGTTGCCCTAGCCCAAACTCTAGAAAAACCACACCTAATTCTAAGCATTTAGGTGGACAAACCATATTATCAAAAAAATTGTGTTTTCCCCTTACCCTTCCCCTACCATGCCTAGCTGAAGACCTGCACTCCAATTGGTAAATCCTAAACTCAACTTCTCCTTCTTCTTCACCCATGGTACCAACTCCTTCCTCAACTATTATCTACACACTACCTACACCTTTCTTAAGCCTAAATCTAATGGAGATAGATCTTATTGAAAACCCTTGTAGTGGCCCTTTGCCCTTGCCTCGTGAACATTCCTACCTTCAACATTGATCCTCCCCTAACTCTACCTTTGCCTTCAACATCACTTCCCATTCTGAACACATTTTTATTTGGCTTGATATTTTTAATTTTATTCATCCATTGTACATGGTATTTCCAATGTTGTCTATTCTAATTCACTAGTCAAAAATAATATTATTTAATATGATTTAAAATATTCTATACATTGATCATTTCTATGTTTGGCTCCTTCAATTCTCAATAGTGTTATTAGAGTGGTCTTAATCTTTCCCTATGATGGAAGGATAAATGATTTGAATGGGAATCCATATTATTATTTATTATCTTGAATTATGTTCACCATTTATTAATAAGAGTTTGATCTAGAATATTCAATTATGGCTTGTGAATATAATTATCTGATGTATTCAATTTAGTTTATATTTTGCCTTATACCATCTTCATTTTGATCAAGATCATATGATAATTTTTTAGAGAATTACATATAGAAGATATCTCAATTACAACAAGCTTCATGGATTATGTGTATCTAAACTAGTGTGACTCAATAATTCTATATATCTATATGCATTTATATTGTTATAGTCTAGATTGAGATCATATGCATGCTTCATTTCTACAGTGTAGATCATTCAATATAGAATTTTTGTATTTATACACTGTGAGGGAATTTTATGTAGGTTTTCTACCACCAAATGATCTTAGGCATAGTTTCAAATGCTCAGTTCCCAGCTCGATCATGTATAAGGATCTATAACTTACTAGTGACCCCATAATAAGCTCTCTCTCTCTCTCTCTTATAATATTATATCAATCTTGAATGTAGATTTATGTTCCAAAATACAATTTTGTATGCTTGTTGAATACTTTTCTAAATGTAGATTCAAATTTAGATTCCATGAATACTATTACCCTATAGATTTCAAAAGACCTATCCCAATTGATTAACCCACCTCAGATATACATAGCCTATTGTATAGAAATCTAAACCATGTTACAAGATAGATCAATCATCATCATTCATGGTTTGTGCATAGTTTCCTGTAATCTTCACATGACCTATCATTGAGTTCCTAGATCTCACCTGAGACACATCATGCATGGTAGACTGATTCTAATTTTATGTCATAATTCATTTAAGTATTTAGGGATCTTTATTATAATGAGCCATTATATTTATAACATAGTTTTTATTTGTGATATTTTTAGGTGGTAATTAAATCAAAGTTTTTTTTCAATTTTTTATTGAGTCTTATATCTAAATAGTAGATAGATAATTAAATTGGATTTTATTAGTATAATAGTCATTATGTGTCAAAAATTCTTTAAAATCTTATTTTTCTAATCATTACAAAATAATATGGGTCATTGTATATATTTGTCAATTCTTTTTTTAATCACTGATTGTTTGGTCATTAAAAATATAATGAGTTTAGTTGTCAAGTGTCTTTATGAGTCCTTTGTCAAAATAAAAAAAATGATGAATCAAGAGTCATTATTTATAATTGAGTCATCAAAAATTCAAAAGTGTTAAATTTATTTATTAGGTCCATTGTCAAAAATGTGTCATTTTTTCAAGATTCAAAAGTCATCAAAAATAGTTATGTTGAAAAATTAAAATTTATATAGATTTAGAGTCATGGACACATTTTTTCTTGTACACATCATCCACATTATGGATGGGATTTCTACTTGAAAATTTGCAGCTGAGCTTCATCAAGATATTCACTGAGTGAGAAGCTTCATCTACTAGAGGCTAGAAGATACATAGATGAAGGAGGTCTTTCAATGTCCTCTCATCAATTGCCAATGATGTGGCCACACCAATGATGTGGTGACATTTTATGGTGTGTTAATTTTAGTTATTTTAGTGTAGTAGTTACATTTAATTTTTAGCATGTGTGAAAAATAAGAATAATTATACCTGTTCACTTGTGAATTGTATTCCCATGAAATCCCTTTTGTATATTTACATTGAAGAATGTTGATCTAAGAATAATTGTAGAAATCATGATGAAAGGTTAGTAGTAAACTTGTAAAAACCATTCTATAAGGTTAGTGGTGAACTTGAGAAACCATTTTGTAAGGTTAATGATGAACATATGAAAACCATTTTGTAAAGTTATTGGTGAACCTATGAAAACCATTTTGGAAGGTTATTGATGAACCTAGAAAACCAATTATAGATGAATGTGAAGGAAGATATGTGCAATGGCACATGTATGTAGAGAAGATCATGAGCACACAGAGGTGGCACACTACTATCAAAAAATAAGATATATTGTACCATGTAAAAACTATGGGAGGAATGTTGGGATTAATTTTTAAATTATGTAAATTTAGGTATTTACAGAGAGGTAAATAGTAGTTTTTAGTATTTACTATGGTTTATTTATCGAGAGGTAAATATTAGTTACATGGTTGTTAGTAATTAGTAACCATATGGTTAATACGGTAAGATTGTATTAGTTATAATATTATATATTTGAAATATATTATCAATGGGTTATAACAATATATTTAAATATTAGTTTGCTCAATTAAAGGGATTCAGGTGAGAGAAATTAGGGAATAATTTATATGAATAATATTCCTATATTGTGTATTATGTCTTAAATATTAAGTGATCAGAGAATTTAGTAGTCAGAAATAATATTATTTAGTATGATTTGAAATAGTTTGAACATTGATCATTTCTATGTTTGGATCCTCCAATTCTCAACAACACAGATACTTTTTTATTTTGATTACACTTGTCATTTTTTCAAATAAATAAGATTACCCAAATTATAATACTCATAAGTGGTTGAATTTTGAGATGTTTCATGCATAATAGATCATTGACATATTTCTAATGAAATTCTAGTTATGGCATATAGTTTATCTTTAAATACCTTGTTGGAGAGTTGTCAGTGATTTCATGAACATGTCCAAGTGAGTGGATGAAGTGTATTGATATTATAAGTGTTAATGACAAAGTGTGTTGTGTGTTTGTCCTAGTATAATTGAAGTAGGCTACGTTGATCTTCAATTTTGGCATGATTAGGGATAGGTTTGAAGTAGTGATCATGTGTGAGGGGTCCTGTCAAAGGTAAATTATGATTTTAGATCTTGTGTAATTGTAAATTATTCATCTAGTTCTTCATTATGATCATTTAGGCATTATTGGTTCTATGGAAAAAAAATATGAGTAGGCATTTTGTTGATATCACCATTCCATGTATGGATTACTCATGGGGAGTTGGTCATATGGGTGTGATCATATTAGTCCCAAGTTGTTATGATCCAAGTTTTAGGTCATGTAATTGATCATAGCAAAAGATATGTGGGTAAAAATTTGGCCTCTCATATATAAGTTTACTAAGTTTCTATACTTAGCCAAATTGTCACTGCATATCATGTAAATATGAATGAGCCAAAAAGTTTGTGCATTTAATATAGGTACTCAAAGAGTCAAATAAGGTAAAAGTTTTTCTTGGAGATGTTCTATATAGTGATAATAAGGTACCCTAAAATTGTTGTGTCTTGAACTGATTTCTACCTCAAGTTGTAAATCTTCAAAGTTACTCTAACAAACTATGATGGGCTAAATATTGTCAAGATAAACTATGTTAAAGTTTGAGGTCATCTAGTTAGTAGATATAATGTTGCACACTAATTCATGATATTTATCTAATGGTATGCACAAGAGTAAATATGTCAATTAATGAATGCACTAGTGACATGTAACATTCATGGAGCTTGGATAAAAGATCAATGATGAGTGTATGATTGTGCAGTCAAAAAATCAATGGTGCACATTAAATTCAATGAATCAAATGTCAATAAGGCATGATAGGGTGCCAAGTGTTGCAATTTTAGGATTTTTGATCAATATCTAGTATTGATCATTTCAATATAAAGACTTGGTTAATCCATAGAGATTGATGGTGTACATTTAGTCTAACTTTAAAAAAAACATGAGATCAGGACAACATGTTTGAGGTTTAACATTTGGATGGAAGAACACTGTGAGTTAAATTTTGAGATAATTCTAAAGAATATCACCTATGTGAGTTGAGTGAGTTGAGTAGATATCATGAGATATGTTCTAAGTAACTGAGGTTTAACTGTGACCATTTAGATTTAAATATTTGAATTTAACTAAAGAAAGACTAGTGCTTTGTTTTTGAGCCATAATTTTTGATATATGAAGAATTTGATGTTTTAGTAAAAATAAAAGTTGTAGAGGACTTAAATTCACATTTTTCAATATTAATTTTAAGGTCTTATTTTTTTTATAGTCAAATTTATTGAGATCCAAAGTTGACTGCATGTTTTTTCATGCTCTACAAGTAACCTATGAAGGGTAATAGAGTGGTTCTTAATGGTATTTTGATGTTTTAAGATGATATAAATACCAGAGAGAGTTATAAACTCCATGAGGACCATATATGTGGGTTATTAAGGTTTCATAAATTATTTTTATTATGATCAAAGTCTTAGAAGGTGACTATGTGTTTGTTCTTGGTGATCATATATGCATAATGATGTTTGGGATAATTATGTTATAGCATAAGGGTGTTGTGATTTATGTTGTCACTTAAGGAGGACCTATAGTTTATGTGGAGTGAACCTATACATTTATAACTGGTCTTATGTTTTTAAATTTCTTAATAAAGTTCTAAATGGGTGAATAGGTATCCATGAGACCTATAAGGGCTATTAAGGCCTAATTAAAAGACATAGCTACGTAAGTGTGATCCATAATTGATATGGCTAATCTATGAGGATAGTAAAGGTGGCCTATATAGATTAATTAAGGTTGAGGTCATGTATTATGGCTGATAAGGAAGGTTTTGATCATAATAATCATGAAGACTCTATAAAAAGTGAAACCAAATGTGATGGTTTCTAGGCTTGTTGAATAGACTTGTGAGACCTGAGAGAAAAGGTGTGTGTAAGAGTTATGGAGTGAAGGAAAACGTGTGTGTCTAGTGGATGAGTTATAGATCATATCAAGTTGATGACTATGTGTATGACCTATAGGTCATATTTCTAATGTCAAGGATAGTGCTCTTGTAGGTTTGAAGATTGAGGATGAGTGAAGAGGTCTAGAGTGATCTAAAAGGATGTTTTGTATGTATTGATTATGGGAAAAGGATATATGATATTTGTATAAGATTGGTGGTTGATTTGAGAGGTAGATCAGAGTGTGGTCTATATGTATGACTATTTGGTCATGTTTTTAAGGTTATGATAGAGTTGTTACTGAGAAGTGTAGTGTGATCCAAGAGGTGGTCTTGGATGTTTGTGATTGTGTGTAGAGTTGAAGAGAGTTGATATAGATTATATCTCCATCATATTAGTAGGCAATCAATGATTAGGAGATCTTTATTTCATAGGTTTTTGGAGGGTGCTCAACATCTAGGTCAGAAGGACTTGACCAATAGGTGGTTAGGACTTGATCATCTTAGGGGTAGGTGCTTCCTATGAAACATGTGTTTCACTAAAACTGGTCAAAATGACTTAACTTGACCAATAGGTTGTCAAAAGGAGTTTATCATCCTAGGGAAAAGTTCTCCTTATAAAAAAGGTGTTTCACTAAATTTTGGTTAGAAGGACTTGACCAGTCTCATTTTTGTGATCATATTATAGGACAAGTAGTCCATGTGTTTGTAGGTTTGAGAGTGGGTTTGATTTTCCAAGAGGGTTTCCCACATATATCTTATGTTGTGTGTGTGATCTTGAATTATCTTCATTGTCCATTGTTATAAACATCTTGTATGCTTCATAAATGGTTGTATTAAATGCTTAATTATTTGAAGGGTTTGGAAATTGAATTATATTATTTGTCACAATTGATTCCCCCTGAGTGATTATACCTCTAATAATTGGTATCAGAGTAGGTCCTTATTATAATGTTAGCCACTTGAATGTGATCATAGGTACAATGGTTGACAAAGATGTTGTGGCTTGTCTTGAAGACAAACTAGTATGTGTTTTATCAAATGTAAATGCAATCATAGATGATGTGAAGATGTAAGTGAAATATCTAGAAGTAACAATCAAGAATATACAGGTCATGATGGATAAAGGTCTCAACCAAAGGATGGAATAATTAGAAAATAAAATTCATGAATTACTAAGATGTGATCTTATCTAAGGATAAAATTGATTTCAAATCCACCAAAATGGTGAAGAAATAAAATTCATGGATTGGTAATGGTCAAGAATAATTAAGGTCAAATATGAATAATGTCTTTAATGGGTATTGCATATCCTGTAATTAATTTGGTCATAGATATAGGGATTATGTTTTCTCTCTAGAGATAAAAAGGAATCTCATATGCTAAAATTATAACCAACAAAGTCATATAACCAAAAACTACAAAAGATCTTTTAAAAAAAAGGATATATAAGTCATTGACACCATCAAATGGTTCAAGGAGACTAAGTCTAAGATTGAAGAAGAAAAGAAGTAGAATTCAATTGATCTACCAAATGAAGAGTTAATGTTTATTCAAGAAACCTTGTATACTCAAGAAGATGGGAACAAAAGATGGTTCATAGACAATGGATTCTCAAATAATATGATAGGAGACAAGATCAAGTTTATCTCTCTCAAGAAGACCAACCTAGGTTTAGTGATATTTGGTGATAACAAATCTACTAACATAGTTGGAAAAGGTACTATTAGGATATACAATGGTCATACAAGGATTGAGAGTGTTTTATACGTATAAGGTTTGAAACATAATATTTTAAGTGTCAGCTAAATGTTTAAGCAAGGAAATGTTGTAACTTTTCATGATGATGTATGTGAAGTAAGAAAGGAAAAATCTGACAAATTAGTTAAAACTATTCATAAAATAGATAATAACATGTATGTATTCCATGAATATAAGGAAGAGTGATTCATGAGTCAATTATAAGAGATATAGCTTTAGAATAGAAGGCTTAGATATATAAGTTTTGATAATATGGTAAATATTAGTTTAAAGGGGTTGGTAAGGCATATGCCTAAGATTTCTAAGATTCCTCATTCTCTTTGCAAGATATGTCTTCATGGCAAGTAAACCGAAAGAAGATACAAATACAAGGAGTTATCCACTACAAATCCATTAGAGTTGATCCAAATTGATCTATGTGGACCTATGAAAAGTCAAAGTATTCAAGGTAATAGCTAATTTATGTTTATCATTGATGATTTTACTAGGATGACTTCGATATTTTTTATTAAAGAAAAATTAAAAGCTTTGGCAAAGTTTATGGCATTCAAAGTGTTTGTGTAAAATGATAAAGGATTAAAGATAAAGTGTGTAAGATTAGATAGAGGAAGTGAGTTTTGGTCTCATGAATTTGATGATTTTTGTGAGAAAAAAGGGATAAGTAGAGAATATTCTACTTTTAGAACACCACAATAGAATGGTGTTGTTGAAAATAAGAATAAGACTATTAAAGAGATGCATAGAACCATGCTTCAAGATGCCAAATTATCAGATAGTCATTGGGAAAAGGAAGCCAACACTTCAGTTTACATCCTAAATAGGTGTCAAATTAGAGTAAACATTGATAAGATTCCTTATGAGTTATGGAAGAATAGAGCAACTAATGTCAAAAAATTTAGAGTGTTTGGGAGAAGGTTCTTCATCAAAAGAGATAAAGAGAATCTTGGAAAATTTTACTCAAGGTATGATGAGGGAATCTTATTAGTTTACTCTTCTATCAATACTACCTATAGGTACTTCAACAAGATGCTTCACAAGATTGTTGAAAGTTTAAATGTAAGGATAGATGAGACAAGTAGGGTCAAGAAGCCAAAATTATAGGTAAGTGACTCAATTCAAAATTCTATTGCAAATAATGATGAGTTATATATTAAAACAAATGATGAAGATGAAGAGGAGGAAGAAAGACAAGACTCTAAAGATTCATCTAGAAGAATTTAGAAAGATCATCCAATATCTCAAGTTATTGGAAATGTTAGTTTTACTTTTCAGATTAGAAGAAGAATGTTGATCGATTAGAATAAATAAGACTCATCTCTATTATCCATGATTGAAACCAAAAAATTCATGGAAGCTATCAAATATTAAAGTTGGAATGGTGTAATGGATTAAGAACTTGATCAAATAGTAAAAAATGAAATATGGTATTTAGTTCCTAGGCCAAAAGATAAAATGTGATAGGTACTAAGTGGGTTTTCAAAAACAAGATGAATGAGAAAAGAGAAGTCACAAGGAACAAATCTAGTTTGGTGTATAAAGGATATGTTCAAGCTGAAGGAATATGTTTTGATGAGAATTTTACTCTTGTGGCAAGAATGGAATTAATTAGACTCTTCTTGGCATATGCAAGTTTCAAACGTTTTAAGGTATATCAAATGGATGTGAAATATGCATTCTTTAATGGAAACTTAGAAGAAGAAGTATACATTGAGTTACCTAAAGGATACTTCATGTCAAATAATCAAGATAGTGTGTGTAAACTAAAGAAGGCTCTTTATGGTCTTAAACAAGATCCTATATATTGGTATGATAGGTTAGATAAGTATCTTTTGAGTCAAGGTTTTAAAAATGGGGTAGCTGGTAGTAATTTATACATTAAGATAGAAGGAAATCATCAATTAATTATGGTTATATATGTTGATGATATAGTTTTTGGATCACAATGATAATATTAGTAGAGAGTTTGTAGATACTATAAGGACTGAGTTTGAAATGTCAATGTTGGGAGAACTTTCTTTCTTCTTAGGATTGCATATTAACCAACTTGATGTAGGGATATTCATTTCAAAAGATAAATACATCAAGGATATGTTAAGGAAGTTTAACATGATGTATTTTAATCCAATGGGTAATCCAATGATCACTGGATGAAATTTAAGTAAACTATATGACTCACTAAAAGTTGATCAAACTTTGTATAGATCCATGATTGGAAGTCTTTTGTAATCTACTACTTCTAGTCCTGATATCATGAAAACAGTTGGTCTTATAGGAAGGTTTCAATCTGATCCTAGAGAATCTCACTTGAAATTAGTCAAAAGGATCTTAAGGTATCTCAAAGGCACCATAGAGTATGGTTTATGGTATCCCAAGAGTAAAAAATTCACTTTAAAATCATATACTGATGTAGATTGGGCAGGATGTGTGGATGATATGAGGAATACTAGTGGTGGAGTATTCTTCATGGGGGAATGGTTGGAGTCTTAGCTAAGCAAGAAGTAGGCCTTAGTGTCTCTATCAAATGCATAAGTTGAGTATATAGAAGCTACCTCTTGTTGTATGCTAGTCATGTGGATGAAATAAACTTTGGAAGATTATAAGGTAAGACAAAATGGACCTTATCATATCTATTGTGACAATACTAGTGCAATTAGTATCTCAAAGAATCCTATTATGCACTCAAAAACTAAGCACACTCTTATTAGTTATCATTTCTTAACATAAAAAGTGAGTAATCAAAGTGTTAAGTTGGAGAATATGCCCACAAAATAATAAATTGAATATATTATGATGAAACCATTGTCAAAAGCTACATTTGAGTATCCAAGACAAAGCTTGAGTGTCATTTCTTTATCTGTGAATCAATATAAGGTCTTTTGGTTAAGGGAGAGGAATAAGTTCATGAACTTTCTCCAGAGGTGGATTGAGAGAAGGATAGTAAGCCTTTATGGTGGTTTTTATGGTTTATAGAGATATAAATATGATCAAGAGGTGAAATGGCATAGAGATTTTATGGGGAGTCCTTCTTAGATGTTTCTTGGTGAGTTCCATCATATTTTAGTACTTTTGTGTGTTCTTTCTTCATTAGTTGTAGTACTTGGTTGAAAAGAGTGTTGGATTATATCAAGAGTAAGTTTTCAATGCAAGAATAGGTAGTATCAAGGTAAGGGGGAGTTTTTATCATGTTTATAGGGTGGTCTTCTCCCATTGATGGTCTTTTCAGGTCCTCAGAATTAGTTTGTGCCCACTTCATCATTGTGTCAAAGGGGGAGAAGGTTCCTATTGTGAGAGTACTTACAGAGAGAGATCGAAGGTGAGATATATTATGGGTGTTGACATCAATGACAAATGGAAATATTTTTTGATAGTTTTTAGTCATGTCATAAAGGTGTCCAGGTGAGTGGATGAAGTGTCTTGATAGTCTAAGTTTCAATGATAAAGTGTCTAGTATGTTTGTCTTAGTATGATTAAAGTATGTTTGGTTGATTTTTAGTTTTGGCATGATTAGGGATGGATATAAATTATTTATCTTGTGTAAGAGATCCTATCAAAGTTAAATAATGATTGTATATCTTGTGTAAGTACATGGTATTCATCTGGTTCTTCATTATGATCATCTAGGCATTATTAGTTCTATGGCATAAAATTTGAGTAGACATTTTGTTGATGTCACCATTGCCATATATGGATGACTTAGGGGGATTTGGTTATATGGGTGTGATTAAATTAGTCCTAAGTTACTATGGTCCAAGTTTAAATCCATGTGATTGAGTAGAGTAAAATATATGTGGGTGCAAAGTTGGCCTCTTTGACATAAGTTCACTAAGTTTCTATAGTTAGCCAGATCATCACTGCACATCTTGTAGATATGAATGAACCGAAAAAATTGTGAATTTAATATAGGTACTAAAAGATTCAAATAATTTAAAATGTTTTCATGGATATTTTTTCTATAGTTCCAAAAAGGTACCTTGAAAATTTGGTGTCTTGAAGTGATTTCTAGCTCAAGTTATAAAGCTTCAAAGTTGCTCTAGTAGATTATGATGGGCAAGAGATAGTCAAGATAAACTACATTAAATACTAAGGTCATCTAGTTATTAGATCTAATGGTGCACATTAATTTGTGTTATTGATCCAACAATGCACATAAAAGTCAATATTTCAAACAATGAACGTGCTAGTGACATATGTCACATTCGCGGAGCTTGGATAGAAGATCAATAGTGAGTGTATGATCATGCAGTTAGAAGATTAATGACACACATTAAATTCAATGAGTCAAATGTGTAGAAGGAATGAAAATATTCCAATTTTCATAATCATAGGAGTTATGATCAAGATATAATAGTGAGTGCTACCAGATAAAGACCTGGTTAATCTATAGAGATTGATGGTGCACATTTGGTCAAGATTGCTAGAAAACATGAGATGAGGTTAGCATGTTTGAGGTTTAACATTTGGATAGTGAATAACTATGAGTTAAATTTCAAGATAATTTAAAATAATATTGATGGTGGAGTTAAGAGAGCTGAGTGAAGAGCATGAGATGTGTTCTAAGTGATCAAGGTTTAACTGTGACCATTTGGATTTAAATATTTAAATTTAATGAAGGAAAGACCAATATTTGGTTTTTGAGCAATAACTTTTTATCTATAAAGAATTTGATGTTGTAGTAAAAATAAAAGTTGTATAGGAATTCAAGGTGCATCTATAAATATTCATTTTAAGGTTTAAATTTTTGTACATTTAAATTTATTGAGCTCTAAAGTTGACTATGTGTTTATTCAAGATCCACAATTAACCCAAAAAGGGTAATAGAGTTATTCTTGATGGTATTTCGATGTTTCAAGATGAGATAACTATAGAAGAGTGTTTTATACTCCATGAGCACCATTTTTGTGTATTATGAAGGTTTGATCAATCATATTTAGTATGATCAAAGGCTTATAAAGTGATTGTGTTTTTTCTTGGTGATCATATGTATAGAATGATATTTGGGATAATTTTATTATAGCATAACAGTGTTGTGATGGATGTTGTCACTTAAGGAGGAACTATAGGCTATGTGGAGTGGACCTATGCATTTGGAAGTGGTCTTGTGTTTCTAAATTTCTTGATAAAGTGAAAAATGGGTGAATATGTCTCCATGAAACCTAGAAGGGCTACTAAGGCATAGCTACTTAAGTGTAACCCATATTTGTTATGGCCAACCTGTGAGGATATTAAAGGTGACCCATGTATATGCCTTAAGGGTGAAGTCATGTGTTATGGCTGGCAAGCAAGGTTGTGATCATAATAATCATGAAGACTCTATAAAAGGTGAAACCAAATGTGATGGTTTCTAGGCTTTTTGAATAGACTTGAGAGACCTGAGAGAAGAGGTGTGTGTGTAAGAGTTTTGGAGCAAAGGAAAGGGTGTGTGTCCAGTGGATGGGTTATACAAAATAGTAGGTTGATTGTGTGTATGAACTATAGGTCATATTTCTGATGTCAAGGATAGTACTCTTACAAGTTTGAAGATTGAGGATGAGCGAAGAGGTCTAGAGTGATCCAAAAAGATGTTTTAGATGTCTTGAGTGTGAATGAAGGATAGATGATGTATATATAATATTGGTGGTTGATTTGAGAGGTAAATCAAAGTGTGGTCTATGTGTATAACCATTTGGTCATATTGGTAAGGTTATGATAGATTTGTTGCTAAGAAGTTTAGTGTGATCTAAGAGGTGGGTTTGGATGTTTGTGGTTATGTGTAGAGTTGAAGAGAGCTGATATACATTGTATCTCCATTAGATTGGTAGGAAATCAGTGATTAGTAAATGTTTATTTCATAGGTGTTGGGAGGGTTCTCAAAATCTAGGTCATAAGGACTTGACCAATAAGTATTTATAAGGATTTGATCATATTAGGGGAAGATGTTCCTTATGAAATAGGTATTGCACTAAAACCAATCAGAATGACTTGATCATCCTAGGGGTAGGTGCTCTTTGTGAAATAAGTGTTCCACTAAATTTTGGTTAGAAGGACTTGACCAATCTCATGTTTGTGATCATCTTATAAGATAAGTAGTTCATGTTTTTGTAGGCTTGAGAGTTGGTTTTATTCCCCAAGAAGGTTTCCCACATAGATCTTGTGTTGTGTCTATGTGATATTGAATTATCTTCATTATTCATTACTATAAACATATTGTATGCTTCATGAATGGTTGTATTGAATGCTTAAGTGTTTGAAGGGTTTGTAAATTGAATTAGATTATTTATCACCACTGATTCACCCCCACCTTCCTTTCAGTGATCGTACCTCTAACATACATTAGCACATATTGCTAGGCATATTACTCACTTTTTAGACTTCTTTGAAAATAATGATATATATTAAAGGACCTAATATATGGATTCTAAGGTTATGGACTTGAACATTTTTAAATCATGAGTTTTAAATTAAAACATGACCTAGGTCATATAGCATTACATGAGATAAATGTATTATATTAATTATTTGGGATGTGGTAAGTTGTAATGTGTTAGATATAAGATAAATTGATAAGTATAATTTCAACCTGGTTAGTTGCATTTGGTTCAAAATAACCTTTAGCTATTTATGGATAGCCATCGATGGATCCACAATATAACATATGGGAATTTAATGAGCTCAAGACTCAATTTTAGATCCTTTTGTATCCAAGACAATTGTCAATAACAAAACTTTAATATTTTGTTACTAAGTTCTAGTAAAAATCATGGTGGTTGATTTGGTTATTGGTTAAGTATTTTTCTAAAATGGATAGTAAGGTGGCTAACTTTAGCCAAGCCATTTCAAATTTTGGTAGAAGTTGTAAGCCAATGATGTTGTGACACATTACTTAAAGCATTAACTATTGATTAATTGAATATAAAATTCATGATTTTTTTGTGTATTCATTTTCATTCATCAATGTTGCTAAGCAGAAGTGAAGCTTTGAAGGATAATCTACTGAGAATAATAAGAGAAGATACAAGATGAATGGAAAATTTTTGTTTGAGTTCTTTGGTCTATGACATATGTTGTAAATATTTTTTTATCTATTTTTAAAAATATTATTGCATACATAATGTTATTTTGAAATAATTTAGAAATGAAGCCTTGATTTGTAGAAAATATTCGATGGAATATTAGTTTTGAAGTATTTTAATGAGAATGCTTATATTGTTGACTAGTTGATCAAAGTTTTCTTTCTAATCATTTATATAAATAAATTGAATACATGCCATTCATCAGATATTTTTATTTTATATGGTCATTTTAATTTAAATATTTAGTATTTCTTATAATATTTTGGTATTATGAATTTTTTGGGTGTTTGAATAACTCTACATGTTAATTTTGTTTGAGAAGATAAAATGGTTTTAAATGGGTGCATTTTATGGTTTGTAATATCTTATGCATGCAAATCATTCTTTCTTGATAAATCAGTATTTTGTTTATATTGAATATTATGTACATGTATATATTTTCATGAAATGATAAAGTGAAATGGCTTAGTTATTTTTTGAATATTTCAAGTTATTTGAACCACTGACAACTGAAAGGTTTTTCTCAGTACTACATTATGTGTGTGCTTTGTCATTTGGTAACATTCATTTTTTTATTTTAAATACATTTCTCTATTTTCAAGATCATTTTGGTGTGAAATTTATATTTATGATAGTTTGATTTATCAATGGTTTTAATCTGTGAAGGCTTTTGGGTATTTGAAATAGTTTGCACGACATGTTTTTCAAGAAAATGGAAAAGAGATTTCAAATAAATTCTTTATAAAGTTTTGTATGTAGATTTTTTTAAGAAAGACATGTCATGTTGAATGAAAATAAAATAAAACTAAATACTACACATAGTTTATACATATTTGTGGTTTCTATGAAATATGGATTGGTCATCTTTCTCAGGGCTTTTTAGGACTTTGAATGTGATATTACGAGGTTTCTAGGTCTATGGAAACTTTCACTGCATATGATATTCTTGAAGCTTAGTCAAGATAATATACATGGGTTTATTTGTGTGAACTTTATTTTTCAAACAATTTTCAATATAATGTGTCAATTTGTATGCATTTATTTTATTGAAAGGTTTTATAGTTATTTGTGAAGCGGTAAAATAATGTGTCCTCAAAAGTTTTTAGTTTTCATCTCTTAATATCCTATTCAAATACATATATATTCTTGATTATTGATGTTATTTGATTTTGCTTTACAAATTCATACCTTAGTTATCTTATTCCATAATATAATATATGATCATTTTGAAGGAGGAATATATTTTGGTTTTTTATCATAATTAGAAAAATAGTGTAGATTGGTTTTGTGTGTAAGCTGTTGATTGTGAAATCATACTTTCATGAAAGTTGTAAAAATAAATGACTAATTTTTGTATGTTAATGTTGATATAGTTTCTCATATTTCTCCATATTTGGTGCATTTGAGATCTTATATTGCATTTATATATCTTTTTTGAATAGAGAAGTTTGAATTTACATAAAATTGATATTGGTCAAATTTTGATATAAGGAGAGATCTGATGTTGGTTATTGGCATAAGAGATTATTTGAAAAACATGAGTTGTATTATTTTTTGAGTCATTAGTTTGTTGACTAACATATGGGTGTATATACATATTTATTTAATAAAAAGATGCATAATATGAGAAATTTTTTTTCTTGACACAAAGGCATGTTGACAAATAACATAAAACATTGGTTTATTTTGAATTACATATGAAATGGTTCAAACATGTAGTTTACATGCATCTAGTTTTATGTTGATATATGGAGCATAATGCACATGTTATAATTTACTCATTTGTATGGTTAGGTTTTTGGTTAAAAAGATGTATTATTTCAATTTTCAATAAGTTTTTTAAAGTTCTAAGTTTAAGTTGCAAAATTCACATTTGGTTATTTTTTGGATAAAATGAAATATTGGTATGTGTTCTATTTTGAGTGCTTATCATGGGTATGCTTCTTAATATGTTAGGGTGGACCCCAATTTTACATAATTCAGGCATAAATGTTTGTGGTAGAGATGATGATAGACACAATGAGGGTATTCCTTCATGGGATAGTTTTCAAGGTAGATTATTTCATGACCATAGGGCTGCTAACACATTTACATGGCCTTTTAACCGTGGAACCCATGTATCCATTCACTTTGATTCTATAGACCCTATTTTTTTGGAATATACTTGATATTTTTTCTACCAATTCCTTTAATTTTTATGGTAATAAAGGTTGGAGGGGAACACTTTGGATAACTCATTCTTATGGATGAGGTAATCCAAATGAATCTTCTTAGATTATGCATACTAACATTGAGTCTAACCCACATGATAACCCTTAACATGGTGAACCTAATACTGTTCTTGATTTTAACAAAAAATTTGTTCAGCCAAATCCACTTGCGCCATTGAATGCTAGACCCCCTTCACTTAAAATTGATAGACCTACTTCTTGTAGTGAGAAATGTGCTATTAGCCCTATAGCACAACCCTTTTGACTCAAATGCTCAAAAAGGTGAAGTTGGAAATTGAAGATTCTAAGGACACTCAGTTGATTGAGATTACCACTACTTCTATGGAGTACAAAAAATACCAAATTAATAAGGGTGCCCCTTTAATTGATTTATTTTTTAATGTTGAGTCAGATTAAACTTTTATTTTATTTTTTTGTTCATGTTTGATACTTTGACTTGTTGTCATGATACGAGATTTTTTAACATGTTGATATTATTTTTGGTGTTATTAAGTATAATTTTATGGCAATAGACTATGTTATATATAACATATTTATTTGGCACATCCACTTAATTATGGATAAATGTCTATGGATCTTGATGTGAGTGTTTGAATTTATTTAATTGTTAGTATTTTTTGAATGCTTATTTATGCATATTTATATGTTTATTTAAATGATCTCAAGTGAGTAGAGATACCCCACTGATTATAAACATTATTGGTCCATTATTTTAATTTAATTTGAACTCTTGGAATTTATTTTAAGTCTAACTTATAAAGTTAAGTTATGAAGTTAAGTGACTTTTAAAATGTTAATTAATCTTGACAAAGTTGTAACTTGTTTCCTAACTATCTCTAAATGGGACTAATTTATAAAGAGATTAAAGACACATTTAAAAAAGAGAAACATACAGGTATCAAGATCTCTTCTAAGTTTGAAATTTTTCTATATTTTTTTCTTTTGTGCAAACATCTATGAGATTGAATAATCATTTGTAGATAAACCAAACAATGTATTCTCTGACAGTGTAGTAATATATTTGAATAATGTAGGTATATCTAGATTTGTTGATTTATTTATAGCTAATTTTCTAAATATTAACAAGCACTAATAGAACTTTATGATTGTTGATATTTGATCATATGTGTAAAAAAAATTGTACTTGACTTGAATAATGATAAATACCTCATATTTTATAATAAATTATTAATATGTTGGTTGTACTTTGATTTTCATTTGAATATCATGTTTTTAATTAGACTCTTTTCATTTTTTTCTCAATAAAGTTATCTTTTATACCCATAAGTCAATTCTTATTCCAAGTCTTGCAATCTTTTTTTTTTTAAGTTTAGTCTTATATTTCTATCTTAGATTTATTTTTTATTTTTTTATTTTCTTATATAATTAGTTTATTTAGTCTTATTTTATATTTTATTATCTTATTCTTTATATTTAATTTATTAGTATTCTAGTTGTTTTCTTATTTCCATAGTTATAACATTTATCTTGATTAATTTTCTAACATACTAACAATATTCTTAAATTTTAATTGGTTTTAACATTTAGATCAGCTTTAGGTTTCTTTATTTTTTTATAGGTGTCTATTTACTTTTATTAGTTATTTTGGATTAATTTCATCCTTGTAGTGTGAACATGCATATTAGATGCAAATTTTAGCAAATCTAAGTATTATGTCCTTCAAGGGATTTCCTAGCCCATAGGTTTTTCTCTATTCAATAGGTTAGATGAGAATTTATAATTGATCTAAGATTGATTAATATTACATTGAAATAGTGATTAGCATATTTTATTAGAGCATTGTCAATAAGTATCTTTCTTCTAGACATGATTGATAATAATGTTATATTTGATTGATTTATATAAGCTTGATTTATATTTATTATTGAATGTACTAATTCCTAGAACTTGAAAGACACCTTTTACATGCCTTAAAACTAATTTTCAACCATAAGTCTCTTATGATTAAACTTGTATTATTCCATCTTGACCTTCTCAATAAGTGAACGGGTTGATTCGTTGATGCAAAAAAAATCATCATAAAAAAATTTGGTGACTCCGCTAGAGAATTTTAAATCAATTTTATTTATTTATACAATTATTTATTTTTGTCTTCATGATTTTTCATCTTATCCCATTAACATAATTGGCCACTAGTTTTTAGATCATACTTGTCATAATTTGTTACCCAGATTTTGATTCTAGTTTCATGGTTATTTCTTGCTTGGTTATGGAAAATATGGATGAGGTCACTCAAGAATGTATTTACATCAGAAACCTAATAAAAAATCAAGTAGATCAAGGTCTAATTGTTAGGTTGTGGAGCTAAAAGCTTCACTGATGCAAACAGGGGAGGAGGTTGCTGAGTGTCACAGTCACTGGCGTCGATCAGGCCAACTGATGTCGGTCAGGGGTAGACAGGAAGGCAACCGACATTGGTCAGGATCAGCTGACTTCAGTCATCTCCAGACTAATAAAGACCAATGTTGGTCACCTGTGCAGTTCTGAACTGCGAGTTCCATGGATAGTTCGTTAATGAACTGGTTGTTTGCATGTTAAAGGCTAATTTAGTCTTGGAGCTATGGATCTAATTATTGTAATTGGATGTCTAATTATTTTTTGCATGAGATCTATATAATAGACTCATGGGCTATATTGTAATTTGTTCTAGTTTGAGTTGAGCTTGGTTAGCTCCTTCTGAGAGTGAAGAGAGCAAGGGTAGCTCCTCCTAGTTCCACAAGGGTGTCGAGTGTGTATGATCAAGTTGGTCTACAGGTGTGCAAGATTAGAGAGAAGATCCACTGGGGTACTAGGTTGAAGAATCATAAGGACTTGGTGAGGTAAAGACAAGGGTTCTTCAGGGTGTAGAGAGATCTACATGGTAAGTATGATCAATTGATTTGTAGGTGTTTGTGTGTGCAAGGTCTAAGGTGGATCTGCAAGATAGAAAGGTCAAAGGAGATGGGAAACACAACAAGGTGCAAGATCAAGGAGATCTACTTGGAGTGCATGAAGCACTTATGGAGTGCATGGAGCACTTGTGTATTGGTAGTAGTGATACTGACTGGTGGTACTGGCAGTAGTGATATTGATTGGTTGGAGGTGAACAACAACTCTGGGCTTGAGTTGTGTGTTGGGACCGTAAGAGAGAGAGTGAGCTCTTGAAGAGATTTACTATTTATGCCCTAGAGGTGTGGGAGCCCTAGAGGTGTGTAAGGAAGAAGACTGTGGCATCTTCTTTGTTGTATTTCCTTCTAGAAGAGTATTAATAAAACTGGGTATTGTCTCTCATATTTTGTGTTAGTTTTGAATTCTAGTTACTTGTTACTTCTGGTTTAATTCTACATGTTTAGTTTCTTGGTAATCAATGGTGCTTTCGGGTCCTAACAGTTGGTATCAGAGCTCAGGTTCACTTATAGTTGGTATTAGAGCTAAGGTTGCAAGGAGTAGGTTTGTGTTTGATTACAGGTCACTCTCAGGGGTTTCTGATTGAGTGGGAGTATAGCAATGGCAGAAAAAAGTACACTAAGAATGGAGGAATTGAAAAGCATGAATGGTCAATTATGGTGTTACGAAAAGAAAGAGTAGGTAAAAAAATATTGTTGGTTGGTAGAAGATTAGCATGAAGGAACTGAAGAAGTAGATGTTGCAGGTGTTGTTGTACAAGATGCTCTGGGATGTTCCTTGGATAAAGTAGAATCTTGGTTTATAGATTCTATTGCCTCTTTCCATGTAGCCCCAAATAGAGGGGTTGGTGAGCCTTATCAAAGTATTGGCAAAGGGGAAGTGTTGCTGAAATTGTAGGCAGCCAACACATGGGTGTTGAAGAAGGTCATGTAAGTCCCAGTCTTGAAGATGCAACTAATTTCTTTAGGAAATTTGGGTGATGAGAGATGCACAGGAACTCTCACAGTGGATGCACTTGAATTAGCATGTGATAAGAAAGTAGGTACTCTTTATCTACTTGCTTGTATTACTGATTCTTCTTCTATTACAAGGACGTGGCTTTGTAGGCTTGGTCACATGAGCAGGAAGGAGATGCATTTTCTTAAGAGGAAGTCAGATGTGTTTGACAGACTTAAGAACTAGAAAGCCTTGGTGTTCATGGAGGAGATGATAGATAGAGATTAGTGGATGGGACTGAGTAACTCTGAGTAGGGCAGTTTGGATAGGGTTTTGATCCAAAGAGAGCTCACAGTTAAAAATTCATCACTCACAGGAAAAACATAGGTATTGGCATCAGTCATGTAAAATCAGTGTCGAACAGATAGGCACCGACGTCGGTCATGTGCAGACAGGCAAAGTCAGTGGTGTCAGGCAGGTGGAGACTGACATCGATAGGATAACTAGCATTGGTGACCTAGACAGTCGCATGGAACTGATGTTGATTGGATGTAGACTATGTGGTGATTGAGGTCGATCACTGGAATGAATTTTAGGCAGACAGCAAGCTGTCAAGGAGTCTCAAATGCCCATGTGGAGGATTGAAAGGGTAAGTAAGCCTCAAATTTGTTATTCCTCTTCTTTATACTAGTTGCTCACTACAGAGCAGGAAGGATCCAGGAAACAATGGGAGCATGGCATGAACAGGATGTAGAACCAAATTGGAGATTTGGTAGAGTTGCCAGCTAGGATAAAAGCAATGAGAGATGAATGGATTCCTCGGTTAAAGAATAAAGAGAATGGATACATGAGACGGAAGGCTAGGTCATATGGTCTTGAGGAAGCTTTAAGACAGTGGTACAGGTTTGATAGATGGATGACAAAGCATGGCTTTAGTCAATGTCATTATAACTACTGTGATTTCTTTACTAGGTGGGTGATGATTGCAACATCATCCTGTTACTGTATGTTGTGTGTTTGCTTGATGCAGGGTTACACATACAGGGTTTTTTCTAAGCTAAAGGTAATATTAGTTTAGAGGTGTGTCATGAAGAATTTGGAGGAGCAAAATTCTTTGGCATAAGTGTGTTCTAGAGACATGGAAGGTCACAGGTTGATTTGGTCTTTGGATGATTGTGTGAAATCAGTCAGCACACCGAGGGTTAAACAGTTCTATGAACAGTGTCCTGATTCACATGATGAGGTTGAGTACATGTGTACTCCCTGAGTTTGCCCAAGTAGTGGGTGATGTCAAAAAGTTTGTAGTCAATCTAGGAAGGAAGCACTGGAAAGCGGTTCAGTGAGTTCTCAGGTATCTGAGAGGGACTAGTAGTAGGGATTCATGTTATGTAGGGTCAAGTACTTCAGTTTTGGCAGGTTACTTGGATGATAGGTGTTGCATCACAGGTTTTTTGGTGGTTGGTCTTCAAGGTTGAGCTTGAAGAGGGATACAAGCTAGGAAATAGATTAGATAGTGTACAGGTACAGGTATAGGTACAGTACAGTTATTTATCTCTAAGTGGGAGATTGTTAGGTTGTGGAGCTAAAAGCTTCACTGATGCAAACAGGGAAGGAGGTTGCTAAGTGTCATAATCACTGGCATTGGTCAAGCCAACCAACATCAGTCAAGGGTAGACAAGAAGGCAACTGACATCGGTTAGGATTGGCTGATGTCGATCATCTCCAGACTAATAAGGACCGACATCGATCGCTTGTGTGGTTCTGAACTATGAGTTCCATGGACAGTTCGTTAACGAACCAGTTGTTTGCATGTTAAAGGCTAATTTTAGTCTTAGAGCTATGGATCTAATTATTATAATTGGATGTCTAATTATTGTTTGCATGAGATCTATATAATAGACTCATGGGTTATATTGTAATTTGTTCTAGTTTGAGTTGAGCTTGGTTAGCTCCTTTTGAGAGTGAAGAGAGCAAGGGTAGCTCCTCCTAGTTCCACAGGAGTGCCAAGTGTGTATGATCAAGTTGGTCTATAGGTGTGCAAGATCAGGGAGAATATCCATTGGGGTACTGGGTTGAATAATCATAAGGACTTGGTGAGGCAAGGATAAGGGTTCTTCAGGGTGTAGAGAGATCTACATGGTAAGTATGATCAGTTGATTTGCAGGTGTTTGTGTGTGTAAGGTCTAAGGTGGATCTACAAGATAGCAAGGTCAAAGGAGACGGGAAACACAACAAGGTGCAAGATCAGGGAGATCTACTTAGAGTGCGTGGAGCACTTGTGGAGTGCATGGACCACTTGTGTACTAGCAGTAGTGATACTAACTAGTGGTATTGGCAGTAGTGATACTGACTGGTTGGAGGTGAATAGCAACTCTAGGCTTGAGTTGTGTGTTGGGACCGTAAGAGAGAGAGTGACCTCTTGAAGAGATTTACTGTTTATGCCCTAGAGGTGTGGGAGCCCTAGAGGTGTGTAAGGAAGAAGACTGTGGCATCTTCTTTGTTGTATTTCCTTCTGGAAGAGTATTAATACAATTGGGTATTGTCTCTCATATTCTGTGTTATTTTTGAATTCTAGTTACTTGTTACTTCTGGTTTAATTCCACATGTTTAGTTGCTTGGTAATCAATGGTGCTTTCGGGTCCTAACACTAATAACTTTGTTTATGCTTTCTTTTGAAGAAAATGAATCCATAGGGGAATATTTTTTATGATTTCTTTGGAAATTAAATGAAATCCATATTTATTTTAGACTAAGTGGTGAACTTTTATTTCTCTATTGAAAGAATAATCTACCTAATAATTATACTAAAATTATTTATAAAATTGGTATTGTTGAATTTAACTTAACCTTGATATTTCCTCACATTCAAAGGTAAAATCAATATTTTTGTAAACTTTTTTCAATCAATCATGATATGTTCAAATGTAAATAAAATATCTGCATTAATGTTAGATTTTAAACATAAATTTATTAAATATTTTTTTATTTTTTATATGACAAAATAATGGCATTAAATAATGAAAATGACTTTCAAGGATTATAATATAGTTTAGATTCTACATTGAAATGTTTTGATTTAGAATAATATCTTGATTTTTCTCCATATTCATAATTAGAATGATCTATTTTATTTGATCTACCTAATCAATCATTTAAATCTGATTCATTTTTTAATAATAACCTTTTATCAAACATAACTATTCCAAATTTTCTTTTATATATGGATATTAAAAAATCTAATGATGTTTTTAATAATCATGAACTAGAAAATCCCAATTTAGATAAGGAAATTTCTTTGGATTTAGAATTTTCTTGCTTTCCCAATAAGAATAGTTATTCTCCTTATGACTTTATCAATGTTTATAATAATATCAAATCTAATTCAATTTTATAATGATAACTATCCTATTTCTTTTAATTCAAAATATCATGATCAAGATGAAAGTTTTGATCTTTTTGATGCTAAATTAAGTACTATAGCAATAGAAAAGAATTTTGAAGATCTTGATGTTATAAATACAAAGATATGTAATCAATTAATAAAAATTGAATATGAAAGGTTTGATTTTCCAAATTTTCCATATCATGATGTAGTATTAACAAGTGAAAAAAATGTTGAACTTTCTCTTAAAAGCTGGTATTGCCCTTCAAAGAATCCTGAAGTTCTCTTCTTATGGAAAATTACTCTTCCCCATATCTGGTGGGGAATATGGAAGGAAAGAAATAACCGAATATTCAGAAACAAAGAGCTCCCTGGATGGGTGGTTGGCCAGAACATCATCAGAGCTCTTAAGGAAAAATTTTCTTCTCAAAAAAATCTAAGCTCTAATCTAAATGTGGATAATCCCCTGAGGAAGGACATTACTCTCGATAAACATGATAACCCTAGATCAGATGTGACTTGGATTAGTCCGCCTCAAGAATGGATTAAAGGTAATTTTGACGGTGCAGCAAAAGGGAACCCGAGAAATGCTGGTTGTGGTGGTGTTTTGAGAAAGCATGTGGGAATGGTTATTGATGCTATTGCAATTCCCATAGGTATATCTAATTGCCATATTACAGAAGCTACAGCTGCTCTACAGACCCTTAAATTAGCTGTGGATTTGGGATATTCTAAATTATGGCTTGAAGGGGACTCTTTGAATGTTATTAATATCCTTAATAATAAGAATTCAGTGTCTTGGACCATAGAGGATAAGGTTAAGGAGATGAAAACCCTTATGAAGAAATTTAAAGAAATAAAAATCACCCATACCTACCGTGAAGCCAATGGTGTTGCAGATTGGCTTGCAAATTGTGCTGTTCGGGAGGGGCATAAAGTGAGGTGGGATGAAACCTTAGAAAGGAACATGGATTTAAAGGCGATCATTCTTCTTGATGCCACACATGCGAATGAAGGAAGGATTGGAGTGTATCAAAATCTTAATGAGTAGGAGGAGTGGCAGCACGGGGAAAGAAACCCAATTATTAAAAAGCAAGGCCCTCAAGAGGGAGAAGCGGATCCTGAAAAGCCATAAACAAATTCAATGTCCAAATCAAGCTGACAGTAGCAGGATCCAGGGTAACATCCATAGTAAACGGGATTCTAAGAAAATGAGTATGGTGCGTGAAAGGAAGGGAGAACCCCGTAAATAGGAACCCAAGAGTTGTGCAGAATGGAGAGAGAAACACCAAGTCTGGAGAATTTTGTAGAAAGGAAATGTCATGAGTTACATGGAAAGGCTTCACGGCTCTAAACCGCACATCACGACGGCCTTCTTTAAAAATTGGTCTGACGACAGGGTCACCCTGCATGGCGTAACTGTTAATTTAACTGAGGATTTTCTTGCCGAGGTTACAGGTTTGTCAATGGAAGGAATCAAATTTTCAAAGCAAACCAGCATATCGAACGAAGCATTCTGCAAATTCCCCAAAATGGATGAGGAGGAGCAGAAAATGGTAAAAAATGGGGATTTTTATGAGTTGGATCAGATAAAAGGGATTTGGAGGGATGTCCTAAGTTGTATTAGGGAATACTTCATCCTGGATGGTAGAAGTAAATGAGTGCATAAGTTCCACTTCGTCTTCCTCAACCACTTCAGGCACAAGGTAAGATTATCTTTTCCTTTCTACCTTCGCTACTCCCTGATTCAAAGCCTTTATGCTCATAAGAAGAAAGACTTGCGCCCTATTCTTCATGAAGGCCTTATTCTACTCATTGAAGGCTTTTGCAAGAATAGGGCAATGGTAAAGTGTCCCAAACAGGGGAAAAACAAGTTGACAGGAAATAAAAAGGATGAAAATGAAAGTAGAAGAGGCAAAATTAAGACCCCTAATCCTAATACACAGAATGCAGTAGGAGAAAGGGGTCGGGAGAGAATTGGAGAACCCGTGGAGGAAAATCTGGTGGAAGAAGAAGGAACAGAGAGCTAGGAAACCAATTCTAGTAATGATGAAGAAGGATCTGAGGATATGGAAAAAGACAAAGTCAATACTGAGGAGGACTCTGTGACCAGAACAGAAGAGAAGGAGGAAAACCAGAAAGATGAGGAGGATGACACTGTCTAGGAAGATTCTGGTGAGGACCCAATGTCAAAGAATGAAAAGGAAATCCCAGTCCAAGAAAATATTCAAAACATGGAGATGGAAATTGAAGAAGGATTCAATGAGCGGGAATTAAAGAGCCAAGAAGACTTCTTTGAAGAAGCTAGAAATAGCCCAAACGAAAAGGTTGAGGACTGGAAAGGGAAGAAACAGAATGAGGAAATACACACTCCTTTGATTTGGGTTAACAGTAAAGCTGAGTCTTCTTCCCAATTAGATTCCTGGTTGTTTAGGGAGATCATTGATCTCAAGAAAAAAGAGGAAACTTTGGAAGAATCTCTGAAAGCTGCTTGGAACAAAGTAAACGACATGGAAAATCAATTAAGCGAGATCCCTGTGAAGCTCAAAGTTTATGAAAACAATCTCCGGGAGCTTATAAAGGATAACAGAAAGAAAATGGATGAAGTAACATCCAATATTTGTGCAGCTACTATCAATATTGGGAAACGTGCCAATGAGGAGATGAAAGTACTAGAGGGCCCCTGCAAGAGGACAAGGCAAAGTTCCAAAAAGAAAGACACACAAAAAGGAGCTTTACTGGAGGCTTCCACCCAGGAAATTACTTTGAAAGAAAAAGAAGCCATGAAGTTGATTCTGGAACTGGATGAATAATCTGGTCCTTTTTTCCGGTTAAGAAACTGGTACTGATCTCTGGTTTTATTTTGATAGTTTTTCTGTTTGTTGTTCTTTCAGACTTTTGTTTTTTGGGTCTTGTTCGGCTGTATCTCTATGGTTTCAGGACCACTCTAAATCTGTTTTTTACTACATCTCTGTAGTGTTTTTAAGGCGTTGCCTGTGGGCTTAGATTGCTCTTTTTTTGCTCTTTGTTAAAGGGTTTTGGGGCCCCTTCAAAACCTGCTTTTACCTCTAATCTAAAACAAGTGAATATGACAAGTTTCATTATTTTTTTCCAAAATCAAATTTAGAAGGCTTGATAAATAATATTGATTATAAATGTCACAAATTTTATGACTTTATATAGTTTAAAACAATAATTCCTATTGAATATGTGAAATATTAAAATATTTAAAATTATTTAATAAAGATCGACATGGAAGATACACTTGAATAATCAAATCATGTTCTTGATCTAAATTTCCTTTATCCTAATTTTAAAAATCTTTCTCTTTTTGAATTGAAAAGATATTCTTTCATATACATTACAAGATCCAAAATTTGGTAAATACAATGATGATTCAATTTTTTTTATTCAAGGATATATGATGTGTCTATCATGTTCTCTTATTTCCTTTAAATCTTATGTTTGATGTATGATGAATATATTCATGTTGAAATTAATTTCATACATTATAATTATGTTAAAATAGATCATTTGTTGGTTATTATTATACTACTTTTTTGGATTAATTCTTATTTATGTACTTTTATCTTTTAACATTGATTTATCCTTCATTTTGTTTCATAGTGGGATAATTTTGATTTTGGTTAAATTATTTTATTTCTATTTTGATTTTGTATGTATTTTGTCAATTTTAATTTGTTATTTTTTATTTTTTCTTTATTTCTTTTAGTTTGGGTTTAACTTTTGTTAAGATACAAGTATTCATGATTATGAAGGAAGAGGACTTGCAAGATTTTTTATATCACTGTAAGTTTTTAATTATTTGAGATATTATTGTATGCTTATTTGAGATATAATTCTTTATGATTGAGCAAAAATTGAATATAAATGTGTTGGAAGCATTATTTAGTTTTCAAAATTTGTATCTAGGTTGTGCATTAGCTATTTATCGAGCCCAAAATTTTATGTTTAATCTTTCCCATTTCTTTATGTGATGATATCTAAACAATTCATCCCTAAATATTTTTCTCATTTTAAAGGGGTTAATCCATAGATATTTGAGAAAATATGTAACTATTGACTCTTCAAGTCACCAAATACATTAAACTATTTTACATAGGGATGCACATGGAAAGATGTGAGCACAAGGGGGGAGATCATTATTCAATCTAGCCCAGCACCCAAGATCATAATTTATTAAACCTACAAAATGAGAGCAAAGGCATGCACAGAGATAGAATTTAATTTTTACACACAAAAATAAATGTACCCTATCATACATGAAGATTGAATTCAAAATACTACACTTGAGAAAAATCAACTTATACAATGTCATATTTCTTAAATTAAGCTTACATATAGATGTCTCTCACAAACACCCAAATATTGTAGTAATTTTATACCTACACCTCAACTAAGTAATCATGTGTGACTATGGATAAAGACTTGTTGCATGCCTTGCATAAATATTTATGTTCGCTCATGCAAAACGTGGCACTATAGGTGCATGAAAGTCATGTGTGCAAGGTTCCAAGACTTTAGAAAATGTGTGTGGTGAAGTGTGTAGAGCACAAGATCCCATTATGTTTACATGTGTGAGATCCTCATTCTTCATATTCACTTCTCTTTATAATACTTCTTATATACAACTGATAGACTCCCACACCTAGTCGTAGAGATTTAGATACACACCTTCATGATTCATAAACCATGACCTATGTTTCTCACCACTTACTTCATGATATTACAACCCACAAACATCATTATGATATTATAATTCAATGCCTAACCTTTCACAATAATTCCCCATGCACACCTTTACATAGAACATATCAAAATCCAAAGCATGTGTGGGTAAGGTGCATAAAGTGTAGGTTCAAATTTATGAGTTCACCCATAAAATATCCATTTTTATATGCACTCTTCTTTAGGAAGTTTCTTTTTCCCAAATGATGAGGTCTCATTCCTAATCACAAAATACTACACCTATGACTTCAAAATTCATAGGCTAAAACCCAAACCATGTATCATCTCCTCTACAGACTCACAACTCCTAAATGACTTGTGCGTGTACCTTTGTGAAGAGTATATCCAAATCAAAGGCATGTGTATGGTCTAGTACACACATTATATTAAAAGTAATGTGCATGCTCCCTTACACATAAAAATTAGAAAAGTATAAGGTGCACACTTTATAGTGCACAAATGGTTCCTAAGGGCACAAGGTGTAGATTTCCATTACACGCATAAGATGACATGGCATAATTTAAAGGAGCCTATGTAGCTTCTATGTTAGCAAGTAAATATATATGGACTGATAGGTGGAATTCAAGTAAAGGTTGTGGTTGGAAGTAGTTAGGTGTTTAATGAATCCATGTTAGAATAATTTAAAAGTATAACCAATTGTTAGATGGTAGATCATGGCCATATGCCTCCCTTAACTGACTAAACATCCTTCATTCTTAGACACATGTAGATCCATGAGGATCCTTTCAACCACTTTAAGATTCAAATTTTAGACATAATTTAAGAAACATGGCTATTGGTGACATTTTCATGGTGATTTGGTCTTCCTAATCAACCTAGATCCCCAAGTACCAATTGATGAATTTAAGTTTTTATGTACCACCATAAGTGGTGAATTTATCACATAAAAACTTGCTTGAACCTATAAAAGCCTTGATTTTTATTGTATAAGCAACCATCTCTTTGGTATATCAAATCTCTATCCATTCAAATTTTTAATATTGACTTAAGCCTTGACATTAATGAGAACTAAACTATATTTCATTCATGATTTGTGTTATATGTGAATTAATGATTGTTAATATTTGTCTATGGATGTTCATCCTTCTCATTGATGTCCTTCCTTTACACCTATACATTGAATCAAGATTATTTATAGGTAACATGTTGTGTATACATGGGTATATGTATGTATTATCTATGGACTATTTATCATCCCTCTCAATGATGTGTTTTGATCCCTTACCTCTATGTGAAACACCTATGTAGTGGATACCTAATTTTAAGGTTGTGCATTCAGTCCCCTTAGTTTTATTATGTTGTAAGTTGGTGAGGTAATCACTCTACTCTTTGTGCATCACCACATTTCCATTTTAGTAAATCCATTACCTTCTTCCCCTCTTTCCCTCAAAATATTAGGTTTAACATTAGCCATAGATTTCATTCCTATTCTTATAAGTTTATGTGTTGGTCCTAAACTAGGTATACTTAGATTAGAAGTAATTCAACCTTATTTGAACATTCATCCTAAGGAGTACAAGGGTCCCACACCTTAGGGATGTTCTTATTGTTATGAATAGATACAAGATCTTCTATGCACGTTGGTAAGCTTAAATAATTTTGCACCATACACTGAGTAATTCCATGTCCCTTATCAAGTGCTCATGTTCCACACCCATCTTCAATCACCCCCGATGTAGTAGGATATCTATGGGTGCATGTTTTGAATGAAAATAATTTATGGCATGCCTAGTGGGACCAAAATTTGAAATATTTAACTAAGTATTTGGTGTTATTATTAGTCAATAGTGTTAAAGACAATATAAAGCACTTGACAACTCCAAAATGTTCAATCCACTAGTTTAAGCATCCTAAGTGTATACAAATATATCTTTCCACCCATATTCCATTCAAATAATACTATTATAACCTTTTATTACCTATATCAGGCCTAAAATACTCTTAGTTTCACCTAAAATTGGCCTAAACCATTAATATACCAACTACCCCATAGTGTTTACCTCCCTCCCACCCCAGCTCAACCCTTTTGGTATCTTGCTCATTCTCCAAACCATTCTCATCAAAGCATCATAAGTATCTTGTTGTAATTCAACTAGTAGATGAGGGAGATTGATAAAGAAATTATGGATGGTATAATGTAGAAGGATCTCACTCAACAATCTTATCTTCACTAAGAGGAAAGGGAGATTAAATTATATATGAGGAAGAATGCTTGGCTAGGAAAATCAAAAACAAAGAAGAGAATATACATCAAATCCTTATGTAAATGTAGTAGATTGAGTCCAAATCAATCCCTTATATTCCTAACTTCTATAAATCTTCCCTTGCAACTATAGATCAGTCTATGAGGTAGGAAGTTTCTATGTTCAAAGTACCCAGCTTCAAGAAAGGTAAACCTTTTGAACTCTCAAGTGGGCCTCCCATTTTTAATATCTTGAGTTTCACAGGTCCCCCTTCTTTGAGAGATCTTATACCCTTACCAATTACAAATATTTTTCTTCTTCAAGAGCCTCAATCCCAACCATGGTAACATTTTTTGACTAATTAACCTGATATTAGGATGCCTAACCTAGTTAATGCCACTCCTACTACACCAATCAAAACCTCTTGTCCACCCACCATCTCCCTTTTCAAAGGAGGGCTAGTTATATGGATAAAAAATGAAGATCATTTAGGTGAAGAGGAAGATACATCACATGAGGAGGATGAGGAGATAATTATTGGCAACCCTCTTTCTATCATCAAGCTAGAAAGGTTAGACCTAGAATAGTGGGAATAAAATTGTTCTAGTTTGCCTAGTTTTGATCTCATGGAGGAAATGGTCCCCAAGGATGAAGGGTTAAATTCCCTTCATGAGGAGGATTTTTAGACCCCTAACCTATTGGTATAACTCCCTCACTTCATTAAGGAATAAATAAGTGCACTTCCTCCTCCTCTAGAGGAGGAATCCAAGAAGGAGGGAAAAGTTGGGACTATTAGCTTATTTGGGGAGATGCCACTTTACATAATAGATGTGGACCTTGAGGGTGAAAAAAGTGGAAATGTGGAGCTTATGATTTATAATGGATACCCTAATCATCCTACAAGTATTTTTTAGGCACCAACAGGTGGTAGGGAGTTTTAGGACTTATTAAGGATTTTGGAGGTAGGTTATGTTCCTCTTCAAGATTACTAGGGTCTAGCTAGGGCTAAAGGGCACAATTTTATAAAATAAATCTAAAACTAAGGATCTAGAGTTGATATGTTTGATATTTTAAAATATGTATATCAATACTTAGATTATCCCATATGCACTTTTACCCCCCTAAGAGGCAATGTAAGCATGTTTTGGTCTCAACCTCTAAATAAGTATCACCCAATACCTCTTGAGGTCAAACTTATCATGTAGCATAAAGATGAGGAGGAGTTCATAATAATAAGTGGTATTTATTTTTACCCTCTTATGAAATTAATAAGGGAGTTTCTAAAGGACATGTTTAACTTTAATAAATAGCTCTGGTATAAACAAATAAGCCCACCCATTGAATAGGAAGGGCCTGAGTAGGTGTCAATCCTTGAGACCTTCCTTTTAAAATCTGGTGATTTACATTGTCATCTTGGAAATAAATTCTTTTCTTACTCATGCCTTCCACTCATAAATAGGCTTTTACATAGTAAAAAAAACCTCAGAGGCTTTTATTTTAACCTAGGGGGACCAAGGCCCTTATTTTTAGTTTGTATATAGAATAGTCACTTTTTCCCCTAAGTGCATATTTCCACATTGTGAATAGTCATAGTTTAGCTATTTTACTTTCCTCTAGGTGCATCTCACACCTATTGTCTTTCCTTTGCCTTTTATTTTGTTAGAGGTAGGTCTTAGTTCAATTTAGTATATGTCTGATTACTCACTAGGAACTTGGTGCATATAATGAAATAATTCAACACCCTTGCATGCATGAGAGTTATGATTTCAAAGGAAATTCTCTCAAGCTTTTATGACTCCATTCCCAATGGATTGCTTCAAGATATTAGGTTCTTGCTTAGTAGGCAAGCATCCCACATAGGTCTCTAAAATGTTGAATCTTTAAGTCACCATGTAATTTGAACTCATTTGTATAGGGGCACTACATAAATATATGAGCATAAGGGGGATATCATTATTCAGTCCAACCCAACACCCAAGATCATAAGTTCTCAAATTTTATAGCATGATAATTAAGGCATGCATTGAGAGATAATTCAATTTCTATACATAGATATAAGTTTACCCTATCAGACATGAATATCAAATATAAGAATTCACACTTGATAAAAATAAAATTACATAATGTCATATTTATTAAATTAATCTTGTGCGTAGATATCTCTCACAAACACCTGAACTCAATAGTCAATGAAAGTTCACACCGGTACCAAGTATCCATGCATACCTATGGAAAAATCTTTGATGCATGTCCCACACAAATATTTCCATGCCCTCATGAAAAATGTGTTATTATAGGAATGCACATAATGTTTTAAGATATTATGTGTATACATGTCATAGATTTCATTTTTCCTCTTATAGGTCTATGTGTTGGTCCTAAACTAGGTACACTTAGATTATAAGGAATTTGACATTATCTGGAGGTTCATCCTAAGGAGATCAAGGTTCTCATACCTTAGGGATGTTCCCATTATTATAATGAGATACATGATCTTCTACACATGTTGGTAAGATTGAATACTTTCACACCATGTTCTGATTACTTATACACCCTATGCCAAGCACTCACACTCTACACCCATATTTAATCACCCCATGTGTAATAGGTTATCCATGGGTGAAAATTTTGAATGAAAATAGTAACCTATATCACATTCTCAAATTTTATTTTAATTACAAATTATTATTGCAACCTAATTACACAAGTGAATCTAGCTGACATCACTAGTGTTATGCTTATTTTTATCTCTTCTTCTTTTTCTAAAATTTTTGACATGTTTGGTTTTACCATATTTATGATTGAATCATGAAATCTAAAACTATTGGTGGGATCCAACTCATTTATATTTTTTTTAATATTTATCTTTTATGTGTATGATGTAATCATGAAATAATTGCTAATTTAAATATATTTATTTATCATGACATTAATCAAGTGATTTATAACATGAGTAACACATTAAATAATGTATTTAGATTCAACATAGAATGCACTATCATCATTTTTTAGGGTATAGTTATAAAATTCTTCAGACTTGACCATTATGAATAGTGATAGTTGTGTAGTTTTTGACATTTCATTCTTGTAAGTAATACAATTTTGATTTATATTAACTTTGCATCTAAAATAATGTAATAATGTAAACATAAATTATTGTTTATTTGATTACACTTGTCATGTTTTCAAAACAATAAGATTTCCCAAATTATAATACTTATAAGTGGTTGAATTTGAGAAGTTTCATACATGCACAAATCATTGGCATATTTCTAATGAAGTTTTGGTTATGATATATAGTTCATCTTCAAATACATCATCACGTATTTCTAGGCATATTGCTCATTTTATAAACTTCCTTGAAAATAATGATATATATTAAAATACAAAATATATGGTTTCAAAGGTTATGGACTTGAACATTCTCAAAGCATAAGTTTTCAATTAAAACATTACCTAATTCATGTAGCATTGCATGAGATAAATGTATTTGATCAATTATTTAGGATGTGATAAGTTGGAATGTGGCATATATAAGGTAATTTGGTAAGTCTGATTTCAACCATGATTAATTGCATTTGGTTTGAAGAAACCCTTGGCCATATATGGATAGTCATCAATGGATCCACCATGGAAATATAACATATGGAAAGTTAACGAACTTGATTCTCAATGTTTGATCCTTCTAGATTTGAGATAATTGGTGGTAAATGAACTTTAATATGTATTACTCACCTCAAGTAATAATAATGGTAGTTGATTTGGATATTGGTTAAGTAGTTTGATAAAATGGATAGTAAAGTGGTTAATTTTGGCTGAGCCATTTCCATTATCGGTAGAAGTTGTAAGCCAATGATGTTGTGACATGTTACTTCAAGCATTAATGGTTGATTACTTGAATACAAGAGTGAAATTTTTTTGTGTATTCATTATCATTTGTCAAGATTTATAAGTAGAAATGAAGCTTTGTTAGAAGGATAAGCTATTGATAAGAATAGTTAAGATATAAGATGAATGACAAAGTTTTGTTTAAGTTCTTTGGTATGTGAGGTATGTTGTAAAGATTTTTTATCAAGTTTTGACAATATTATTACATGCATAATGTTATTTTGAAAGTATTGAGAAATGAAGATGTGATTTATAGAAAATATACAGTGGATTATTGGGTTTGAAGTATTTTCATAATCATGCTTATATTATTGACTAGTTGGTCAAGGTTTTCTTTCTAATAATTTCTAGAAATAAATTGAATACATGACATGTATTGGAGATTATTATTTTGTATGGCTATTTTGACTAAAATATTTAATATTTCTTATTATATTTTGGTCTTGTTTTGATTTGTAATATCTTTTACACACAAATCATTCTTTCTTGAGAAATTGGTATTTTTTTTATATTGAGTATTTTGTATGTGGATATATTCATGTGAAATGATAAAGTGAAATGGCTTGGTTATTTTTTAAATATTTTTATTTATTTGAACCACTAAATTCTTTAAAAAAATTATAAATAGTACATTACGTATGTGTTTAGTCGTTCGACAATGTGCAATTTTTTTAATACATTTGTCTATTTTCAAGCTCATTAGTTTGGTGTGAAATTTCTAATTATGAGATTTTAATTTCTCAATGGTTTTAAGTTGTGAAGGATTTTGGGTATTTTAAATATTTTGTATGACATGTTTTTCAAAAAAAATAGAAAAGAGATATTTCAAATAAGTTCTTTATAAAGTTCTATATGTAGTTTTCTCTTGAGAAAAACATTTGATGTTGAATGGGGAAAAAATAAAAGTAAATACTACACATATTTTATGCAGATTTGTGGTTTTTATGAAATATATGGGTTGGTCATCTTTAATATAGTTTTTTAGAAGGACTGTGAAGGTGATATTATGAGGTTTGCCAGGTATATGGAAACTTTCAATGCATTTGATATTCTTAAAGCTCAATCAAGATAATATACATGGGTTTTATTTGTGTGAACTTTTTTTTTGAATAAATTTCAAGAAAATGTGTCAAGTTGTATGCATTTATTTTCTCAAAAGGTTTTATATCTATTTGTGAAGTGGAAAAATAATGTGTCCTCAAAGGTTTTCAGTTTTCATCTCTGTATCCTATTCAAATACATATATATTCTTGATTCTTGATGTTGTTTGATTTTAATTTCCAAATGCATACCTAATTCTTATTATTCCATACTATAATATATGATTGTTTTGAAGGAGGAATATATTTTAGTTTTTTTATCATAATTGGAAAAATAGTGTAGCATGGTTTTATGTGCAATCTGTTGGTTATGAAATCATACTTTCATGAAAGTTGTCAAAATAAAATGGTTGAGTTTTATAATTTTAAAATTTAAAAATTGCTCATATTTCCCCATATTTTCTTCAGTTGAGATCTTATATTACATTTCTATATCTTGTTCGAATAGAGAAGTTTCAATTTGCATACAATTGATATTGATCAAATTTTTATATAAAGAGAAATCTAATGCTGATTATTGGCATAAGGGATTCTTTTTCACATATGAATTATGTTTTCTCTAAGTTATTATTTTGTTGACTAACATGTGTGTGTGTGTGTGTGTGTGTGTGTGTGTGTGTGTGTGTGTGTGTGTGTGTGTGTGTGTGTGTGTGTGTGTGTGTGTGTGTGTGTGTGTGCGCGCGCGCGCGTGTGTGTGCGTGTGTGCGTGTGCGTGTGCGTGTGTGTGTGTGTGTGTGTGTGTGTGTGTGTGTGTGTGTGTGTGTGTGTGTGTGTGTGTGTGTGTGTGTGTGTGTGTGTGTGTGTGTGTGTGTGTGTGTGTGTTCGTTCAAGACAAAGATGTAGAATATGAGGTAATTGTTTTCTTGACACACAGGCATGTTGACAAATAGAATGAAATATTGGTTTTTTTTTAATTACATATGAAATGGTTTAAACATTCATTTTTCATGCATTTAATTTTATGATTATATATGGAGCATAATGCACTTGGAAGATTTTCATCATTTTTATAATTAGGGTTTTGGTTGAAATGATGTATTCTTTTAATATTCAATAAGTTTTATAAAGTTCTTAGTTTAATTTGTAAATTTGACATTTGGTTATTTTTTGGATAAAATGAAGTCTTGGTATATGTTCTATTTTGAGTGCTTATTACAAGTATGTAACTTAGTATGTCAGGGTGGACCCCAGATTTGCATAATTCATGCATAAATGTTTGGGATAGAGATGATGATATACATAGTGAGGTTACTCCTTCATGAGTTAGTTATCGAGGTCAATTCTTTCACAGTTATAAGGTTGCTAATAACTTTCCTCAACCTTTTAATTATGGAACCTATGTATCCATTCACTTTGATGTTACAGACCCTTTATTTTAAATATACTTGATGATGTTCTTGCTAATTCTTTTAATTTTCATGGTAATATAGGTTATATGGGATCACATTCAAGAACTCATCCTCATGGATGACGTACTCTAAATGAATATTATCAACATATGCATATTATCATTGAGTCTAGCCCACATAATACCTATTTGCATGGTTAACCTAAAAATGTTCTTTATTTTAATGCAAATACTGTTCAACCTAATCAAATTTTGCCATTGAATGCTATACCCCCTTTAGAAAAAACTTGAGAGACTTGTTTTTTCTAGCAAGAAACATGTTAAAAATTGAAGTTAAAAATTGATGATTTTGAGGGCATTCAATTGATTCAACTTCCCACTAATTTCATGGAGTACATAGAATACCAAATTGATAAGGGTTACTCTTTAATTGATTTAATTTAAAATGTTGATTCAGATTAAAATTTTATTTGATTTTATGTTTATGTTCAATACTTTGACTTGTTGTCATGATACTGAATATTTGAACTTGTGGATATTATTTTTTACAATATCTAGTATAGTTATATGATAATAGACTATGATATACAAAATTAATTTATTTTTCACATTTACTTAATTATGGATAAATGATTATATATTTTGATGTGATGAGTATTTAAATTTATTTAATTATTAGTATTATTTAATGCTTGTTTATGCATAGTTATATGTTTATTTAAATGATGTCAAGTGATGATGGCCCCGCCCATTAGAAATGTTATTGATCTATTATTTTAATTTTATTTTATCTCATAAGCTTTATTTTAATTCTAACTTATAAAGTTAAATTGTGAAGTTAATTAACCTTTAAAAAGTTAATTAATCTTAACAACTAACTAAAAGTTATTTGAAACTTGTTTTTTAATTTTATCTAAAAGAGACTAATTTATAAAGAGATTGAAGGCACATTACAAAGAGATAAAAATACAAGTAACAAGAAGTTTTAAATTTTTCCAACTTTTCTTCTTTTGTGGAAACATCTTTGAAATCAAATAATCATTTGTAGATAGACCAAACAATGCATTCTCTGATGATGAAGTAATGTGTTTGAATAATGTAGGTATATCCAAATTTCTTGATTTATTAATAAATGATTATTTGAATATTATTAATCATTAATATCATTTGATGATTGTAAATATGTAGTCAAATGTATAGAATTTCTTATACTTGACACAAATAATGATGAATTCCTCATAGTTTGTGATAAATTTTTAATCTATTGATTGTACTTTGATTTTAATTTCAAGATCATGTTTCTAATTAGAATCTTTTAATTTGATTCTCAATAAAGTTCCCTTTTATACCCATAATTTAATTCTTGTTCCAAGTCTCACAATCTTTATTTTATGTTAGTTTAGTTTTCATTTTTTATCTTACACTATTTTGTTATTCTCTTAAATAGTCAATTTGTTTAGTCTTATTTTATGGTTTATTCTCTTATTATTTATATTTAATTTCTTTATTATTTCTTAGTATTTTAGTTATTTTATTGTTTCCATAGTTGTAGCCTTTAATTTGATTAATTTTCTAACCTACTAACAATAGTCTTAAATTTTAACTAGTTTTAATATTTAGATCAACTTTAGGTTTCTTTCTTTTTATGTTTAGGTGTTTGTTTTCTTTTCTTAGTTTTTATAGATTATTTTCATCCTTGTAGTGTGAAAATGCATATTAGATATAAATTTCAATAGATCTGAGTATTTTGTCCTTCAATATATTGCCTAACTCATAGACCTTGTTTTGTTAGATAAGTCAGATGATAATTTATATTTGATCTGTTATTAATTAATAGTATATTGAAATAGTGATTAGCATATTAGATTAGAGACTTGTTTAAAAATATCTTTCCTATAGACATAATTGATATTAATTTTATATTTGATTAATTTATATAATCTTGATTTATATTTATTATTGACCGTATAATCCATAAAACTTGAAAGACCCTTTTTACACACCTTAGGACTAATTTTCAACCATAGATCACTTATGATTAAACTAGTATGATTTCAAATTGACCTTCATGATCGATGAATGGGTTAATTTGTTGACACAAAAAAAAATCATCAAAACTTCATTTTTATATATTTTTAGTCATTTTATCTTAATTATAATTAATACACCAATTGATTCTAAATTCTAATAACATAATAGTTAAAATATCCTCTTGTTAACATTTGTATTTTTTGTGTAATATATATTTGTACTTAGTCCTATGAGAACCAACTATTGGTTGATCTTGTTGTATCTATATTACTTTAATGATCCCTTTGTTCTTATATTTTTGAATCTATTATTATAAATCTCCATAATTTTTTGTCTCATGTCCATTGATTATATGGTAATAACAATATGATTTTCATTTTTGATGTGATAACCAACCCACGAATCTATCTAATAGAAGGTTAAAAAATCATTTTTTTATCAAGTGACATTTATAATATGATGTTAGGTTCATATTGAATGCTATTTACTTACAATGTTATGGAAGGCTTTGCATACATAAACTCCACTTTTTTCACTCCACTGTTTTGACTAAATATTTTTCTAAATTTAAGTATTCACCTTTGATAAACTAAAAATGTGAAGTGCTTAATGTACCTGAGTCATGATTTAATGTTTTTTTTTTTTTTTTTTAATGGTTTTATAGTGCACTTAGCATATGAGGTTCCCATCATGAGTTGATATTGGAATAATTATTTGCATTGCCATCATTTTTAATATCATAAAGTATTGTCTTTCCTTTATCCAATTCAAATTTTTCTTGAGTATAAATTTTCTATTTATCACTACTCTTTATATATGACTTGTCCTAATATTATCTCAAACCCATAGGTGTAAACATGTTATGAGGCAAGTGCTCATATAGATCAATAGATACAAAATTTATATGCACCAAATACTCATCTATGTTTTCTAGCATTTCATTATCATCATCAATGTCATCATCTCCTATGAATATACAATCTAGATCCTCTAAATTGACCAATAGATGAATATTTGGTATCATCTTTTTTTTTTCAATAATAGCTTGTGATTCCTTCATTTTTTTTAATTCATTAACACTTATGTAATTGGATCCTTATCATTTACATTACTTGATTCTCTAACCTCATATGTATGAATTATGTCTAATGGGATAATCTATGATGGTAGAATTATGGAAGAATGAATAGAATCTAATTATGAATTATCTGCATTATTATGTTACATCATTTTACAACATTTGAAGGAATCATTGTCTATAATATATGTATATTAATGTCCATTATGCATGAATTTTAAGCATATGTGTAGTGTAGATGGTATTTCTTCTATATAATGTATCCATGATTAAACTAAGAGTAAGTTATAACATAGATAATTACGAATGACTTGAAACATGGTAGTCAGTGTTTTGAGTCCCATTTTCACATCCAATGATATTGTTCAGAGCACTAGGAAAGGAATATTATCAAATCCCCTTATGTTCTTATTTGAATTTTTAATAGCATCTATTTGATAGCCAATGTTTGTAAGAATGTCATGTTTCATATGTCCAACCTTAAAAAATTATCCACTAACACCTTCTTAACTCCCTTCTTTAGTACTTCTACTTGAATGAATAGTGGAATATTTTGTTATATTGTATATTTGGTAGGAAAATATTTTTTTTTCTAATGAAATCATCTCTTCACCACTCTTTGATTCATTCATAATGGAGTAAAATTATGTAGGCTTTGTATCATTTTGTAAAGTTGTATCACATGGTGCCTAATATAGGATATCTTGATAGAGTGTTGACCTCTTTAATAGTTCAAGGATAGAAATAGTATCTTGAGGATTATTTAGTTGATCAATGATATCATACCCTTTGCTTTGATTGGGTGGTCTTATGGCATGTGGAGGGGGTTTAAGAGGAACATGTTGAGTACCTTCATTCTTTCATGCATGGTGGGACACCTAACCTCTTTATGTAGTGATTGCATAGACCATGGTATCTAATATAAGCCTTAGGAAAATAATGGGTGTGGATGGTAGCCATCATGACCTTGATATCTAGGGGGAGGATAAATAAAGGGATTTATGCATGTTATTTGAATTTTGGTATTAATTAGAAGAGACTCATATTGGATGTTTGAAAAATATGAATTACTAAGGAGGGTTAAATATTCTTCATGATGAATTTCAGCATTATAATTATTACACAATGATTTCACCCATTAAATTGCATAGTTGTTAAAGATATTGTGTGTTCTAGGAAATTAACATATAATGATTATAATCATAGCTTGACTTAGAAAGTAAAAGCTATGTATATCCACTATAGCCATGATTTATTTATGTGAACAAGGGGAAAACAAAACGCATATCTAAAATTAAGTCCTGAAAACAAAAATATGACACCATAAGGAAAAACAAAAAATACTAAGGGAAAACCTAGGGTTTCATATGCTCAAGATAAGGATAAATTTCACCAATATGTGTTACCTTATTTTGGATTAATGATCTAAACAATTATAAAAATGTGAATATTCATATTATATAAAGTATATATAAATTATGTAAATCTAAATGTAAAAGATGTTTATTTGCAATTTAAAATTTATAGAAATGACCAATATGACTAGGGTTATTATCTTATTTATATTATAGTTTGATATGAATCTATGTATATATGTTAGGAAGGAATAAATTTATATTTAGAGTAGCTTATATCTGCACTTGTTGAGATTCGTATGGTAGGGCACTGATGCCTATGGAAATTAAATCCATCTACTATATAAAAAAAATATCATGTGTATTATTCATTATATTTTAGGTTATTGTACCTACATATTAAGATTTTTCTATGAAATATCATATCTTTGGTCTTGTGTGCAAATGGAAAATCTTTTTTCCTTCACCTTAAAACCCTAGCTCCACTTTTGACACTAGGTTTTCTTATAAAATTAGATTAAATAAGATGGGCTAAGATAACCCCAACCACTCCCCAATGATTAGTTTAACACTGCCTACATTTCTAATACTTTGAATAGGACTTAAACTACACATAGTTCTCCCACTTAGGTTTATGTGTGTAATAGTGATCCACTAGTTTGGATGCAAACTATAATATAGTTTTAAAAAATTGAAAATATGTAAAATTAACTTGGATTTAGGTGATTCATACTTATCTAGGTCATGTTATTTTAAGACATTTTTGATTTGTAAGATTTAGGGTTGTCCCTCTCAATGTGTAAGTGATAAATAGATGTTTGATAGATAAGTACTAGATATGAATAGGCATAAGCCTAATGTGTTTAAATAGGTTACTCTATGGGTAATTTATTATGTTGTTGACATGTGAAATATACATTCTAGCCTATGGGAAGGATTTAAATTCATAAAAATGATCATTACAAGGTGCACAAATAGATCTAGTATGGTTGGATGAATCTATTAGCTAGATTTGTCTAAATATAATTGGAGGCATCAGAGGAATAAGAGTAGTGATATAATAATAAATAGATATTATTATTAGGATAATAATTAGATTAGGCATAGACTAAGGAATTATTTTGGGTGACTGGTAGAAAATTGGGAAGGCCAACTCCATAAAAATGTGAATGGCTAGGAAAGAGTGTAGACAAGAGTCATTTGTGTATGCACAAGTCTTGTATGGTAAGGATAAGTCAAGTTTGAAATTATAAAGTTTTTAATATTAGTTATATATGTATACATAACCAACCCTTTATGTTAAGTAGTTAATCACCTCTAATTTCACATAAATATTGGTATAAGAAATATGTTTCTTATTGTAGGTCTTAAAAGAAATATAAATCATTTCCCCCAAGGGAATTATGTATTCATGCAAGAATGAAGTCTACCCAATAATTGATAGGGAGGTTAAAAAACCTTACCCAAACTACTGATACTTTAGAGTATTTTTTGTATAAACTCTAAAATAGGGTTCCTTGACATCATGAAGAGCCTTGATCTACCAAAAAACCAAGTCCCCTGCTTAAACACCTTAGTTAAATATTATTGAGATGTTAAGGAAGAAATTAACAAACCCTTAGAATCATAACAAATATCTAAATTTCCTTCTTCTTTACATTGACTTAATACACATGTTTGTAGCTCTTGAAAATGTTGTCCACAACCTATAAATATGCATATTAGACCAAGTATATTTAAAATAACCATCTCTTTCTCTACTTAATTTTTTTAAAATGAGATAATAGGCTCTTCCTCAGTAATAATAATACAACCAAACTTCATCCATAGAATTAGATTCCTTGAATTATTAGCATGGTCCCATAAAATTTAAATGAAAATTAATATTTTCTGAAAATTTGTGAGATATGCCTTAAAATCCATAGCAATAATGATAGAATAGATTTTGGGCACAAATGTGATAATTGAAGACAAGTAACAATAGTTTTAGTAATGGAAACCATTGTTTAACCGTACATTACCTTATTTTAAACATTTTTGTTCAACACTTAACTCTCTGTTAACAATAAAAATTGATTTTACATGGATTTCTAAGGTGGTGTTTTACCCTAATTTCAATTTCAAAACCCCAATAGGATAGAAAATAGTAAAATAGTTCATATTATAATATATGACATTAAAGCATACATATGAATGTAAAATACTATAACTGGTTGTAATGAGTTGATAAATGGCATATGCTAAATATTTTAAGTAAAACAAAGAGATGGGTACTTAACTTTTCTAATTGAATGTCTAAGATTGTGTTTTATCAGTTAAAAATAAACTATAGTAGGCTTATATTTTTCCATTTTAGGAATTATGTTTTTGTCTATGTAGGGTTGGTTATATTGGATCTAGGTTATTATCAACTATTTATACTAGCCTATAGTGTTTGGAGTGATATATGTTGAAATATGGGTCTATGACCATACAACCACCTTCAACTATCTTTGCACACAACACCATAAATCAACATCATTCACATTCAAACCCTTGGTGTGCTTGTGAGAACTAGAAACCTATAAAAACTAGTAGAGTGTAATTATCTAAGCTAACCCCAATCAGCCCCATTGATGATTGACCCTTGTTTATGTATTTAAAACTTAGAGTAGGAAAATCAAGCCACATGTAGTTCTCCAACCTAATGTCATTATGAAATTGTGTTCATTTTCTATATGTATGCAACTAATGATTTGTTTTTTATACTTGACAATGCTTAGTTTGAATTGGATTTCATATTTTTTTGCCCCAACACATGCCATTTTTTTAAAAATCAAATAGGGACCTAGTTACCGTAAAAAAATTTGTAAGATGAAGACTAAATACATGATCTTTCGAGAAGATAACCTTAGAATCAAAATATTGACATATTTCATAAATTCTAATTTTAACTTATTATTTTGGAGTATTATGTTTCTTTATTAAAATTAAAATTTGAAATATTGTTATATAATTTTCTTAAGTATTTGAATTTTAAAATAAGACTTTTTAGAAAATAAATACACTAATCATATCATGTTTTAGTCTATGTATGTTTGGTTTTGATCCTATACAGACTATTTTGTGATCAAGTTTTATACATTTCATCTCTAGGATGTCTCTGGGCTCATCTAATTTTTTCAAGTGTCATTATTCCACTCACCTATGGCTTTAATGATTGACCAATTATTTATTCTTTTAGACCTCTGATTTACCAAGATTATGACAAGTGTCACCATCCCACTCTTTCTAAAATATCTAGTACTTAAATAGATCATAAAATCGTACAGACCTTTAAGTCATTGGGATCATGAAAATATTCACCATCTTAATAAACTATATCCAAAAGAACAAACACTCATCATGAAGTCATTTAGGAAAGTGGAACAATAAGATCATGCCAAGTTTCATCATCCTACTCATCCCAGCCAAATGATATTTCCATACTTCACCAAGTTTAATAATATTTAGGTTTGTCAAAATTAATCCATGTGTCATAATTTTGATAACCAGATGACATTAGTAACTTATATTATGCATTCATATGGGGGAACAAAGAAGTGAAATTTATCCATGTGGCACATCCTAAGAACATGTAGCTAAAGAAGTAAAGTACAAAGGAACATAACTTGGCACCCAATAGATAAGTGATACGTATCCATGTGTTTAAGATAAAATAAATTAATTTTAAAACATAAAATAATTTCTTAAAAAGTGTGAGAAGAAGAATTTTGTCCTACTAAAATGACAAGGCACCTAGAACCAACAAAAATTCAACACATGTAAATTCAATCTGCATAAGCTAACATTAAAAAATCAAAATTCAAATAAGAAAAGGGTAGATAAGGAATGGATTAAAAAAAATTACTTAATTTAATATATACATATTTTCAACTAAATACATAAATTTTTAGATCCAAAAAATCTAAGAGATATATTCAATTTTTAAAACTTGATTTGATTTCATTACCCTCTTGTCTTCTATGCAAACTATGAATTTGAGCCCTTAATGAGTAAAAGACTCCAATTTTTTTTAGAATACAATAAATTATCTACATAATTTTAATGGATTAATAATAGTACACCTCTCTTCCCTCTACTTATTGAATTTAAGGCATGATATAATACATGGACAAAGTATTTGATTCAATAGTGTTACAACATGAATTCAAACACTATTCATCCATATGAAAGGAAGTTGATACCACTGAGCCATGTGGATTAGGGGATTAGACCTCCATATTCATAAACTAATACAATATTGAAAATTTTCCCATCAAAGTAATAAGCTTACATAATGTGGCAATAAATCTGAGTTAATGTCTTGCATTCACTTACTCTATGATTTTTTTGTAAATGGGAAAATATTTGGGAAGATATTACACATTAGGATTAACAACAACCCTATGGCCTACATTAGTGAAATTGTTTAGATTATTATATGTTCCCTATTTCATAAATAACATATAGCCTAGCTATGATAAACTCCTAGTTGTTTTCCAATACAATGCTTGGTGTGTGTGTGTGAGAGAGAGAGTGCGTGTACGCACATGTATGTGTGTGTGTTGTAAGAATGGGCTAACAAACTAGGAAACTTTAAAATTAAACCCAATTTCCTTTCTTCCCATAGTCACTTTTAGGCTAGGGATAAGACTTTTCATGGCTTTATTCAATAGATTATATGGTTTCCCCGACATTTCTTACATTCATGAGATATGGCTCTCATTGTTAGATATTATTTTAAGTTTATATGAGATCATTTCCCTCAAATAAATCATCAATTTTAATTTAATACATCAAATTACTAGCCCAACCAGATTTCACAATGGTAATTTCTACATGATGTCTTATTTGGTGGACACAATAATTGCTATAGTGCACCCTTCATATGGAGAACATTGGGAACCCTCTACAAAATATCATAAGAATAGAGTGTGTGATGAGTTTAAAATACTTCACATATACAGATTCATAAGGCAGATTTAAAGGATCACATATACATTTTACCCTATGGTATATAGGGATATCTATGGGTATAATATACCTAGGTTATCAAACCACATCAAGAATATGGGTGCTTATTAGTGCTACCCTGAGTGCATAGTAAGTAGGATTGATAACACCATAGCTTAGAGTTTATATTTTACACATAAAGTTATATATAAGTAGGTTAAACAAGATATTGATGCATAGTTAGTTATTAATATATACATCCAACTCAAGGGTGTAAAATAAATATCTCTACATCCAACTACTCTCAATATAGGCTACATGCAATACACAAAATGGTAATAATTCAACTATATTGGAAAAATTAGAATGCATTATAGTATAAAGAGGGTACCACTCAAATATTGGGATCCTAGGAGAAATGTTAGAGAGCCCTTGAATAAATATGAAAGAAAGGTAAAAATTTCCTATGAGCACCAAGCTTATGATCATGATTCTATATTTATAAATGTTGAAGATGACATTGATGTGGATATTAGAATCCACAAGGTTAACATATCCATTATAGTGGCTCAAAGGATCCAATGTGAACCTATTATCACATAGTAATATGAAATAAGAATAGACAGTGAGCAATGGACTTCAACACCAATCTATAAGCCTCCTCTCCATCTAGAGACAATAATGGGAACACATATAATGGAGGATGCATGTGAATCTAGGTAAGCTAACCCATAGGAATAACCCAATATTCCCAATAGTATTCTCACACCTTTCAATGCTATTAATTTCTAGCCATTATTTGATATATAAAAGTCTTTAGGTCCTAACATAATAATAGGGCCATTTTTGTTACAACTTTACCTCTGTTAACCATAGTAAAGCATGTAAGTCTCCCTTATTTCTTGTCACAAGTTCCCATTTTTCTTGCTTCTTCATCACTAGTTCATACCATGACATTCAAATCTATATGTAAATCATCCACACCTTCTATGGATCCAATAATAGTCCCTATCAACCCCACTTCACCTCTATCTTCCATTCTTATATCCCCTTTATCTTCCATTCCATCGACTCTAGGACTAGCACTTACTCTGAGTAAGAAGCCACTAAAAACCTACCAAATGAAGTTTAATACTCCTTATGTGTCCCCATAGATAGTGAAACAATAAGAAAGTCTTCTTGAAGGATTGTTTTTTATAGTAGGCCCTCTTTATGAGTGTTATGAAGAGGAAACCTAGGCAACAAAAGAGAAGGAACAAGAGGAAGAAGATGAAGTACAAGAAGTAAAACCAATTGAGGTTCATGATAGCAGTATAGAGGAAGAGTGGTTGTCTAAAGAATCCACAGAATCTGAGGAAATATAACTTTTTGACTATTCAAATGAAGGTGAAATTGATTCAAGAGGAATAGATATTAGAGACATGTGAAGACTCTAAATAAGTTGAACAAGAAAAGGTTGACTCAATGACAACTAAGTTACTATCAGAATAAGAAAAGGATATGAGGTATGAGGTAAATTCCAAGAAATTAGCTTCAGTTTAGGAACCAATATTAGTTCCATCTCCAATCCCTCTACCTAAAATCATAGTAAGTGATTCAATCCCTACAAGGAGACTTAACATAGAAGTTACAATGGTAACCATTACAACAATAACTATTATTTCCACTTCCACTCAAGATGTAAGTTTACAATATCATAGTTCTTTAGTGTCACGTATTATTACCACTACTATATTTGATATATCATAAGCCATTAATTATTCACATTAATTCATTTTAAATTATCCAAGTTCAATAAATAGGCCCTAGACATTCATAATTCAAAATATACCCCAAGGCCCAGGGGGTGTCATTTTTAATACTATCAAATAGAGAACTAGGGGTTTTACTATTATTTATCCTATTAGGGTTGTTGACACATTTTTCATAACATATATGTAAAATTTTCTTCAAACCCATGTGACCTATTCATTATTTAGTGGAGTTAATCTATAAACCACTAGAATAAAAAAGCAAGTACATTTTAAATACCTACTATCCACTTCTATTTTGACTATGCATATTACATCTCTTAGGTTATCAACACAATTAATCATACCTATTTCTTAGGTTACCCAATAAAATTCTTTTAAAGTTTTAATGTATATGAAAATATTCAAGACCACATATGTTATTTACACACCACCATAAAAGGAAATCACTGGGTGGACTAGGGCCATTCCCTCTTTTCAAGAGTTCTTTGTACCTTATCCTACTACCCAACCTAATTTAGATTAAATAAACCCACAAAATTAATCCCTTCCTACCACTTATGAATCCACAAATATTGTATAAGAAAAATCCATAATGAACATCCATTTGTTGATTCATAAATTATGGGAGGAGGAGGCAAGTAGACATGACTTAATAATTATTGAGCAACAAAAGGTGGGATTCCATTTTGATAGGAAAACCAATGCATTGAGGAAAGTTAAGAGGAATATTATATTATCAAAGGGTGGTTATGTTGATATAGAGTAGATAGAAGACATATTACCTTTAAAAAATAATAGGAATATTGATCCTTTAGACCCAAATGAGTATAGGGAGGATCCCTATAGTTTTTTGGATGCAATTAGAAGAGTCATAAAGTAGATGTTTAGAATTTATGACTAGTCTAGGTAGAGGGCACAAGATATTAACATCATTTAGGATTCTAAGGAAATTATATACAATATACATACTAAAAATAAGAATTTGTACTACGTTATTAGTTCAATAAGGTCTACAAAGGATGAATCTTGGCCTAAGTGGGGATATGTATCCTAGTTATAAAATAAAATGAAATATATGGAAGGTAGGTTCAACTTCCTAGGCCAAACTACAAAAAAAAGGGATTATGCTTATTTAAATTTAATAACAACACCTAATTTTGCATGGGCATAGAGTCATGTGGCCATAAAGAGAGATAACTTACTTAATTGGCATAGAGAGATGTGAGATTTGGTACAATAATTTATCAATCAAGAGGGAAAATTTATCTCTATATTGGAAGACATGAGAGTCATAAGTGTGAGCACTCCTCTTAGGTAGTTGGCTGTCAAGCCCATTTTTTAAGGTCTGATATGAGCTATAGTTGATAGCTTTCAAGATAAAATTGAGGGGATATTCTATATAACTAATGAATAGATTATGAAATTGATAGATTTTTCTAGGGGGAAGATCACAAGAATAGATACTTTTTATGTGTGGACACTATTTATAAATTATTTATCACTTCATTATTTTACACTAAAAAAATATATATCATGGATGTACCTTTACCTTCTAGACATTCCCATTACCGAAAGGATTTCATACATTATCTCTCTATGTCTAATTATTTATATTTTATTATAACCAATGTTATTATAATGACTTGGACCTTTTATCATGCTCAAAATGTTATAAACTTGTTTATCATATATATCTACAAGTTTTGGACATGTGCCTATTTTCCAATTACCTAGATACTTACATCCCACTCAAACACCTACATCGATATAGGTGTCCATATCCAATGCAAGTGTCAAGTGCCCTAAAGTTTGCCAATTTTAAAATGAAACATATTCCTATGTTTGGATTAAGTGCTTTAATGCAATATATTCTCTAGAGGGATTGGTATATATACAATATCAATCCTCGTTCATTCTTTACCTAGCACAGACTAAATAACTAGTAAAGTAATTTACCAAAGGCATTTAATCAAGCATTCAAGTGATAAAATATTCCTTATTTTCTCCTATTTTCATATCAATCATAGGTAAAACACATATATAGGTCTGAATTAATGAAGGATAATTCCATGAGTCACATTTTGCAAGTTACAAGCTAGGTCATTATTGTACTTATTTATCACACATTGCATGATACACACACAAGACAACACATAGGGGAGAACTACATAAGTCTAAGTCCTTATTTAGAGTATTGGATATATAGGTAGTTCTAATTGATAGAGGGATATTTGGGTTAGCTCAACACCATGTTCCCACTAACCCATTTTTATCATAGCCACTATGAAGATGAAAACTTAGGGTTTTATTATTTGACAAGGAGCAACAATCCATGATCTAGATATAAATGTTCTAGAGTGAAGGTGACATATAACTTAGAATAATATAGGTGGTCACATATAATTTTATCAAGTATTTTATACTAGACACCCATGTCCAAGTTAGATACAATCATAGATGTAATTATCCCAGGTTGATGTAAGTATATATAGTTATTGAAGGATAATTTCCAAAATTAGGTGATTGATCCAAAATTTAGATCTAGTATACTTTATTCCTATTCTAAATCCATATTTGTATTATCATTAGAACCAGCTAAGTATCATGTTTTTATTATCATTTAAATATTTAACATAGTTATACTTTATATTTTAGCATATCTTAGCATAATAAATTTATTATATGCTTATCTAAGTTTTAAAATTAATTGGACTACTTTAGATATAGTCTATCCTTGCACCCTAGGCTATATTTAAACACTTTAACCCTAGATTACCAAATCTATATTTTATGGTTAAACATTTGGTGAACTAACTTTTGGTTCCCAAAATCCTAGATATTGGTCTAGGGTTTCTTGTTTCTCTATTTTTTATTTTTTATTTATGATTTAATAAGATTTTAAAAGTTAAAAATTATTTTTAATTTTTTATAAAATATGTGTAATATGGATGCATATATAACCCATTTTAGGCTCAAATTTGTAATTATAACTATGGTTTATTACTATAATTTCTTAATCAAACCTATCATTCAATGAAATAGGCAAATTTGTCAATATAATGAGAGGATTTTAAAATGAAATAAATACTTAATATCTCTTCATAATTCATTTTTTAATATTATATATCCAATATATAGACACCAATATGCATTCTATCAACCATTTATTCCACCTAGATCCTATTCAAGTGATAGTTATCATCCCACACCCATTATTCATCCATGGCTTAAATTAGACTATGTGGTCCATGTTGTCACCACTCAAAAAGGTAAATATGTCCAACCTAACTCACCATCTATTAATATACAATGTGTATCTCTTAAGATAAAACATGTGATCAAATCTAAAAGATATGACCTTGTTGACCAATTGAGAACTACACATGCTAAAATCTCAATCCTTTAACTTTTAAATAAATTTGATACCTATAAATATATTTTATATTAGGAATTACATGAAACCCAAGTTTAAAATTCTATTGATCCATTTTAATTTAAATATATCATGAAATATCTTAAAAATAATGCAAAACTCATTACCTTTGACCCAAAAAACTTGCCATCCAAGGATATGATTGACCAAGATTTTCCATTGTTCATGAAAGTGATTATGCATAACAAATAAATTAAAAGGTTCTCATTGATAATATATTTGTCCTAAACATTTTTAGAAAAAAATTCCTAAAAAATTTGGGTATTAATATAAATATTCTAAAAAAAAACATTTATACATATCAAATAATTTGATAATTCACATAGCCCCTAGATTGGTCAAATAACTTAGGATGTGACAATAGGACTAAAAATGGTTCCAAATACTTTTCAATTAATGTCTAAATCATTAAATTATAATTTTTTATTGATTATACCTTGGATACATATAATGGATGTCATTCCATGTACACTACATCAATGTCTAGATTTTATATATGATGGGACCCTATTTTCACTTCCTATTGATGAGCAACCTTTTAAACTTTTAAAAATATTACATTTTAGCATAGATGATATAATTATGATGGTGCCACTTGAATAGTGTATTCCACTTGAAAATATACAAAATTTTAAAATAGGTGAGTTAAGTACAATGACTATTTTATCTATGGATGTAAATAAAGCACTAAAGACTATGGTGCACATGGATGTACATAAAGAATAAGAACCATTTCCAAAGGAACCAATGATGCCAAAACCAAAATAAAATGAAATAGTTGAGCACCCTTTATTGGTAAATACTGAGTAATATGATGGCCACGTTTCAAAATATTATGATGGTGATGATGATTTAGCCCATGATATGAAAGATGAGACATTGTAAAAATTTAATTTTGGTCTACTTGACCATATTTCACATAACCTATTCACACATAAAAGTCTTGGTAAATATAAGTTAATTTCACCTATAGATGATACAAAACCAAATAAAGCTAAGGGAAATGAAATAAATATCAGATGAACATGTAAATGCTTTTTATTCCTTACACCTTGGCTTCACACATTAAGTCAACCATACAAAGTTCAAATTCATATACATCATGTAAATAATGTGGAGTTATTTTATAAGACTCCACATAATATTATAAAAATAAAAACAAATCAATATACTATTAAAATAATACTTTCCATGTTACTTGAACATACCATGATCCTTTACCTTCGATTAGGCATAGATCAAGTAGTAAAAAATTTCTAAAAATAGATTACCATATTTTATCTATCATAAAATAATTGGAAATCATACAAATCAATTTAAAGCATTGAAAAACCATCTAAGATTGAGGGTCACATAAAAATTATGCTTGAGAAAAGAAAAAGACAAACTACTTCTAAAGAGTCACATGAAACCATCTTGCAAAGTGATAAAGGCACGAAGATCTAACTATTACTGCCAATATTGATGGGGTTTATTGTCAACATCTCAAGTTTGAAAGGAATAATTGTGATATAATTTGTATCACTACATTTATTCAATAGTTAAGACATCATAAAACTAAATTTACATGCTCTTTATTGATTCTATAATCTCCTGGGTACATCTACCCACTAGTAGCATGTGGATTATAGGTGGTCCCCATAATAATATGGATACTAGATCAAGATTCACATTTGACATTAGCATTTGGAAAACATTGGTTCACTGATTGGAATGTAACACTTGATAATACATATGTGTATCACCTTTATTATTAGGGATAGGGATATTTGCTTACACTATGATGGATATGGCCACCCTTCCCCATTTATGACTTCCAAAATACCATTACACATAAACATAGAGGAGGTGTCCATGCATCACTACAAACAAAAAGTTAAAAATGACACATGATCCTACATATTTTGATGATATGGAGTTCCTCAATTAGTCCTCTCAAATATTCTAAAAATACCAAAAAAAATCAAAATCCAAAAATATTTTCAGCATTCACAGGTTTGATTAGCTCCTTGGCATTTGTGTTAGTTCCATATTCACTTTTAGATGTTGGGTCTTTCCTATACTCAAATCATATGGACATTTGGGGCATCCATTTCTTTGATAATGATGCTTCTAGGTTATATAATTCTATGGTCATTTTACATTATCATGTTTGATCTTATATATTTCACTACCTTTACCCATGCTTATATCTTCCATAGTGTACTTGATATGATATGTACTTAACATTTTTTACAAAAACATATATCTAGGGTCTAGTATGATGTTTTTATGTTGGTTTCTTATACTTTTCCTTTATGCACTTCCTTGGGTGTCTTGTTTTACTTGTTTGAGCATTTGAATATGATTCATTCTTTATGACCCCTCTGTCTTTGTTTTACTCTTTAACATTTTAATATGTCATTGTTTGTTCTATGTGGACACTTGAATATGTCATTATTTATTTTATGGACATTTACCTAAGTTATTTCCCTTCGATTATACAAAATTTGAACATACCCCTTGTTTGAGGTCTCCTTGGACCATTGTCATTTGATTTAGTTTTCAGTGCTCTTGTGTTTGTGCTTGAATTGCTTCATGAGCTTATATTGTTACTATCTAGACATTTCCATGATTCACGTCATGTATCTTAAGACTTGATGTGATTTAATTATTTTTCTTCAATGATATATCTACCTATACATGTTACTACTATATTCTACATAGTTCATACATAGATTATACAGTTATCGTATACTTTTGAAGTAAGGTGACCACCAGTTGCTACTTCTCCTCACCTCAAAATGGGGTAATATTGGTTGTGGCATGACATAGAGGCATGGATTCCACATTATTTATAAATTTAGATATAGAGTGGGGGAATGTTATGAAAACATGTTATCCACACTTACACAAATATAGACTTTAGATATATAGTGGGGGCATTTTATGAAAACATGTTCTTCACACTTACAATAGTTTTCAATTTCAAATTATAGTGGGAGCATGTTTTGTAAACATGTTATTCATGCTTACACTATTTTTTAGTTTTAAATTATAGTGGGGGCATATTTTGGAAACATGTTCTCCACACATGGTTTTGAAATTGGCCAAATTACATAGTTATATGATTTAGATACACATTTCTAGTAGAATTCTAAATATTGGTACCATTATTATACAAATTTTCAACATGAGACATATATAAGGTACATATAATATGTTAAGATAACCTAAAATTATAAAAAAACAAATCATCTTTTATATTTTAAATACTTTTATGGACTATCCTCACCCGCCAAGTTACACTTTTAGGGTTGTATTGAGCCAATCTACTACAGTAGTTGGTTCACTTTTGGTATGGTTGAGGTGATTAAATAGCTCAATATTTCCAATTTTATAGGTTTTAATTGATTACACCATCAAACCTTACAAACTTTATAGTGTTAGTTGACTTGGTTCACTCACACTCACTAGGTTATAAGTATGATTGGGTTGTACGATTGAGCTAATCTCAACTGTTGAGTGGTAACTCACATTTTCTCCAAAGTTAGGGGCATGTATCCTTTAATCTCTCTCTATATATCTAGATATATGCATTTTATATATTTTATATTTTTCATAATATTAATTTCAATGATTCATAATGATACATCTTTTCATATCAAATTGCTAAAAGGCAAGATGATTTCATTGACACATGGGTGAACTCCTAAACCTTGCTCTCTTTCAATTTAAATCATTTCAATGCTTTCAATTTTAAATTATATGCATTAATTATATAATAAAACATGCTCTTGGTTTTATGTCAATTTTCATTAAATCATACGAGTTGGGCTCAAACAAAGGTAAGGTGTGTTATACACACCTAGGTACACATTTATTTTCCTTTAAACTAGAAATTTCTTTACTAGATCAAAAGGGCAAAAATGCAAACACTATTTTTACACCTTGGTCTTGTACACTTGGAAAATACATATCATGGATGTACCTTGATCTTATAGACCTCCCCACTATTGAAATAATCCCATACACTATCTCCTTATGCTTATTTTTTACCTCTTACTCTGACCAATGTTATTCTGATGACTCAAACCTTATATCATGGTCAAACATGTGCCTATTTTCTATCTACCTACACACTTACGTCCTAATCATACACCTATGTTGATGTAAGTTTCTCTATCTAACTTAAGTGTCTAGTGCCCTAAATTAATCAAATTTTCAAATAAAATTCATTTCTATGGTCGGCCTAAGTGATTTAATGTGAGATATTCTCTAAAGGGATTAGTATATACATATTATCAATCCTCATTCATTCTTCACCTATCACAAACCAAACAAATCTCAAGATGATTTAACAAAGGCATTCAATCAAGAACTCAAATGAGCAAAGCTTCCCTATTTTTTCCTATTTCCATATCAGTCATAGGGATAACATGTCTATAGGTATGAATTAATGAAAGAGAATTTCATGAGCCATATTTTCCAAGTTATAAGTTGGTCACTATTATACTTACTTATCACACACTATATGATACACAAAATACAACACATAAGGGATAACTACATAATTTTAAATCCCTCTTTAGATTATTTGATATGTAGGTAGCATTCATTGACATAGGGTTGTTTGGGAATATCAACACCATGTGTTCACTAACCCATTTTTTCCATAGCCACTATGAAGATGAATAGCTAGGGTTTTTCTATTTTATAAGGAGTGATAGTCTATGACCTAGATCTGAATACACTAGAGTGAAGGTCACATAGAACTCATAAGTATATAGGTGGTTACATCTAATTTAGTAGGTATTATATACTAGACACTTGCATCTAAGTCAGATAAAATCATTCATAAAAGTATCAACAACTACAGATGTATAATTTATAGAATCAAGGGATTGATATAGAATTTAGATCATGTCTACTTTCTTCCTATTTTATATCCAGATCTATATTAGTAGTAGAAGCAACTATCTTGTTTTCATTATAATTGTAATATCTAGCATAGTTATACTTTCTATTTTAGTAGATCTCAACATAATAAATTTAGTATATGTTTATATAAGTTTTATAATTTAATTAGCCTACTTTAGTGATAGTCTACTATCCTTGTGACCTAGGATATCTATAACCCCTTTAACCTTAGATTCCCTAATCTATTTTTTAGTGTTAAATATTATGTAGAATTTAGAGTTACAATCATTTTACATAATAAATTGATGGATAAAATTGCATAGTTGTTCAAGAGACCTTCTTGATTATGAGACCATTGATATTTATTTTCAATCTATTCATGCCTTATATTTTCAAATGGAAGTTTAAACTTAACCAAATTATATAGTACGATCACTGGTAGCACCTCCTTGAGGTACATAGATTTAGACTCTAAAGTACACATTGGTGAAAACTCTAACTAGGCCCATATATATCCCACTTCTCACTTTCACTGCCATAACTACATTAGTGACTAATTTAGTTAGTTCTTTGGCCATAGCATCTCATGTAGCACTTCAAATCATAGTGCCATCAATGACACCATTAACTAATTTTATAGTCCCAATTAACAAAACTACTACTACAATGCTTATGCTAGTTATAACTACAATGGTAGAAACTTAGGCTTTGAATATGCAAGATTCATCTTTAAGTGGTGCCACATCAGCACCATAAGTAGCCTTTGACATAATTTTCATGTTAAATTTGTAATTTTAATCTATTTTTGGTTGCATTATTTTTGTATCTAAGAGTTCTTTTAGTAAGGGACCATTATTTATAATTATATTGTATACATGCATAATATGCATGAGTTTTGACACTTGGATCCTAAATTAGGAAGTGTAAATTTAGGATTTGATTAGAGGATAAATAAACCCCTCCCCAATGTGTGTGTGTGTGTGTGTGTGTGTGTGTGTGTGTGTGTGTGTGTGTGTGTGTGTGTGTGTGTGTGTGTGTGTGTGTGTGTGTGTGTGTGTGTGTGTGTGTGTGTGTGTGTGTGTGTGTGTGTGTGTGTGTGTGTGTGTGTGTGTAATTGTATCCTCTTGATTCTAAAAGGAGGAATTTTTTTTTTCTATTAAAGTGAATAATAAACTCTACTAATTGTTCTATAAGTTTATCTTGATGTGAAATTTTTTATTCTTCTCCAAATATGTGATTCATTAAATAATCTACATCATTATGGTATTATCAATCTTTGGGTTGTGTAAAAGTGTTATTTGATATAGTTATTAATATTTTTTAGTATCTAATTTGAATGTTTTGTGTTTAATAGTCATAATATCCCTTTGTAGATGTGTAATTGTAATCTCACATCCATGGTAGCCTTTTATTATGTGCACTAAATTTTATTTCCTTATATTCTTAACTATGTTTTTTTGTGTGTTAATAATAACTTGCATCAATTATTAGTTCTCCAATCACTTATCCAACCCATAGTGAAAGATCAATCTTGAAAGGTTTCATCTATCTTTGATGCAAAAATATTTTTCCCTTCCTTTTCCTCATTTGTGAGTTTATTTTTATCTTACCCACATTAGGTTAGATCCAACCATCCATCTCAATTATATCTAAAACTCACATTATATCCAAACCATCTGAGCTAAACAATTACTCCATTCACCATTATTCCACCACTAGGTTGTTTACAAAACTAAATACCCAATAACTTGTGCCTTGGAGTGAATATTTTCACTAATCCTAAAACATAAGAGGCTAACTCATAAGGTTTTATGGTGTGCATAAAACCAAATCAATGGGAATTATCCAATGCTATTATTATTTCCACCTTTTTATTTTTATTTTTTAATCACATGAGTTGCACTAGATATACCTAGAAGACTAGCAAGGCCCAACTCAAATACTAGCCTATTATTCCCACCTTTATAGATATATATATATATATATATATATATATATATATATATATATATATATAATTTAGGTTAGATAGATGAATATTAAGGGGACCTTAGACTTGATCATAATCCCTAATCATAAGAGGTCATCTTAATCTATTAATGATGGCCTTATCTTGGTTAGATGGTTCTACTATCATTGTGCTTGGAGACATGTTTGATTTTCTTAGAAAACCTAAAAAGTATCTTCCTTTTCTCCCTTGGGAGGTAGGACTATTAAATATCACATAAAGGATTTCAAGACTAACTTAAGGATACTAAATATGATACATGAATATGTGGCATGTAGACTTATCCCTTTTACCTTGAAAGATAATGCATATGATTGGTTACTCAATATTCTATATGATTAAATTAACTCTTAGATCCAGTATCAAGATACCTTCTTAGCATAATTTGGGAAGGTCACTATCCCAAGTGTTAGATACCATCATTTTACAAGCATGGGAAAAGATCCTAATGAGCTAATCAGAGCCTTTAATGTAATTTTCAAAAATATGTGTAGTTAGGTTCAATGACTATAAACCCAATGTTATGCTAGCCCTTGAAATGTACAAGAATGCCTTAGATTCCTTAAAAGTTGTCTTTCTATATAGAGCACCCAATATTACTACATTATTATTGGCCTATGTTGAAGCTATCAGTATTGATAAGCATTTGAACCCTCAGTTACAAGTTTTAGCCCCACCTAATATTAATCTTAAATTTCCAACTCTCAACCTAATTCCAAAAGATAATCATAATTTTGTGGCTTAAAATTACAACCAAGTGTATACGTAATTTCCTCTGGCCCATGATCCACCTAACTAGAACCTTAATTTTATAAATAATTATATATCTTCACCTGATCATCTAAATCAAAACCAATCCTTGATACCAATTAATACCACTACTACATAAGGTATCAATTCTAACTCTAAAAAAACATAATTAAATGTTATACAATAGATGGTATAGAAGTTGAGTAATGAATTCTTGAACATGCAGAAGTAAATGGTAAACACTATGGTATAGAGTACCAATCAAAATTTTACATTCTAGAGGTATAATAAGCATTTCATTAGATCTATAAACAACACAAAATATCATCCACCTAATAAGATGCTTGAAATAAACATCTTGGAAGTAACACTGCTTGATTAGTGTCAAGTCCATAAAACATCCCAACATGGTGAGTTAGACTGTATATAATTTTTCACTTTGAGATTTTTTTTAAAGGAAATGGATAGGTGTGAAGGTTCCTCAAATTAGTTAGATCCACCTCCTTTTACTACTTTAGGTCCCTCTAGCACATCAATGGTATTTGAAACATATGATTTACCATTTCTAGTGGAAGATTAGAATTAACCTAAAGATAATATAGATGAAATAAATGTTTTTCATTAGTTTCATAGGAATAATTATAACTTGAGGAATAATCAACCTCCTACTTTGACACCCCCAAATAATAGTGTTACTACTCCTCTAGACCCTAAGGCAAACAATAATCTTCCTCTAAAATAAGTGATCAAGAATAAAATGTAGAGTCATAGAGCAAACATGGGTATAATCTAGTCAAATATATGAAGAAGATAAAGGTTAATATTAGCCTTCATGAACTATCTCAAACTATTGAACAAAGGGAATTATTTCTTAAATCCTTGACTAGGAGACCATCTACTGACAAAATAAAGGTTATTCATACCAACATGGTTGTTTATAAGGAAAAGCTTGAGGTGTCACCTAATCTTCTAACCATCAGGATGTTTACCAATAATGTACATAATCATATAGTTGACTTAGGTACCTCAACCAATATGATGCCCATAGTTGTATGTAATAAACTAGGCTTGATCTTAGATAAATCCAAAAGAGTGGTCCTACAATTAGATATGTCCTCAATGCCATGTGTTGGGGAGTTGATAGATGTGTACTTATAGCTTGCCTTGGATCCATGTATATAACAATACATAGACATTATGGTGGTTGTAATTCCTGAGGCTTATGGCTTATTATTGAGTTATAATTGGTCAAACATGATGAATGGATATATGGCAATGAATTTCTCACATATGTGGCTACTTTGGAAAGAAGTACCTAATCATATTCAAGTGGATTGATACCCAAAAATAAAGTACCTAATTAGATAATATAATGCCGAGAATGAAAAGGTCAACTTTGTAGCCTCACATACATGTGTTTACACATTTACCAAAAATCATGAACCTTATGAATAAGAATTTGAAGGTCTTTCATAGCAATGGCCTCTATACTTTGATGGTGCAAGATCAAAGTAAGGTTTTGGCATTATCATAGCTTTGATTAACCCACATGGTAAATAATATTTAGCTATATATAGGTTGTAATTACCTTGCACCAATAATCGAGTTGAGAGTGAAACTTTGATTTTGGGCTTATTATTTGCACTAAAGCACAACATTAAGTAGTTGTATATATATGGTGATTCAGAGATAGTTACTAACTAGATCAAAATAAAATATCATTGTAAGTTTTCCTACTTATAAAAATATAAACATAGATCCTAGGATCTGATTGATTCCTTTAAAACATTCAACATCATATCTATGCCAAGGGAATAAAATAAGATATCAGATTGCTTAGTAGCTTTAAGTGCCAACTTAACACTACTCCAAGAATATAAGATGTAAAATATTTCAATGGAGCTAGTTTCTTACCCATTTGTCCTAGATAATATAGATAACTTATAGGTGTTTGATGATGATCATTAGATCATATAGTTTATTATTAATTCTAGAGACTTTGAATCTCAAATAATAGATGAAAAAGATGTTGAGCCTATGAACATAGAAGACCTAGGATAATGTGGTGTCTTATAGCTAAAGGATAATTGTATACCTATGATAATGGTATCATTAGAGTGACATTTTTATATAGATCCATAGGCTAAAAAATAAAAGTCATCCAAAAAAAGTGAATTTAACTTTGTCAAAGAGAACTTAGAAACAAACAAACATCCTTAGTATGTGAACATTATACTGAGTTGTTATGAATTTGAGAAGCAGAGATTGAAAGACTTGTTTATAGACTTAAAATATGTGATATCTTGGATATATGAAGATCTAAAAATATTTTATATTAGATTCATCATACATATGATCCTTCTAAAGTTAAAACACAATCCCTTTAGGTAGTGATAAAGACCAGTGAATCCAATTTAGATCCTCTTATTCAAGAAAAAGTTCAAAAGCTATTGGATGCCAAAATTATATTTCCCATTAGGAATTTAACTTGGGTTGCCAACCTAATACCTTTAAGAAAGAAGAATGGTGAAATCAGACTATGTGTTGATTTCATAAACCTAAACATAGCATCAAAAAAGGATGATTATCCTCTACCCTCATTATATGAATTATTTCAAATAGTCAGTGGGTCTAAAATGATGTTTTTTATAGATGTATTTTTGGGCTATAATCAAGTGTTGGTAGAAGTAGAGGATAGAATGAATATTGTCTTTACCACCAAGTGGTGCACTTTTACATATAAGGTGATGTCATTTATCTTGATTAATGTAGAAGAAACTTTCAATCGTGTCATGGAGTTCACCTTTTAATGACTTATTGGAAAATGTATCATCATCTACATAAATGACTTACCAAATATCCATTGATCTAGAATGAATCCATGCCATTTCAAAAATAACATGACCTAATAGTAGAAAAGATCTAAAGTATTTCTTTCGCAAGATAAACTTCATAAAGAAATTAATTTATGGATTTGTAGATATTTTCAAGCCAATAAACATCATGTTAAAGTAAGATGCTAAAATAGAATGGACATTTGAATCCAAGAAAGCATTTCAAGCATATCAAAATTACCATTGCTCAAGGTCCAGTTCTGATTAGTCCTAATTTTACCAAATATTTTGTTTGTATTCATTCCCTTCATATGACACTATAGTAGTATTACTCACACAAAATCTAGATGAGAGTGAACACCCAATTACCTTCATGATTACTAATCTGAAAGATGTAGAATTAAAATACTCAATGATAGATAAATAGATTTATGTTTTGATCAAGGCAATGAATAAATTTAGACACTATATTCTTCAAAATAATACATAAACCATAGTTACAAACCTAGTTATCAAGCTCACACTTAGCCATAATGATTTAAGGGAAAGAAGATGTAAATGGATGGATAAATTACAAGATTTAGATCTTGAAATAAAACCTACCAATATGGTATGAGGCCAAGGGATCATCAAGTTCATAGATAAAATAAAGCCATGCATTTACATCAAATAAATCAATGAAACATCGGTGGTTAGTAGTGACTGGTATGCCCACATTATCCACTACCTGATCATAGGTATATGCCCCCTTTAATTGAATAAGAGGTAGAGGCAATCCCTCAAGATTAAGTCATCCCATTACATGATCAAAAATAGAGTATTGTATATAAGTAATTATGAATTCATCTCCTTAAGATGTGTCTCAAGAGAAGAAGTTGTGAATATCCTAGATAATTTACATCCTTATGGAAACACCATGGCTCATAATATCCTAAGGATGAGATACTATTGGCCTACCATGTTCAAAGATACCCATAATCATGTTATGACATGCCATGAATTTCAAGTATTTGAAAATATGGAAATACATGCATCCATGCCTCTACACCCTATGATTGAAGGATGCCCTTTTTCTTAATGGGGTATTAACTTTTTTGCAGTAATCAATTTGAATTATTTATAATGAAACAAGTTTTTTGGATAGCTATCAATTATTAAACCAAGTAGGCAGAGGCCATTGCTATAAAGAATTCTAGAGCCCAAGATGTGATTAATTTTATGGAAATTAATATACTAACCAAGTTTGAAACTCTAATTTATTTTGTTTGTGACAATAGTCAAACCTTTCAATCTACATAATTTACTTATTGAGCCTAAAAAAATCATATTACAATCAAGTTTTCATCAGATTATTTTCCATAAGGGAATGGAGTTTTTGAATCCAATAATAATAACTTTATGGATTCCATCAAGAAATCATCACGATATAAACCAAGAGAATGGCACCTATTATTAAAGTATGCACTATAGGTAGTGATGAGGCTAGGATATGCCCAATAAATGTATAATAAATGACTTCATCTTACTCTCTCTTTTTATTAATTTTGATTGCATTTTGTAACTTTTATTTTGATCTGAGATGAGTTAGAATGTGATTATCCATCTTTTGATTGATTATGATTCTAACATTTTAAAAGACTTTTAATTCCTAACAAGTGTGTTGGAAAATTCTAGTTTTGTAATAAAATAGGTCATCATCAGGCTAAAGAACAAATATGAAGTGGATTACATGTTTTTGGAAGCATTGGACTCAATTTAGATTAGTTCTAAAACCTGTAGAATCTATTCTGGAACCATCATAGTTAGTTTTGAAACCTGTAGAATCTATTTTGGAACCATCATAGTTAGTTCTAGAACTCCACCATACTATTTCAAGTTATCGCATTTTTGGACTTAGCTCTAGAACTCTATATTTAGTTCTGGTACTCCTTTAGATAAGTTCCAAAAAAAATTTGGCTAGATATGGAACTAATGAGGATCCATTCCAAATGGTCGGTGATCTATCAAAGATCAATGATCCTATTAAATCAGGAACAATTTTTTAATTTTTTGAACTAGCAGAATCAAGACAATTATCACATAGCTAGACATCCAGCCACATCATGATTCAACATCTATTCTGGGCAAAATTCAGTTCCATCATATCTATGAAATAGTTACAGCCATCAAAGCATCTATATATATAGACCTGATATAGATATAGAATATAGAAAATAGAGAAAGAAGATAGAAGATAGAGAAAATCATAGAAGAATAGAGAGATAAAGGATAGCTTAGTACATTTGTAATACCAAACATTTTATCAATGAAATAGCCATTCCTATTTTAAAAGTGAAGTGAATTATTCAAATCATGTTCCAAGTAGAGCAAGGGCCCACTCCTCCAAAGAACTAGGATCTTCATTTTTGTCAATATTTATATTTCTATTAGCAAAAGTAAATAGGTAACTCTGTTAAATTTATAAATGTTTCCAACTCTTTAAAATTAATATTTGTTGTAAATTTGTTCCAACAAGCATTTTAGATTAAATTTTCACTTTTACAATGTATGTTTGTTTCTAGCAATCAATTTCATTTCTATAACGTGTGCTTGTTTCTAGCAATCAATTTCATTTTTGCAACGTGTGTTTATTTCCAGCAATCAATTTCATTTCTACAACATGTGTTTATTTCTAGCAATCAATTCTATTTCCACAACGTGTGTTTAGTTCCAGCAGATTTGCATAGTTTGATTCCAATAAGGTTTTAACCAAGAAATCCTTAAGACATTAAAAAACTCCCAAAACAAAAAAAAAATTATACAAATACCCCCATTCAATTACTAATTCGTTATGATTCCTATTGTTGCATACAGATTTAGACACATCCCTGGTTAAATATGACATCAACAAAAAGTTGATTAAATGAAGGGAATAATGACACCTAACATTTTTGGTGTTATTGGTGGGGAACACTAGTTATAATTTTCTAATTAGGTGTCAACAAGAGAAATAATCATTAATTTAGTAATTAAAGAAATTTTCCCTAATTTATGAGTAGACCACAATAATCCAAGGGAAGATTTCTCCCCAAAATTTTTGAACAAAAAATTCCATCATCCTCTAGTTTAAGAAAAGACTTTGAACAAAAATTGGAGGCACCATTATCTCCTTCAAGACAAGAAACAAAATTTCCAACTTTAGAATTTTTGGATCAGTCACCAGAACCAAGTAAAACCATAGGGAGGAGGATTATTTCTCAAGATCCATTAAGGGAAAGTTTGGATTCTCAATTGATTAGTCAACCCCCTACTCTTCATTTTTCACCATCCCCAAAATAGACCACATACCACATTGATTGGGATAAGGAATTAGAAAATAGTAGAGAGATAGAATGAGAAGCTGGAAGAGAACCTGAGAGAACCTTTACCTATCCCATTCATATCGAGGATGATGAAACCAGTATGAAAAAAATTTCACCTACACATTTGACCACATTTAGAGGAATGTCATCTAAGGATCTTGACCAATTTCTGTTTGAGTTTAAAGTACTATGTCAGACTTATGATTACAAGACAAATAATCAAAAATTGAAGTTATTTCCATCTACCCTGAAGGATGTAGTAATGAGGTGCTCTGTGGGATTAACATCTAATTCTATTACCAATTAGGAATAAATGGAAACTGTCTTCCTAGATAAATATCAAGATTAATGTAGAGGAAGAAATTGAAAGGAAGAATTTTTCAAAATCAAATAGGAAGAAGACAAAAATATGGAAGATTATTTGGACAGATTCCTCTTTGTGAGTAAAAGATGTGGATTTGTACTTCAAGAAGATTTAAATAAAACCATTTTTCCCAAAGTTCTAGATGATGAATCTATATAAAACCTTGATTTAATTGGTGGAGGAAACATTACTCAATTAAGAATAGACGAAATCATATAAATTTGTAAAAACTATTCATAAACAAGGGGTGGACCTAAAAAAGGGAAAATGGTTAAAAATTTGAATCCAGATATGAACAAATTAATGGATGAATTGGAAAACTTTAAAATAGATATATTAGTTCAATTAACCTCCACCATGGATGGATTGCAAGCTAAAGCAAATGCCCAACTTGAACCATTAGCCATGTATTATCCCAGATGTAGGAAGAAGCATGCACTAAGGGAATGTCCTTTGGATAAAATGGAAGTATGTCTTGTCTATGAATCTAAAGAACATGATACTCACGCTTGTTCTCTTCTTCTAATCATAAAAAATTAGCTAAAATAAACTAATACATTATCCACCATAGAAGAATTAAATTTTGTGCAGAGACAACTTAATCAAGGATAGTTTATGCCAAGACTAGCTCCTAATCCCTAGATGATCCATGGGCAGCTCAAACACTACCACAAAGTTAGGGAAAACCACTTTGGGCCCCTCAACCCACATGGTATCCTCAGGATTAGGCAAGTCAATCTTGGAATACTTAAGGACATCAGCAACCTTGAGCTAGTCAAGAAAATCCTTATGCTTGGCCACAACCTAGATGGAGCCCTAGCAATTATGTGCAAGGAAAAACATATCTAAATCAGAACTAACAAGCCATAATGGGACCTCCATCATAAAATACACAAATTGAAAACATAGTCCAAAACTAAATGCTAGCATAACCAGTAGCAAACCCAAGAAACAAATAAACAACTTATGTATATGAAATAGAACCAAAAAAATTAGTTGATTCATATACAATGGATTATAAAAACATTCAAACTAGATCTGGTAAAATAGTTAGCAGTCCACTTGTCATAATCACTAAAATGATAGAAGAAGCTAAAACCCCTAGCATGGTTACACCTAAGGAAGATGACAAAGAAAAAGATAAGGAACCAAAAAAAAATTCTATCGAGATTCCATTTCTAGAAAGACTTAAAGAAACCATAGAACTTAAGGAATCTGAATTGATGTAGGAACTAAGAAGATTGAATATTGAATACCATTATTACAAGTAATTAAGGATATTCTAGAGTTGAACAAGTTAATCAAATTGTTATGTTTTAAGAAACTTGGAAGAAAGAAATAGTACCCCAGGACTATTTAGGTAAACGAGAAACTTGTTGATTTATTAGCAATAAAACTCTTACTACCTAAATATTGAGATCCTGGAAGCCCTATTATTATTTTTTCTATAGGGAATAAGGATATACATAACATTTTGATTGATTTGGGTATAGATATCAATGTAATGACAATGGACACTTTGAAAACATTACCATTAATAGGCATACAACTTACTAATACCATATTACAGATGGCAGATCAGTCTATAGCAAAACTAGGAGTTATTGAAGATGTGGCAATAATGGTGGAATCATGAGAATATCTAGTTGAGTTCCTTATATTTCAACCAAAATGTAAAACACTTGGTTATCCCATTATTTTGGGGTGACCATGGTTAGCTATAGTTGTTGCCTTAATTGATTTCAGGTCAGGTGATATGACTATTTCAAATGGTAAGAATTCTAAGAAAATTTCATTATATCCATTTGCATGACCTTTTATTGATGACCAAGAGAAATTATGGGTTGATAATCCCAATATTAATGAGCAAAATATGTCTTCTTTAGCTATGATAACATTGTAAGATCATGTACAAGAAATAGATGATATGGTTAATCCTTCATTAAATGAACATCAATTGTCATTAGAGTAGTCAAGATTAGTTATAGAACCATCACAGTTAGTTTTAGAACCATCACAGTTAGTTTCAAAACCATCATAGTTAGTTCTAAAACCATCACAGTTAGCTCCAGAACCGTCACATTTAGTTCCAAAACCACACCAATTCTCTACAAGTAAAGATAACTTCACTCCAGAGGAATGCGATTTCTCTTGGGGAGAGGAAGGATCTATATCATCAACTTTACAGATATCAGGAGATGGTGAAGAAATTTTGGAAAATAGCAGTAATGAGGAGTTTAACCTATAACAAGATAAGTATCATAACTCTTCTTATTGTCCTTTATCCAGCATTTTGCCTCTAGGAACTTTCATAGATGTTGATACATATCATATATTGTTACCACATGCCTGTCCACTAAACACCTTAATGGAACCCTTTCAACAAATCAGTTCATCATATCCTAGAACCAAACATGTTGAGATTCAACCAAGAAATTTTTTGAATATTAATAGCTGGTTAAAGAATGATGAAGTAAAACTCTTTGATGTTCTAAAAGATCATACTAAAGCATTTGCTTGGGACTATAGAGATGTGAAAGGAATTCATCCAAGTATCTGTACCCATCACATTTATACTGTAAATATTAAACCAATTAGGCAACCTCAAAGAAGGATTAATCTAGCCTTAAGGGATATCGTCAAACAAGAAATTGGAAAACTATTACAAGTAGGTTTTATCTACCCTATCTCAGATAGCCAGTGGGTGTCTCCTCTTGTAATTGTCCCTAAAAAGAATGGAAAATGGAGAATTTGTGTTGACTATAGGGAACTAAACAAAGCCACCTTGAGAGATTATTTTCCCTTACCATTCATAGATCAAGTTTTAGACAACCTTTTAGGTAAATAGTACTTTTCCTTCTTGAATGGATTTAGTGGATACAATCAAATCCAAATTGCTGCTAAGGATCAGGACAAAACTACGTTTACTTGTCCATGGGGTACCTTTGCTTATAGGGTATTTCCATTTGGACTATGTAATGCTCCAACAACCTTTCAAAGAGTTATATTAGCAATTTTTGTAGACCTAACAAATGACTGTGTGGAGGTATACATGGATGACTTTACCATGTATGGAGATACATTTGATGATGCCTTAAAAAATTTAGACAGAGTATAAACAAGATGTGAACAACATCATTTGTCTCTTAGTCATGAGAAATTTTTGATGATGGTTGATGAAGGGATCATATTAGGGCACCATATTTCAAAATTAGGAATTCAGGTTGACCAAAACAAAATCAAGATTATTTTAGACTTGCTTATTCCACAAACTCCTATAGATATCAAATCATTCTTAGGACATGTTGGATACTATAGGCATTTTATCAAGGATTTTAGTAAAATTTCTGCCCCCATATTTAAATTGCTTACTAAGGACTATGAATTTATTTAGGATGAACAATGTCAACATGCTTTTTAATAAATTAAAGATAAATTAGTAACTACCCTAATATTGCAAGGACCTAATTGGGAGAAACCTTTTCACATCCAAACTGACACCTCAAATACCTCAATTGGTGTAATTTTGGGACAGAGACATGAAGGAAGAATGTATGTTATTTATTATCTTAGTAAAAATCTTAGTCCCACTAAAATAAATTACACTACCACTAAAAAAGAATTTATGGTCATGATCTATGCAATCAATAAATTTAGACATTACATTATAGGGTACAAAACATTTGTACATACAGATCACTCAGCAATAAAATATGTAATGAACAAACTAGTGGTTGGAGGTAGAATAATTAGATGGTCATTACTTCTACAAGAATTTTATATTACCATTATGAACAATCCAGGCAAATCTAATGTGGTGGATGATTTCTTGTCAAGATTGACCAGTACAGGGGAGCAGGATCCAGTCAAGGATAACTTTCCAGATGAGCAATTGTTTGTTATTTTAGCTAACACACCATGGTTTGCTGACATGGTAAATTATCTAGCAATAGGGAAGTTTCCTCCTTTCACTAAAAATCAAATAAAAAAATTAATCAAAACCAGTGCACAGTTCAAATGGTTAAATGTAATGCTATTTAAATGTGGTCCTGATTTGGTTTTACACAGGTGTGTAAGAGAAGACATAAATTTTGACATCCTTTAGGCATGTCATGATGAACCAAGTGGAGGACACTATTTAGTGAAAAGAATAGCTCACAAGATACTTGGCACTAGTTACTATTGGCCATCTCTGTACAAAGATGTGAAGAGATATATCAGGGAGTGTGATCCTTGTCAAAGGATGGGACAACCAACCATTACCAATGAAATGCCTCTGCAACCACAAGTAGTGATTGAACCATTTGAGATATTGTCATTGGATTTTGTTGGACCTTTTAATCCTCCTTCATAAGGAAAAGAGCATATTCTTGTGTATACTAATTATGTAACAAAATGGGTAGAAGTGCAGGCTTTAACAAATGCCACTAAAAAAGCAGTTGCTGATTTCCTTTGGCACAGAATTATGGTAAAGTTTGGAGCACCAAGATGCTTAGTTTCAGACTAGGGACCACAACTTATGTCCAATATGATCCAATCTTTCACAATTTATTATCAGATCAATCATAGGAAGTCATCTCCCTATCACCCACAAGCAAATGGACAAGTTGAAGTTAACAAATAGAGAATTGGAAAACATCCTCACTAAAATAGTTAAAGCAAAAAGAAGAGATTGGGTAAAAAGACTACATAAAGCTGTCTGGGCTTACAATACAACTTGGAAAACCACAATAGGGTTTTCACCATATGAGTTAGTCTATGGGGAAAAGCCCTTGTTGCCTATTGATTTGGAACTACAGACATTGAGGACAACAGCTATAGTGGGAATTAAATTGGATGTAGCTCAAAAGGAACAAATCCTTTAACTCAATGAATTAGATGAATCCAGAATGGAAGCACTTCACCAGATAGAGATAATCCAAGGTCAAAGGAAATAATAGCATGATTCACATATCAAGAAAAGATAATTCAAAGTAGGAGACTAGGCATTGTTCTTTGATTCTAAGTACCAACAATTCAAAGGTAAATTAAGAACCAGATGGTTGGGATCTTATCAGATCAAGCAAATATTTGACAATGGTTCTATCTAGTTACTTCCCATTGATGGTAGAAGAAGAATACTCTTGGTAAATGGACACAGGCTAAAAAAATTTATGAAGCCTCCTACTAAGGATGAATTCTTGAAGCAAATTGAAGCAAGCAAAGAATTTGATCATATGGAAGAACCCAGTTCTTCCAAAATGATCAAATAACTAGATGAAAAGATCTAAAATAAAGGGAAGAGAATGAAAACTAGTAAATGGCATTCTCTTCCCCCCCCCCAAAAAAAAAGAAGAGAATGAAAAACAGTAAATGGCATTCTTTTCCCCAAAAAAAACATAAAAAATAAAAAATAAAAAATCAGAGATCAATTGAAAATTAGTGATGATGGTTGATCTTCTCATATAAATGGCTAATTCAAATAAAACTTTTTTGAATTCTAACTATTTTCTAACCATTTTTTAGGGATGATCTATCTGCATGATGGAGGGATTACATCATCAAGGATGGTAGTTATGTTTTTAACTTGTTAAAGGTTAAATGAAAGTTTTCATGTGTGATTAGACTTGATTTAGAAAGATTAGTATGATGAGTCATCTATTTTACATCATGGTTAAATGTGCAAGATCATGAGAAGGATATTAATGATGGAATGAGTTGGTGGATAACCATAAAAAAACATTATTATGATTGAAGCAACTAAATCCACCAGTTCTATAGTTGATTATAGTAGTTCTATAGCTGAGTATAGTAATTTTGTAACCAAAATTTCTAAATTAGCAACTGAATCTGCTAGTTCTACAGCTATAATCATTAGTTCCACTGATACGAGTAGCAATTTTTCAGCTAACCTATGAAAGATTCAAAAAAAAAATGAATCATGGGAATCAAAAAGAAGTTAGAACCAAATAATGATACCCAACTTCTTACAGATGAAGTAGCAAATATCTTTCAACAGGCATGATGGCTAGATTTTTTGAGGAAATTTCCCAAATACAATGATGAATTGGTAAGATAATTTATTATTAATTTAGAGAAAACAAGGATAAAGGTTAGGAAGGTTTTCATTCCTTTTTCTATGAATATCATAAATGAGATGTCTAGAATACCTATAATACATGTCCCAAACCCTATCAAAGGAACATTGAAAGACCTAGCTGAAACCCTATTGAAAGAAGGGGAAGTTGAACCCAAATATATTTATAATACAAAGCAAATCATCAAAGGAGTTAAGAGGGCCAGCTTACCTAAACCCTTTGACAGAGTAGCATTATAGATAATTAAATATTTAACCTATGATGGGCAATATGGGACAATAGGAAAAGAAGTCTTAAAAATCCTTATACACCTTAGATATGGAGCCAAAAAACCAGAATATATAGTAAACCTTTTAGGGTTTCTTTTTGACTCCATCCATACCATGGCCCAGAGGTATTCTTGGGGTGTAAAACCAATTAGACATCATGGGTTAGTGCATTTGGTATGCCAACACCATTTTCTTTCCAAGAAAAAAGGGGAAGAAATGTGAGACAAATTTTTTGGCAAATTTGGACAAAAACCTGGTATTCCCAGAAGAATAATAACAACTCCTCCTGCTCCTTCAGTTTATTTGAAAACTACTATCAATCCTAGAGAAAAGAAAAGATTAGGGGAAGAAGAAATACCAAAAAGGAGAAAATCTATAAGAAAATTTAAAATTGTAGACCCTATTGAACCTTCTCAAGTCATTTCTTCTTCTATTGAGGCTATAGAAGAATTGGTACTTGTCTCTGACAATGATAGTTCACCTAGGCCTGAACAAAAGGTGAAAACCAGAAGATGTTCTAAGAGGAAATCTATATCTGCACATTTTGAGGCTCCTCAAGAAAGAAAATGTCATAGAAAGTCTAAAGAAAGTTTAGAGGAGTTGGAAGAACAAGAAAGGCTAGAAACTAAAGCTACTGATATTTTGGGTAGTATGGCCTTGACTCCTCCTATACCAAGCCAAACAAAAAAGGAAAATGAAGATGAAAGATTTGAGGAGCCAGTTTTCCAAGAAATGGGTGAGACTGTAGCACCATCACATGTAGAAGATGAACAGGCATCTTGGAGAAGGAAAGGGAAATCCCCTATGGTAAAAGAGGAATGCTTAACTCCCCAAGAACTTTTAGAAAAAGAACAAAACTAGTAGGTTAAATAGGCTCTATTTTTGTCCAGAGTAGAACTCATTATCAAGGAAAAGGATGAGGAATTGAATTTTCTCAAACTCAAGTTAGAACAAAAGGAAATGCTCTTTGCAGAATTAACAAACTAGCTCACAGCTAGGAATGAAGAATTAGCATAAGTTAAAAGGAAACTAATAGAGAATGAGGAAAAATGTACAATACAGACCTCTATGTCAACAGTCTCTACACAGACTGAATTAACTTATCTTCTACTCAATCAGTTATGGGATGACACATGTAGAGAACTTCGTGAACTTAAAACATCCAATACAGACTTGAAAGGCAAACTCGCAGAAGAAGAAAAAGCAAGGAAGGAATGGGAAGACAAATTTTACAAGGAGGAAAATGATAAGTATAAATGTCTTGTGAAAATAAAAATAGTTTGTATGATGAGTGAGAAGTTTCTTGCATGCAGAAGACCTTCTCCTATTTATAGCATGTTTTTCGAGGAGCAATTCATTCGCTGGCAGTTGGCAAGGATAGCATGTGGCCTTCCACATGAAATAAAAGATGAAGCTGATTTCTCAGCTACCTACTTAGCTAATACAGAACAAAAAAACCTTCTCTGTGAATTTTACCTCTATAATTTTATGCTAGAAAGAAATACAAGTTTTATGATCAATTTGTATGTATGAGAAAGCCAGCTTAATGCATTTGTCTCTATTCTTCAAAATCAGATTACATAGAAAGAAAGGGAGTCATAGAATTGGTCAAAGGCTAGTTCATCTGGTCTCTGTATGAGACTTCATTATGGTAATCCATCCACCTTTGCTACATATTTCCAATCCCATGCATTTAATGATAAATTCAAGGGACCTTATATTTTCAATTTACAGTAAAGCTTGGATATCTTCACCGCTTATGAAAGGGCAAATTTTGATAATATCTATGATGCATGTTTTAAAAGATGGGAATTTCTCCTAGTGGCATTGAAAAGAAGGGAAGTAATATCACCTTCAAATTTGATCTAGAATTTAGAAAGGGTAAAATCTTTATGCACAATAATTCCCTAAATCAATGAAACTCCCCTAAGCATATGGATAGAAATGTGGACAAGGCCACCTCTACTTCTCACCCCCATATCTCCTTGGCAAAATAGAGAACCTCAACATCCCACTCAGTTTGAGGAATGGAAAAGAAAATTAGAAGTAAGAGCAGGGTATAGTACTTCTGAGTCAAAGCATTGGGATATTCAGTTTCAGCCATTTGATCTGAGCAATCAAATGGAATGTAGGATATACAATCCTAAATTTGAAGAATGACGTTTGTAAAGGGACTTACAAATAAGTATGGGGGAAATGATGAGGCTAGGATATGCCCAATAAATGTATAATAAATGACCTCATCTTACTCTCTCTTTTTATTAAGTTTGATTTCATTTTGTAACTTTTATTTTGATCTAAGATGAGTTATGATGTGATTATCCATCTTTTGATTGATTGTGATTCTAAGAATTTAAAATACTTGTAATTCCTAACAAGTGTGTTGTAAAATTTTAGTTTTGCAATAAAATAGGTCACCATCAGGATAAATAACAAATATGAAGTGGATTACATGTTTTTGGAAGCATTGGACTCAATTTATATTAGTTATAAAACCTACAAAATCTATTCTAAAACCATCACAGTTAGTTCTGAAACCTGCAGAATCTATTCTAGAACCATCACAGTCAGTTTTGGAACTCCACCATACTATTTCAAGTTGTCACATTTTTGGACTTAGCTCTAGAACTCTATATTTAGTTATGTTACTCCATATATGTTCTAGAACTTTTGCGGCTAGATATGGAACTGATGAGGATCTATTCCAAATGGCTGATGATCTGTCAAAGATCAATGATCCCATTAAATCAAGAACATATTCCTAATTTTTTGAACTAGCAAAATCAAGACAATTATCACACAGCTAGACATCCAACCACATCTTGATTCAGTATCTATTCTAGGCACAATTCAGTTCCATCGTATCTATGAAATAGTTACAGCCATTAAATCATCTATATATATAGACCTGATATAGATATAGAATATAGAAAATAGAGAAAGAAGATAGAAGATAGATAAAAACATAGAAGAATAGAGAGATAAAGGATAGCTTAGTACATTTGTAATACAAAACATTTTATCAATGAAATAACCATTCCTATTTTGAAAGCGAATTGAATTGTTCAAATCTTGTTCTAGACAGAGCAAGGGCCCACTCCTCCAAATAACTAGGATCTTCATTTTTGTCGGTATTTATATTTCTATTAGAAAAATTAAATAGGCAACTCTATTAAATTTATAAATGTTTCCAACTCTTTAAAATTAATATTTGTTGTAAATTTGTTTCTACAAGTGTTTTAGATTAAATTTTCACTTTTGCAACATATGTTTATTTCCATCAATCAATTTCATTTTTGCAATGTGTGTTTGTTTCCAGAAATCAATTTCATTTCTACAATGTGTATTTGTTTCTAGTAATCAATTTCATTTCTGTAACATGTGTTTATTTCTGGCAATCAATTCCATTTCTGCAATGTGTGTTTATTTCTAGCAGATTTGCATAGTTTGATTCCAATAAGGTTTTAACCAAGAAATCCTTTAGACATTAAAACCCCCCCAAAAAAAATAAATACAAATACCCCCATTCAATTACTAAATCATTACAATTCCTCTTGTTGCATATAGCTTTAGACACAACCCTAGTTAAATATGACATCAATAAAAAGTTGATTAAATGAAGGGGATAACGACACCTGACAGGTAGATAGAATAAGGCACAACCAAGCCCTCAAAACTTTGCCTTTCCTATTAGTGTATGGACAATAACTAGTCTTTCCGATTAATCTCATGCTACCAACATATTAGTTCACGTAAGAGCACATTGGAGAAGATTAAAAAATCTAGTCTAAGATATTAGGCATAGTCTAGATGGAGGATACACAAATGGAAGCATTACATAGCTTCAACAAGCACCAAGACATTGTCAAGAGGTGGTTTTACAAAAGATCCAAAATCAAGGCTTTTAGGATTTTTACTTTTCTATTTTATGGAATAAGTCACATGAAAAGAAAGGATATAATTATAAGTTCATTCCCTTATGGATTGGCCCATACTAAATCTCAAAAATCATAGATAACAATGTTTTTCATCTAAAGCACCTCTAAGGTAATGACCTCACTTTTCCAATTAATGGGAAGTTTTTGAAAGTTTCAAGGCTTCTCTAGATGGAGATTCTTTTGAATAACTATGATAATGGATTTATAATTAGGAGTAGATTAGGTTGCTTGTTTTCTTAGATTAGTTTCCTACTCTATGTCTTTTTCTTCCTTATATAGATTTCATGTTTACAACATTTGCTTTCATAGTCAGTTGTTATTATGTATAAATTAGTTTTCTTAAAATTGTATAATAGTCTAAATGATTTCTTATGTTATAACTATGAAAATACATTCCAAGACAAAAGGGGAAAACTAAGTGCATAACTTATATTTATCGATATTTTTTCTAGTAGCACTTTGGGAACTCCTAGATCAATGTATGTGTTATGACTATAATCAAAAAAATTATCTAAATTGAATAAGTTCACCACGTCATTGAAATTTTATCTTATATATTCAATAAAATTTGAGATGCTTTTCAATTTCAAATATCAATTACACTTTTACATGATAAAACTTGGGTGAGATGTAATAAACATGGAAATGGATATATTTAACAAGGACATATTGATAAAAATAAGTTTTCTTATACATGCACCTAACCAATGGTGGTTCCCAACCCTTTTTTCATATAGGTTTATCTTTTAAAAAATTAATTTATCAAACCATACAAACCAATGGAGGGAGGGTGATTCAAGTAATCTATATCGATGTTATATATGCTTGGCTTACAATAGAGAAATGATTAGTGTAGAATTAGAAGTATCACTATTAGGGATATGGATGCATGACTAGTATCAAAGTAATGCCAAGGCATCCCTTAATAATATTTATAATATCATATAAATAAAATTAAACCTATAGTGTCTATCTATATTCATGGCAAATCTCTCATAACAAGGAGAAAATTAATTCCACACAATCACACATAGATCCTAGAACTAAAAAGGTTTAGTATGTTGCCTAAGTAAATTAGAGTCTCTTTTAGTTATCTAGTATGTTTATTATATTATTACAAAGTTTAAAGTTTTATCATAATACATTAACTAATATTCTAGGATCTCAAATACTTTGAAGTATTTTCCCATTGATTCAACATTTGTTGTGCCCTAACACATGCCATTTTGAAAATTTTCAAATAAGGACCCATTTACCTCAAAAAAATTCTTCAAGATAAATTCTAAAGGCATGGTCCTTTGATAAGATAACCTTAGAATCCAAATATTGACATATTTCATAAATTCTAAGGTTAACTTGTTATTTTGGAGTATTATGTTTCTTTATTAAAAGTCAACTTTGAAATATTGTTATATTCTTTATGAAAGTATTTGAATTTTAAAACAAGCCTTTTAGTGATTGATAAAACTAATCACATCATAGTTTAGTCCATGTATTCTTATTTTTAATCCTATATATACTATTCCATGATCAAGTTTTTTTCATTTCATATATGGATGTTTTCAAGCTCATTTAATTTTTCCAAGTGTCATTATTTTGCTCACGCACAGCCTCAATGATTCACTAAGTATTTATTCTTTTAGGCCTCCAAGTCATCAGGATTATAATAAATACCACCATCCCACTATTCTAAAAATATCCAGTACTTGAATGGATTCTAAAATATTTTGGGCCTCAAGGTTTTTGACATCATGATAAGTATCACTAGGCATCTAACCTATAGCCCAAAGAGCAAGCACACATCACAAAGTCATTCAGGTAAGTAAAACATTGAGATTATGCCAAGTGTCATCATCCCACTCATCCTAACCAAAGGATATTTTCATAGTTCACTAATTTCAATGATATTTTTAGTCACTAAGATTTCTTTATGTGTCATAATCCTAATAACATTTAGATAACATTAGTAACTTATATTATAGAGTCATCTAGGCAAGTAGAGTAATAAGAGCCATCCACATGGCATCATCTTGAGAACCCAAAATCTAACATAACAAGGTATAGAGTAAGAATTTTAATACCCTTTGGGTCACCAAAATTACTTGATGTGTCATAATATCACTAATCGATGAATTATACAACATATAACAAATATATTTTCACTCTGGCCACCCAAGTCACCAAGATATTTCCAAGTGCCATCATCTTGAGATCCCACAACCAAAGAAGTAAAGTACAAAGGAAAAGAACTTGACACCCAATGGAAAATAAATATGTAATGACATGTTCAATAATTAACAATACCCTTATGACCTACATCAATGGTAATGCCTTAGAGTTAGAATTTGAATACCCTTTGTGTCACCAAAATTACTCGATGTGTCATAATATCACTAATACATGAATTGTAAAACATATAAAAAATATATTTTCACTCTGACCACCCGAGTCACCAAGATCTTTCCAAGTGCCATCATCTTGAGAGCCCACAACCAAAGAAGTAAAGTACAAAGGAAAAGAACTTGACACCCAATGGTAGATAAATATGTAATGACATGTTCAATAATTAACAATACCCTTATGACCTACATCGATGGTAATGCCTTTGAAAAATATTTTAGGATCCATATTCCAAAAATAACATACAACCAAGTTATGATAAAATCCTAGTTGTTTACCAAGAAATGTAATAATGCGCTGACAACCTAAGATAATTTGTAATTAAAGGCCCAATTTCCTCTCTTCCCATAGTCACTTTCAAGTTAAGGATAAAAATTGATATGACTCTATTAGATTGAGTGTATGGTTTCCCTAGCATTCCGTATGTTCATGAGATACAGGTCCCATTATTAAATATTATTTTAAGATTAGATAAGATCATATCCCTCATATAAATCATTAGTTTTAATTTGATACATCAAATTAGTAACCCATCCAACCTACACAATGTTAATTTCTACATGATGTCTTATGTGGTGGATGCAATAATTATTGCAATGCACCTTTTATATGGAGAACCTTGGGAACCCTCTACAGAATATCCTAAGAATAAAGTGTGTGATGAGTTTAACATCCTTCACTCTATAGGTTCAAAAGGCATATTCAAAATATTATAGATACATTTTACCCTATGGTATATAAGGCTATTAATGGTCAAAATATACCTAGGTTATCAGACCACATCAAGAAAAACATCAAGAAGATAGGTGACTATTAGTACTACCCTATGTATACAGTAATTATGATTGAGGGAATCACACTTCAACACTTTTATTTTAAACAAAATGTTCCATACAAGTTGGTTGAACAAGATATTATTTCATAGTTAGTTGATAGTATAGATGTCCAACTCAGGGGTACCACACAAAGAAATCTGCATCCAACCCCTCTTAGTATAGGTTGCATGTAATACAAACAATGGTAGAACCTCAACTTCATTATTAAAATTAGAATACATTATTTTCTAAAGAGGTCACCATTCATATATTTATATCCTAGAAGAAATATTAGATATCACCTAAAAAATTGTGAAAGGAAGGTAACAATTTCCTATGGGCACTAAGCTTACGATCATGATTATGTATTTATAAATGTTAATGATGATAGTGATTTGGCTATTATAATGTACAAGGTTAACATGTCCATGATGTGGCTTAAAGGATCCAATATGATCCTACTATCACACAAGAAGATGAAATAATAATAAATAGTGAGCAATTGACTTCAACACTAGTTCTTGGGCTTCATCTCCAAATAGAGATAGAAATGGGAACACATATAGTTAAAGAAGTAAGTGAATCTAGGGAAGTAGACCCATAAGAACATAAAATTACCAAAAATCTTCCCACACCTCTTAGTAATATTATTTTTCATCCATTAGCTAATGTGGAAGAGTTTGCAAGTTCTATTAGAATAACAAGTCTATTTTCTATTACACCCATACCTCTATTAACCATAGTGTAGTAGGTAAATCTCCCTTTTTTCTTATCACATGTTCATATTGTTACTACTCCTTCATCACTAGTTCATACCATGGAACCCCATTCTATGATACAATTATCAAAATCTTTCATGGCTCTACCAACAGTACCTACCATCCACACTTCACCTCTATCTTACACTCTTATATCCCATTTATATTCCAGTATATTGACTTTAGTACCAATTTTTACACCTAATAAGAATCCACTAAATACCTACCAAATGAATTATAATACTACTCTTGTGTCTCCAGAGGTTATGCAACAAGAATAAATGAATGTTGAATGCTTATTTATTAAAAGAGAAACCCTAGGAAATAGAAGATGAGGAACAAGAGGGAGGAGATGAAGTACAAGAATTAGAAACAATTGAGGTTCATGATATTAGTATAGAGGAAGAGTGGTTGTTTGAAGAAGACAAATATCCTAAAGAAATAAAATCTTTTGAGGAATCAAATGAAGGTGAAACTAATCCAAGAGGCATAGATATATGTGAAGACTCTAAAAAAGTTGAGCAAGAAAATGTTGACTCAATTACAACTAAGTTGTTATCAGAAGAAGAAAAGTATATGAGGGAGGAGTTAGATTCTAAGAAAGCAACTTTGATCTAGGAACCAATCTGTGTTGCACCTCCAATCCTTATACCTCAAATCATAAAAAGTGATGCAAGTCTTACAAGTGGACTTAACATAGTATTTACAATGGCAATCATTGTAGCATCAACTATCATTACCACTTCCCCTTAGGATGTAAGTTCACAAATTCTTACTTATATAGAGTTTCTTATTATTTCCATTACTAAAAATGATACATTATAAGACACATATTCTTTCATTTTATATTCTCCAAGTCTAATAAATAGGCCCCAAGTTTTGATAATGCTAAATTTTACCCCAAGGCCCTATGACTGGAATTTTTTCTACTATCTACTAGCCAACTAGGGGTCATACTATTGTTGTTCATGTTGGGGTTGTTTACACATCTATCATGACATATATGAATTTTTTTAATTAAATCCATGTAACCTATTCATTCTTTAGAAAAGATAATATACAGTCTACTAGACCAGCAAAGTGAGTACATTTTGAATACCTAGTGTCTACTTTTATTTTATATGTACATATTATACACCTTAGTCTATCAACATAGTTAGGCACACTTGTTTATTAGGTTACCTAGGAATATTCCTTCATAGTTTCAATGGATAGTGCACTAGGTAATACCATATATCTTATTGACACACAACCACATAATAAAGTCACTAAGTGGAGAAAGGTCATTCCTTTTTTTCCAAAGTTGGTTGTACCATCTCCTAATACCTACCTACTTTAGCCTCAATACACCCACCAGGTCAATCCTTTCCTACCATTTATGCATCCATAAAGCATGTAGAATAACAAGCCATAGTGAACATCTCTTCATGGATTCATAAATTACATGAAGAGGAAAGTAAACAAGACCTAATAATTACTGAGCAACCAAAGGTGAGATTCCATTTTAATAGGCAAACAAATAAATTGAGGAAATTCAATAAAAATATTATATTGGTAGAGGGTGAGAATATTTAGATGGACTAGAGAGAAGATATATTCTCTCTAATAAATAAGAGGAAGCTCAATCCTTCAAACCCATATGAGTGCAGGGAAGATCCCTATAGTTTTTTGGATGTAACTAGAGGAGTCATAAAATAGATTTTTAGAAGCTATGACCAGTCCAAACATAGGGAATAAGAGAGATCATCATTCAGGTTCCTAAATAAATTATATATAATGTATAGAGTGTATCTAATAATTTTATGATATTATTATTTCAACCAGGTATGTAAAGGATGAATCCCAACCTAAATAAGTATATGTGACCTAGTTATATGATACAATGAAATATATGGAAGGCAAGCTCAACTTCTAGGTCTAAGATACATGAAATAGGTCTTATTCTCATTTATATTTAATAAAAACACCAAAATTAGCATGGTCATAGAGTCATGTGGTCATAAAGAGATGTGAGATTTGATACAATAGTTTTTCAATAAAGAGGGAAAAGTTATCTCCATCTTATAATACATGAGATTCACAAGTGTGAACACTCATTTTGGGTAGTGGGTTGTCAAACTTATTTTTGAAGGTCTACTCTGAGTTGTAGCTGAAAAATTCCAAGCTAAAATTAAGGGGATATTTTATAGAACTATTGAAGAGATTACGTAATTGATATATTTTCTAGGGGGGGTCATAGGAATAGATAATTTATATGTATAATTCAATGGTTTTACATAATAAATTTATGGATAAAATTACATAGTTATTCAAGAGACATCTTCTTGATTATGAGACCACCGATATTTATTTTTAGGCTAGTCATGCCTTATATTCATAAATGGAAGTTGTAAATCAACCCACTTCTAATGTAGGATCACTAGTATCACCTCCTCGAGGTACACAACCTTAGACACCAAATTACATTAGTGTAAAATCTGATCAGGCCCACATATGTCCCACTTCTTGTTTTCACTACCATAACTATCTTGGTGACTACTTTAATTAGTTCTTTGGCCATAACATCTCATGTAACACTTCTAGACATAGCACCACCAGTGCCACCATTCATTATTGTTATAGTCTTAGTTATCATAACTAATACTATAATGACTACTCTAGTTATAACTATAGTGGTATTAACTCATGCTTTGAATATGCAAGCTTCATCTCTAATTGGTGCCACATTGGCACCATAAGTAGCCTTTGATATAAGTTGTGTCCAAGTTATAACTTGAGTCTATTTTTGGTTGTGCTATTTTTGTATCTGATTATTTTATCAAGGGACCATTATTTATAATTATATTGTATACATGCATAGTATGAATAATTTTTTACCCTTGGCTCCTAAATTCAGAAGTGTAAATTTAGACTTTGCTTGGACGATGAGGTAACACCACCCTAAACTATTTATACTTGTATCCTCCCAATTATTAAAAGAGGAGAATTTTTGACTATTAAGGTGAATAATTAATTTTATGGGTGTTTTTCAAGTTTATCTTAATGTGCAAATTTTAATTCTTCTCCAAACATGTGATTTATTGAAGAAGTCCCATTATTCTAGTATTATCAATCTTTGGGTTGTGTATAAGTGTTGTTTGATACAATTATTCATATTATACAATAGCTTATTTGAATGTTTTATGTTTAATAATCATAATCTCCCTTTGTAGATGGGTAATTATAATCTTACATCTACATCAACTTTTGATTATGTGCATTAAATTTTACTATATTTTGTTTCCTTAGATTCTTAATGTATTTATCTATTTTGTGTTTTGATAGTAACCTGCATCAAGAATTATATTCATCTATCCATCTCAAAATATATCTCAATATCACATCATATATGAACCATACAAGGTAAGAAACTACTTCATCCACAACTATTCTACCACTAGGTTGTTTACCAAATCAAATACCCTACAACTCGTCCCTTAGAGTGAATATTTTCACTGATCTTAAAATTTTAGAATCTACCTTATTAATTTTTGTGGTTTATCATTAGAATCTATATCTATTAGTTCTAATTATTCAATAATTTCAAATGATCAAATTAAATATCATAAACTAATAATTTGCACCTAAGACCTCATGAGCATGGAAAGATTAAGATAACAATGTTAAGATTCAATCATTACAATGCAAACCTTCATCAAAAACCTCATATTTGTGTATAATTTCACTTAGATATAGTTTTAATAGGTCTTTTTCAATGCTATTTCATGATGAAACATCTCCTTTGAAACCTTGGATTAGTTAAAATTGATGATGAGTAAAAAGGTGCTGCATAAGAAGATTTAAGAATTTGATAACACTTCATTGTCTAATTTGAACATTGAAATTTTCAAAGGAAATGGGTCTATTTATAAGAATTACGAATCAATGTGGACCCTTCATCTTTATTTCAAGATGGATGGTTACAAATGCATCCTCAACAAGTCACATGGATTAACACATGTATTGATAACATGAGCCTTTCATCATGTCCAATATGAAGGGTGGAAGAAGGCTCTTCAAAATATCCAAAGTGGGATTAATATGAACCCTCCATCTGGTATGCAAGATGGAGGGTGGATAATTTTCCTTAAAATATCTTTGTGAGATTTAATATGGGACCTTCAAATTCTTTCCAAGATGAAGGGTACAAAACCATTCTCAAAAAAACACATGGATAACCAATGTGGGTCCTTCATCTTGTTTCCAAGATGAAGGATTGAGAATGATCCCTAGAATATCTCATAATATTCATTAAGGTCCCTTCATATTTTCTCCAAGATGAAGGGTGGAGAATAATCATTTATATTAATTCATTTAGTAATTGGTGGGATCACAATAGGATATTCCATAGTATCTCAAGATTCTTTCTCAAATGAATATGAACTTTGAAAGGAGAAGGAAAAAGAAATAATTAATAATTGAAATGAAAATATAATTTCATTTGCATAAAATCATAGTTAGAAGAATGTTTAATTCAATTAATCAAATATCAATTTAATTAATACCATGTGGAAAATTTGATTAGAAGAATTATTAAAGGAGATGATTAAAGACGGGGAAATATTTGAATTAATTGATCAGATAATGAAAATTAGTGAATTGATTAGAGTAGAATAATTGACCAGAGAAAATGACTAGAATGAATCTGAATAGATTTCATATAGTGAATTATCCCACCTATAGATGCCCCAAGATGAATTCAAACTCATATGTTATATGAATAGATGATTTTAGACTAGTTTATGTGTAATTACAGGAAGTCATTATTGTAATTTTGACATGAAAGTGATAAAAATGGAGAGTCTACATTTTCCCTTATTTAAGGTGTTGTGAGATGTATACAAAGTAACATCTTCTCAAATAATGAGAAGTTGAAAAAGGTGGATGAAAAAATAGATGATGAAATAACTTGTTGCATAGGATAATGATGATAAAAATGATTGAATTTGATAATTTGACATAAACATGTGTGTAATGATATAATAACTTTTGAAAAAAGATGCAAAAAATTATACACACAAGAATGCTCAAAGTGATGATATAGCGAAGAATAGAAGAATAAGATAATTATTTAAGAATGATATGATCAGATTAGAAGAATATGGATCATAATAAGAATAAAACAAGGGTGGCCAAGTTGACCTTAGAAACTGGTAAGTACTGAGCACTACTTACATAGTTCAAAAATTTCTTAGGTCGATGTAGTTCTGCTAGAAATTGGGAAACAATATGATAAAGAATGGAATAGATGATTGGAATAATAATAATGGTTGATCAATGTGTATGAATCTCTTTTTGCATTATTATTTTGAGATGTACATATGAATAAGCATATATGTAGCCAAAATATTTAGGTGTTTTGATTTGGTCATGAAAAATTTGATGATGTGACTCAAAAATGACCGAGATGATTAGATTTAATAAGACATGATGATGCAAGGGGAGATACTTATACTACGACATTATTTATTTAATACCTTTGATACTTAATTTTTAATTTTTCACATGATAGTATATGTCATGATATAAAATACCATGATGACATAGCCATAATGTGCAAAGAGATTGACCCCCAATCAAATATAAAATTGACCATAATACACCAATGATAAAAACCATGATGCCAATATTGGCATATGCCAATGAATGGACTCAAGTAAAAGTGCATGGAAAGGGAAACCATGATGATGATCTTATTGGCACAATAGATTGATTCAAGGCAATAATAAACAAACAAATAAACAAACAAGTAAACAAGAAAACACACAAATATAAAAATAAAAAGAAAAATAAATCAATCTTTTTGTTTGATCAAGTCAAATCTACATGATAGGCTCAATGTTAATGATAGTTGGAATGGATACCCCCAATCAAGGATAAATGAAATGGGAATAAGTAGGAATAGAGCATCCTAAAATAAGTTGCATGCTTAAACTTTCCCTAAATAGGGTGTAAGTGATGATCTTGAATTAGAGTGATTTGATTTGACTTTGCCCCAAATAAGGTAGATTTGGGAAGGACACATCCCAATGGTAGTTGATTTGATTGGATTAAGATTGATCAAGGATTTAGGGGAAGATAGATGTTTTTATATTTTTTGGATTTATATCATTTTTTAATATTTTATCCTTTTCTAATTTTAAGGATTTTTTAAAGTTATGAATGTTTAGGATTTTATAAATTTTTGAATGTTTTTTAGTTTTTGGCATATCAACTCAATGGATAATTACAAGATTTAGAATGATTTGAATTACAAAATGGTTAGAGCAATACATTTAAGGGTGCTTGAGTTAACCTAAAAAAATTGATTGTTCCTTACATAGTGAAAATGGACCTCAAGCCACTATAGTTAAACCAAATATGGGAGTAGAATGTGATAAGTATGAACAGGGAATCAAATATGATCATGATTGAGATTGGATTAAAGTTAACAAAGAAATTTTAACTCAAAAAATTACAATATCATGAAATTATTAACTCATAAACTAGTGAGCATGAAATGGGAATGTTTAGGAGTGTTTGGAATATTATACCTACAAGGAATCACTAGCAAAGAGAAAACTTGTTCTATCACCAAGAGGGGATTTAATAGCATATGACAGGATTAGAATGATCATGTTGGATAATAATGGATGATAAGTGGATTAGTAACCTCTAAGTAACATGTCATTTGGAAAATAAAATGCCCAGTCATCAAAGTGTCACTAAGAGGATATCGATATATTTTCTAAAATAGGGCTCAGAACAACTTCCAATTTGTGATTAAGATCAAGACAGGAACAAAAATTGGACCAAGGTAGGATGAAATTAAAGATGGTTTGAGGCAAGGTAAAATGGTAAATAAGATAGGAATGGAATGAATTTCATTGTATACAAGAATGACTCTAGGTGTTAAGATACTTGTAGACAAAAAATTATTTACACATGATGTCAAAAACCTAGTTTTCATCATGGTACTTGCTCAAGGTACCCTAGCATGATTTTCACCATTAAAAAAATTATTTATCTTTCTATTTTGATTTATTTTATTTTATTTTAAATTTTTGGCATCTCAACTCAATGGAGGATTATGAGATGCATAATGTTGAAATTTTGATCTCTAACCCATACCAATTTAGAATAGCTTATTTACTAGAATTTTGTTATTGATGTAGATTGTATGGATGTTGAACTGATATCCACTGGTCATTGACTCAATTTCCTCCAAACCTATAAACAAGGTATATTCATAGTATCTTTAAAAAGGAGTGTTTTTAGGGAGTATACATATGGATAGAAATTGGATAAATGATCTGATTGGATAATGGAATATAGGTCTTGAATGAATAATGGGATCACCATGGAGTGTATAGTGGTTAAATGACAAAATAAAGATTGAGATTTTTAATCACACACATTATTGTTGAATCTAGATTCAACTTGATTTTGTTTGTGGAGTAGTTGATATTGACTTCAATTATGTATTCATCAAGCAATGAAGGACTAATTGGCTCAACTATTGGCACCTCAAAAAGGTTTTCACCAATAAAGTATTCTTGATTGTTCTGATTTGGATTGTCTAATAACACTTTAATAAGGCTTCACTAAGGGATGTTTATAATTCATTTTGATTTTTCCTTATCACTTTAAGTAAGTTTTCACTAAAGGATTCCAATTTTTTTATTTTGATTATCATCTAACACCTCAAACAAAGTTTCACTAGAAGATGTTGAGTTTAGACTTTGATTGTCCACTAGCACCTCAAATAAGGTTTCAGTAGGAAATTATTTTTCTAATTTAATATTATCTTATATCCCCATAAGTTATGCCACTAAGATGTCTCCAAGTAAGGAATTTAATAATGTGTGATTATATCATTCCCAATCAAAGCTTGTGGGTAGATGGATGTCAATATAATAATTATGTTGGTTAATTTAAAGGGCATGTATAATGTCAATAGAAGGGTAAAAGACAACACAATATTCATAGAGGCTACTAGGAGAGCTTGTGTTGATGTTGAAATAAATGTCCTAGACAACCTTAGAAAGATCACAAATGTGTTCAATTGAATCTTTAAGGATCATGTATCTAATGTTGTAATATCCCCTAATATATTATGATTAGAAAGATGATTTTGAATTAAGTGAAATTTGATAGAAGTGTATAGCCAATGTTGTGATATCCACAAATGTATTAAGATTCAAAAGATTATTTTGACTCAAGGGGATCTAAACTTGATGTTGATACTTATGTTGATTTTGCTTTTGACACTAAATATGGTATTCTCTCTAGAATGGAACCCAATTTTGATATTGGTTCTAAAATGAAACTTGATTTTGAGGTTGATGTTGATAACAATGTTGGATCCAAATAGGAACATGTTTTTTATGTAAATGTGTCTACAAAAACAACCCATTGAATTAAATTATCCACAAGTACCTTATTCACCTTTCACTTGAAAATGAAATCTTTAGGATGAAGGAAATTTATAAAATGGGTAATGTTTGGCAATGAATGTAAGATATAGTATTGATTAATAATGTGTTCATTGAAGATGAGATCATCTAATAAAGGTTACTCAAAAATAGGTGAATAGTCATACAGAGGCTCTTCAAAGTAAGGCTCATCAAATATAGGAGGATGGTCAAGAATAACCCATTAAATATGGGTCATTCAATGAGAATGTTAGAAATGGGTGATTTGTCTTGATCTTGATGTGAAACTGAATGAGTATGATTGTCATTAAGAAAGTGATCTTGGAATATCCCTAGTGATGGATTCTCAAATTTGGGTACACTATTCTCCTTAGTAGATGATGGCCCTTAGAGTGATAATGACAAGACATAATTAGATGACTTGATTAATTATGACTCTAAGGTTAGAGCGATAATAGATGTAATGCAAGATAGGTTTAGGTTAAGCTAAAAGAATTGGTATATAACATCTTATCTTTAAAATGGTCTTATACTTGACATTTAACATGGTTGTTACATCTCAAAATCCAAATATTCATTAGATAAAGGTACTAAAATAGGTTTCCCTTTGCTAGTATGATCATAATCATTGAACAAGTTATCTGATGGATGTCACTATGAAATGGTGTGACTACTTCTACTTAAGATAGAATCTAAGTTTTCTAGATCAAAATCTACAGGTAGTCTAACACATGTTTCTAAGAGTCATAAAAGGAGCTTGAGCATCCTTATGTTCAAATAGATATAATTCAAAGGATTTTTTTTATATGGTGTGAACACCATAGAATAGAATGGAAAGGTAATAAAATACTAATCTAAGGATTCCCCCAAGTAAGGATACATGTAGGTGGAATGACTGGATTAGAATTGGCTCCAAACAGGGTAAAATTGACTTGATTGAAATGGATTTTTCCCCAAGTAAGGCATAATTGATTAGAAGTGATTTGATTTAGATTATCCCCAAGTATGGAAGATTGATTGGATTTTTTAAGATCAAGTTGGACTTTGATTTTATATTGGATTCAAATGAGAGAAAGGATGGATGTCATGACCTCATCATTCCCAACCAATAGGTACAAGAGATTGAATGGAAAGAAAAGGATAAGATTTGAATGATTTGAATTAGAATTGATGGACATTGATCAAAGTTAACCTTATTTTAGTGTGACTTTGTTTAGGTCAATTTGAATCAAGGTTGGACTTTATTTGAAATAGATCTTGAAATGTGAATTGAAAAATAGAATTGAATGTTTTACTCAAATGGAATTAAATTCAGAACATAGTTGACTTCAGATTAGTTTGAATAAATTGGACTTGAATAGTTTATCTAATTTGAATTAGATTTGTAAATTTGGTTTATAATTAGAATTTGGAATTTGATTGGAGTGGGTCTAAATTTACATGGACAATGTAATGGTACAATTTTAGACAAGAGAGGCATGTGTGTAAAGAAATTTTGGACATGAGACGTAGAATGGAAAAACTTTGACCTATAAAATGGATAGATTAATGCCACTTTGAGGAGGTGTACATATATTATGACAAGTTTTTGACACCATAATCAATTAATCAATCAAATACTCAATTTGATGACCCTAATTTAGTGAGTAATGCAGGAATACTCCATATTTATCATGTATTTTGATATAATTTCCTTAAGAGAGGATTAAAAGTTTAATATACTTTAAATTAATTAATGCAATTATTAGTAGTCCTTTAATCCCACCCTTCTCTCAAAAGTTTTGTACATAAAAGATATATTTAGGTGCATTTACTTTTACAACAATATGCTAAACAATGTTTTGTGGCCAAAAGGTCTCAAACTAAAGTTTTTGTGGGATTTATATATGGTACTGATATACCTTATGGTACATGGGAACAAAAATATCCATCAATTGTACATTAATATTTAACAAGACATTTACCAAAGGGTTTTTTTCCTTTGCAATCACTTTAAGCGTAAGAGTTTCAATGAAGTGTTACCATAAAAATCAAGCTCCAAAGGACATTATAGCTAAGATATTATTGGCATAGCCTCAAATTATATACCATGTTAGATAATGGTGTTGGTATAAATAGGACTTGTGAGAATTCAATGACACCCTAATCATGTAGCCAAAATAAAAATTAAATGTATTACCATTGTGATTCATAACATCCCATTAAGGGAAAGCAAAGAGCATAATAAACAAATCTCTTGGGATAAAAATAAATGATTACCTCCATGTTTCTTAGTCACCCTATCAAAGGGGAAATAATATGTATTTAGTAATCACACAAGACACACAAGCTAATATGTAAAATAATTGAAGATGAACATAAATGAACATGTTTTTAAAGCACCAAATCGAAGAATGAATTATTTTTAAGATTAAAATGATTTGAATTTATTTTAATGTATTAACTCAAGAAATGAATTTGTTTTTAGATAATTAGAGGAAATGTGAACACATAATATATGTTTGAATAGATCACACCCTTTATTGAAACTTGCAAGCAAACAATGTAATAGTTTTTCTTGGTGGGTTTTTGGCAAGTAAAAGTGGTTGATTATTCACATTTTTCCAACTCTCAATTTTTGATGCATGGCCTTTTTGGATATTATTTAGAATTTGAATATCATCCACTATGTCAAACTCAGGTATTGATTTATGGTTTGTTTTAATCTTACCTAACCCTGTTAATGATTAGTCTTCATGTCTTTAAGTTACTAGTTTCATGGAGCCCTTGTTGATGGTTCATGTTCTAAAACCCTAGCATAAACCCTTAGTTCAAATTTGAGTTTGATGGGAATTAATTTGTGGGAGCATTTTAAATTTATTTTAGACTTAAGCACAAGTTTCATGTTTAAATCTTAGTCATGTTTTTTTACACAACTAAAACTTTAGCCTATAAATGTTTGGTTCCCTTTATTATCTTCCCCGTTAGTTCCTTATTATTTCTAACTGAGTCATATTTAGTTTTGTAGGATCCATTTTATTTTTAACATGGTCCCTTTGTTAGTATTTTAGCTTAAATTTTTAATCCTAAGGCACTAACGTATTTATTAATATGAATAAGACCTTAAACTTAACACTTTAGTCTAAGTATTTACTTTACCATAGGTCTTAACTTAATTTAATTACATCCTTGTAGATATGATGATTCACACGTTATCATAGGGTTCGATATAATAGAGTGAGGAAGGCCTAGGTCTTAACTTGAAAAATGTACAACTCGTAAGATCTAATGATATGTCTTTTCTCATGGCCTCTCGATTGGATGATGTGAAGAATCCCAACAAAATTGAGCACTTGGTCCTTTGAACTAATCATGAATGAGTACATGGATCATGATCAATGGTTCTCACTTCATCATGGCTGAAGATCAAATAGAGTGAAGACATCATTGAAAATTCAAAATCTTAGGAGCTCCAGGGAGCTACCACATGGCACTCCCACATTCAAATATTAAAATCAAAGGGGCTTCTATGACATAAGGGACTAATCATGAGCAAGCTCCTAGATCATGATTGAATGACTCTCGCTTTATCATGATTATTGATCTAATGAAGAAAATTGGTTCCAAGATCTTGGGAGGCCCCATAGAGGTGTCAAGTGGCACTCTTGCCTTAAAACACAAGAGTTTGATGAGATTAAATTTGACATTCACATGAACATTATTTGACATCCACAAGGATGTATTTGATGTCTATGTGATCATCAACTTTAAGCTCATCAAATCCAATAACTTCATGAGCTTAAAATTAAAATTATTTAGACCATCATTTGACATTCACGAGGACATATTTGATGTCCATGAGACCATAAAATTTAATCTAATGAATTATTTTTCTCAGGACTAAGGTGCATTCCAAAATGTTCCTAGAAAGCTCATGAACTACCTTACAGACTAATGGAAGCCCTTGGAGGATGCTCAAACACTATAAATCTTTGAAATACAAATATTGAAATGGTCTTATGGTCTAAGTATATGCAAAATGAACTTAGTCTAATTCTATAACTTATTGTCCCCATTGCATTTTATTTAAATACCATGACCTTTAGGCTATAGACTTATACTATGCCTTATTTTAAAGAGTCTTTGTGATGTATAACTTAGACCAAATACTTCTAACCGAAGGTTTTAGTGTGTTTATTAATGTAGTAAAACTCTATTTGGCACTAGATCATTATATCATTTTGACCCCTCTGAGCATGTTCTATAGGCTTGACATGAATATTTTATCCCAAAATATATGTTGTAATATTAAAATATAGCATAAATTTTTTCTTAAAATATTTATCGATCATCCCTTTTTGTATAAATATAAGAGACTTAGGTATAAACACTTTAGCCTAAAATTCATTTCATGTTTAATAAACACAAAATGAACCTTAGCCTAAGGTATTTAAAACCTAAGTCCCCACCTAGTTATATGACTTAAAACTTAGCATAAAATGCTTTAACCTCAGTCTACTTATGTTTATTAATATGAGATAGACTTAGGTAAAAAAATTAGCCTAATTTATTTTATGTCTATGGACTAACTTAAAACTCATACATCTTTGTAAATTAATGGATCACATTTTATCATGGAAAGATAATCCAATAGTGCGAAGATGCCATAGACTTTTTAATGGAGCTCCAAGAGCCTGTGGACTTAACGAGTGGTGAAATCACATTCAAAGGTGACTAACAAAAGATATAACAGATCATGATTCATCATGCTCCTTGATCCAATGGTGCAAAATCACTAAAGACTTTTTAAAGGAATTCAAAAGCCCCACAGAGGTGTCAAGTGGCACAACCATAGGGCACTAGTACCAAAGAGCCAATAACAAATAAGAACTTGAATCACAATCAATGGCTGACACTAATCCAAGATCTTAATCCAATGGTGTAAAACAAAAAGGCATTTTTAAATGCCAATGACTAGTGCTTCAAAAGGCATTTATGAAAAATGCCATGAAAGGTTCTAGATTGAAGCCACATAAGTGTCATACAAGTAAAAAATGACAAAATAAGAGATCTTATGTGCCTCAAAATGCAAAATTATAAATGTAAAAGTCTAAATCAAATCCAAAGCAAGTATGAGTCAAATTCTAAATGATCTATCACCATTAAAGATTCAAATCCCTAAACTTACATAAAAGGACCCTAAGTAAACTTGGATTGAATATTAGTGAATTCAAATGAAACTTAATTATGTTTATAAGAATGAAAGAGTTAACTAGAGACCATTTTCAATCCAATTATGAAGAATTTACAATCACATAAGCCATAACAATTGGAAGAAAATAATTAAGAGATGAGATAGAGTTGTATCTATCTACAGACAATGAAGGAAAGGTTTTCAAGGATACAGAGCTAGATGCTGTGACCCTGAATAATGGAAATAGGAATTGGTCATAACTTTTCTTCACCATAGAGGAGCTAAAACCCATCACTAAAGAAGAGTAGAGGATTGCCACAGTAATAAAAAAATAATATGACTTGGTTGTGATTCAAATGGCCAACCTCCACCATGTAACTATCAACCTAGAGGTACTTCACTATATTGATGTCCTTTCTATAATTTTCATTGATTTTATAATTGATGGTGATTAGATCATCCATGAGGGAATCTATAGGAAAGTAGACTACATTGACCCACTATCCTTTGAAAGTTACTACAAGCTCCCAAAACCCCATGTGAACCTACCCACAATCAAAGGATAGACCACTGAGCATGACCTAGACAACATCCTCAAAATGTGGTTACTCCAAGGAAACCATGTCTTTTAGGATTTTAAGGGAAATCTCCCCATTACCTAGTTTAGGGAATGGATTAGGGTTATCATGACCCTATTAAATACAGTATCTGGAGCCTTTCTCACCACTTATGTCAATAAAACCTAGGTGTCCTATGTTTACTTTATGGTGGAGAAAGAGCTTGTTCCTCTAATTAGGGATATGATTAGTGTCTTCCTAGGAAAATAATTCAATGTAAACAAAAGGAAGATAAGTAAGTTATTTTACATGATATCTTACTTATTGGATTCCCTACTGGATTTCATAAAGTTCTCTAGCATCAAGAACTAGTCTCTTAAAGGAAGAACCACCATCTCCCACCGCTACTCAAAACTTCACATCTTTAAATATAGGCACCACATTTAATTCATGTGACCATGTCTATCCTGCATTGGTAGAGGCCATCATAGGGATTCCCATGCCCAATATTCCCCCTTTGATTAAGAATTATGTAGATCTGATGGGTGATATCTAGTTTTATCTAGATTACATGGTTATTAGAATTGAGCTAATTATGACCCAACCCTACAGATTGCCTATCTATATTCCTCCTAAGCTAGTAATATAAGAAATTGCATCCCAAATCTTTCATGATGTTGATGGAGTTTTTAACGAAATAAGGAAAGGTCTTATCCATCCCTTTCTTTTGACCATAGGAAGAATAATTTTATAAGACTAGAAGCAAGTGGACACTATTTCTAGGCATAAGGACTCTTTTACATTTCAATTGGATGATCTCTGATAGTGAGATCCTAAGAATGTAGTAGGCCCACATTTGAAGATTAAGAAACTACCCAAACTAATATATGAATATGAACTAGGCCCTCATGACACCTTGTATATAAAGGCCAACAAATTTGAGGAAGTATTGGCTAGGTTTAAAGGAACTTACCTCAAGCTTGTACATAGACTAACTAATGACAATAAACCAATAGGGGGCATATGGTAGATGCATCCCATTTAGTACCATTTATTTCTTGGCCCTTTCATGCCACCTCAAGACTAGCCTCAGATGGAGTTCCCCTATCCCCAAGAATAAATTATACAAGGAACTGGTAAGGAAAATATAGAAGGGAGACCTAGAGAAGGACCCTCATCCTTATCCCCCCTTAAATACCACCATCCCCAATTGAGCACTTGGATCTGATTGCCCTTGAGCCTGATGAAATAGTAGAAGGTGACCTCAAAGACCTTTTACAACATATGACTCTAATGAAGAAGAATCATAAGCTGAATAAGCCAAAGTTCAAGTAAATAAAGCTAAGGGAGAGAAAGGGAAAGAAGTAACCCTTGACATACTCCTAGTGGCACAAAAAGAAAAGAGATAGGTAGAGTTGGAATTGGTCCCTATTGGATCAAGGAAGAGGCCAAAGTTGACCCTCCCTCATCCCATAAGTGAGATCAACTTGTTCAATTAGGAATTCCCTATTAATAACCAATCATCCTTTATTGGTTTTTGTATGGAAAGATACAAAATATCCCTTCCCACTCCCACTCTTGGGACTTGACCCAATCTATCAAGGTGTATGTTCTCAAAAAATCAAGCCATGGATTAGGGATTTAATGAAGGAATAGGAAGCAAGAAAAATTTTGGCTATTGAAGGGCCAGAGAGTAATAAAATGGATGCTCCAAGAGCATCAAATAACATATGAGTAGAGGTTCCAGATCCTCCAAAATTCATAAATAAATCCTCCACTATGTAGTTCAATCTAGAGACAATTGGATTAGAAAGGGTCACTACAAGGAAGGCCATGGTAGGAACTAAGTATTTTACATTATAAGGTTGAGCCCTTTATTAGCTTAAACCCAATTAGAGGATGGAAAATTTGTGAGGCTCTTAACCCTAATGAGGATATTGAAAGCTTATGAGAGGCTCACAATGCCCAAGTTAGTACTGACATCTAAGGAATGAAGCAAAAAAATCAAAACTTAGAAAAGGAAAAAGAAATTTAGAGATACAATCAATTTTGTCAGTGCTTGATGACATAATAAACATGTTTGAGGCTTCATTATTTGATATGTTTGATTATTTGAAATAAATAAAGCTAAGGTAGGGTGCCTTAGGTGAATAAGGTGAGGTAGCTAAGGTGATAATAACAGAATGGAAAGAGGCAAAGACTAGGATAAAGGACCTCATTAAATAATATTCCTAAATTCAAATCTATTATCCTGGCTCACCTGGATGTCATAATAGGAATAGTAGTGGACAAAATCTAGGGTCTAAGTACATGGACAAAGAATTTGGATAGACTCTTGGCTGATGATAAGGAATTGATCACTAAGATTGAAAAGATCCTAGGAACTATGTTGGCCAATCCTACCAAGACTACAACCCTGAGGATTATTGATGATATAGAGTATAAGTATAGAGTCATTTTAGTGATGAATAAAGTAAAGGGTAAGAGCTAGGGTAGATCAGGTAGTGACAATGGTAGGATTTTAGGCATGATCTTCATGATAGAGGAAAAGATTATAGAAGCTAGGAGCATTAAAGAAGTTATGGCTAGAGATGATAGGGACCTTAATGACCTAGATGATCAAGAAGATTTATACCTCCTAAAGCTATCTATGGACCTAGAGATTATCAAATAACAATACTATAGGGCCATGAAACTTCTACAAGAGAAAAAGGGGAGCCCCTCAATAATGGGCCCATCTAGTTGATTGATATTTCTTCTTTGTAAAAGCATTGTAATATTTGAAATATACAATATTCTTTTGTAAGACATGCTAGTTTATGAGCATATTTCCTCTAGGTCAGTCCAATTTTGAGAAACAAATATATTTTAGAGATTTCTTAAAAAGGAAAGTTATCCTTATCTTTTGTGCAATTGTATCTTATAACTAACTAGTGTACTACCTTATCATTCTATAAAAGGCATGTATTACCATTTGTAAAGGAGAGAGAATTTTTAGAGAATTTTATATACTTGTAGAAATTAATATAATCAAAGAATTTTGTAATGATTTTCCATATTAGATATGTCAATTTTTAATATAGCTTTTCTCTCAATTGCTAGTTTTATGTCTTAATTTGAATAGTATCTTTGAATTTTGGGTTTCACCTTTAATCACAGGGTTTCTAATGTGTGCATATGCTACATTAGTTGAAGGATCTAGGATTTGCTTCACTTCATTTTTCTTTGTATTTAGATGTGCAAATGTTATTTGATTATAGTAGTAAATATTTGAAGTAAACCTGGTCCTTACTTGCGATTATTTATGTCATCCTTTGAAGTTTGCCTGGTGTATAGTGAAATTTGAGCTTAGGATATTTTGAATTATATTTTGGTTATAATTAAAACTTAATTGAAATTAATGCTATGACATAATGTTTGAGACTAAGATAGGCAATCACTTATCTTCTTTCTACCCTACTCTTCTCATTTGATTTTTTTAACTAGATCACTTTAGTTTAAGTTTCATTATAAATATCTATTTAGATTAGTCTATAGCTTAAGTTTTGATCATAATTCATTAAGAATTATCATAGATACTAGAATTTCATTTAGAATTGGACAATGATGGCTCCCAACCATCAATTAATATAAATTTGTGGGAACAATTAAACATTACTTTTCTGATATATCATCGTAGGTAACATCAAGTTGCCACAACCTGATACTCATGATTTGAATTCCTAGAATTCTAAAATGAGAGGTGTTCTTGAACACTAAAGACATATTTGGTACACATAGAGGCATCAACAAGTCCTATTGGTGCTAGAAAGAGGGCCATATTTGTCAAATTCTTGAATCATTGTTAATCTTAACATGTTTTGATCTAAGATTGATGTTATCTTTTCAATTTTGAGTAATTCTTTGCCTATAAGTGTAAATATCATTTATATTTGTGGTTTGTGACATATCTTTATGTTTATTTTAGACAAAGATCAAATTTATTTGAGATTTGATGGTTGGTTTTGGTAAATTTAGCTTAAGCTTTGAAAATACATAGTATTTGAGGTTGGGATGGCTTGTTTTGATCAAAGACTGGTATATCTTTCATAGATCTAAGTTTTTTTTAGCTTAAAATTATAAAGATAGATCATATTTGCATAATTAGACATGTATTTGAGTTATCTTAGTCAAAGATCATTGTCTTTTATAGTTTTTTATACAATCTTTTCAAAATGAGCTTATTCTACAATTTTTTTTCTTTATAAATATTATCCTAATACATCATATTTCAAATAGGATCTTTAACCTTCAAGCTAGAATTGCCAAGGATTTAAACTAGATCACACTTAGAGATAAAGGAACCTTTACTTGAAATTAAGGTTCACAAAAGAACCAGGCATGATAAAGGTAAACATAGGAGATCCAAATCTTTGCCAACTTTACCTCTTTAAGGTGGCTTTGAATTCAACCTTCATCTAGGTATGGCTTGGTTGGGAGACTCTTTAATCAATCTGTCAATTGTGGTGCATGATCTCCCACACAACCCTAAAAAGTATTTGCCTACATATATTCCAACTAATATAGTAATATCTAGAGAACACATTAAATCTTTTAAGGTTACTAAATGTTGTGCATGGGGATGTAGCTTGTAGGTTATTCCCATTTACCATTAAAGATGCTACTTATAAATGGTTTTTGAACTTGCCTGACAATTAAATCACTAGCTTGGATGGCTTTACTAATGTTTTCATAGATCAATTTGGTAAAATTGTTAGTCCATGTGTCATTTACCATCAGTTCACCACCATTATAAGAGATGTTGGTGAGCCTATAAGATCTTTTAATTTTAGATTTGAAAAAAATCTATAGTAAGACCATAAAACCCTATAAGCTTGATGATGTTTTAGCTCTAGAAATCTATAAGGATACAGTAGATCCCATTACCTCTATATTTTTGAAGAGATCTATTCCAACTATAACTTCATTATCCAAGGCTTATTCAGAGGAAGTTACCATCAATGATCAAATGTATCCCCAAGGATAAATGGCCTATTCTATTACAAACATTAACTCACATATTCCCATCCTAAACATATTTCCCAACAACAACCATAATATTTCAGCCTTGAACCAACTTCTAAATCTAAATCAATTGCCCTTAAGTCATGTTACTCCCAATCAGAACTTAGGATTCTTGAATCATCCTACTAATGGCTTCAATGGAAATGATTAAATATATTTAATACCATATAATAACAATAACCAAGTGCATAATTTTTAAACTTTCAAGAATGAGAATGAATCTATCTTGAAAATGGTTCAAAAATTAAGCATTGATTTCCTTCAATTACAAAAACAAGTAGGCAATACTAAAGATAACTCTAGTAGGAATTTCTCATTTCAAAGGTTTAATAGGCCATATAATATATTTTAAAATGATAATTCTCATAATAATTAGAATAATGAACCATCTTCTAGAAATAAGACTATGGACATTAATCTTATTGATATTGAATTCCCTAATTATTATAGGGTACATTGCATAGCCAAGCATGGTGAGATTGATTGTATAGAAATTTTCAAGGATTTTGAGGCTTTTCAAGAGGAATTAGACACATTCAAAGTGTTCCCTAACAAAGACAGTGGTGTAGGTGCTTCAAGATCCAAATCATCTAATCAAGCCTTTATGGTGGAGACTTTTAATTTCCCCTTTCAAGAGGAAAATAAACTTGATGAGATCCCTGAGAAGATCTATACCTTTCAATAATTCTTAAAGAAAACTTATCCCTTGAGGAATAGAGAGAAGAGGCAACCTTTGACTACCTCAATGCCTCCAATTGACTTTGGAACTCCTCCAAACACTTCTTCAAGCAATAATACAAAGCCACCTAAAGGGATTACCTCTAAACCTAACATTGATATTCCTAATTCTTCTAATAAAATTGGATATAACATAGTTGAGGATATGAAGAAGATAAATTTTAACATCACTTTACATGAATTGACACAAATTATAAAGGGACCTCTTGCTAGAATCATTGTTAAAGAAGTCTAGCAATCCACCCAAGGTTGACCATGTTAATGTGACTATGCACAAAGCTAAAGTAGAGTCTCCTCCTTTCCTACACTATCAGGATGTTTGGTAAGAACTTACATAATTATTTATTATATTCTAGAACATCTACTAATATCAAGATAGCAGGTACTTGCAAATAGAATTGCTTGACTCATATTAAGTCTGATAGAGTTGTAACTCAGTTAGACAAATCTAGAGTCAAGGTAATTGGGAAAATTTTAAATGTTCATATGCAATTAGCATATGAGCCTAGGTTGAAATAGTTTACTAATATTCAAGTTATTTAAATTCTTGATGTGTATGGAATCTTGTTAAGCAGGGAATAAATCAAAGCTTTGAATGGATACATGTCCATATATTGCTCACACTTATGGATATCTTAGAAGGGTTTCTTAATCACATCAAGGTTGAGATAGAGGCAAGGATAAAGAACATGATCATTGAGTATAATGTTGTGAATGAGAGGGTTAACATTATTGACTCAGACTTTGGGTTTTTCACACTAGATGTTATAAGGGTATGTGATCATAAAATTATTCATGTTTTTCTTGGACTATGGAAGTTGTATTTTGATGGTGTCAGGTGTAAGGCTAGATCTAGAGTTGGTGTTTCCCTAACTAATCCTAGTGGTAAGGGATACTATGTTTCCTATATGATCTAATTCCCTTGTACTAACAATCTTCTTGAATATGAGGCCCTTATCCTAGCCTTTTAATTTTCTATAAATAATGAAGTCAAAGAACTACTAGCCTATGGGGATTCAGAACTAGTGGTCAACCAAGTAAGGAGCAAATATCAATGCAAGATCTCATACCTTAAAAGGTATAAGTTCAAAGTCTAGGATATAATTGAGTCATTTGATGCTTTTAAAATTATCTTCATCCCTAGAGAAGAGAACCAAATTGTTGATGAGTTGGCATCTGTTGTAGCTAACCTCATGCCCAACCAAGATTCCCCCAACTTTAGTATTGAGCTGATCCCTTATCCTTTAAATTTTTGATAATGTAAACCATTTTTAGATCTTTATTGTTGATCAACATATATTAGATTTAATAACTAATTCTAGATCATTTTAGGCCCAAATCATTCATGAGACTAATGAAAATGCAATTAGGGAGGATAAATTTGATTGTAAGATCATTCAGTTGAATTACAATAAAATCCCCAAAGGTATGATTACCTTAGAGAGGCTATTTGATGAAGATAAACTAGTTGAGGTTACCAAAGTAAGTGGGAAGGACTATAATTCAATGTATCTTGGTCCCCAAGATCAACCTCAACTAGTGATCATGGGAAAGGCCTACACCAATATTGAGAATAAGAAGGTCAAAGAGTTTCCAACCAAGTACAAGGATGTCATAACATGGTTTTATGATGACCTAAAGATATTTGATCCAAGGGTCATCACCCATGTTATACCCCTTAAATAAATTTGTAAGCCCTTCAGACAAAAACAAAGACCTATGAACCTTGTCCTAGGACCAATGATCTTTAAAGAGATTAAGAGATTACTAGATGCTAGGATAATCTTCCCCATCAGGCATTCTACCTGGGTGGCTAATTTGGTGCTAGTCAGGAAGAATGATGGTGATATTAGACTCTATATTTACTTTAGTAACTTAAACAAAGCATATAAAAAAGATAACTATCCTCTTTCTTCCCTTAACCAATTAATTCAATTTGTTTCAAGTTTAACTATGATGTCTTTCCTTGATTGATTTTTAGGTTACAACTAGGTGTTGGTTGATAGGGAAGATATAATGAAAACAATGTTCACAACCAAGTAAGGGACCTTTGATTACAAGAGGATTCCCTTTAGACTAATTAATGCAAGATCTAATTTTCAAAGGGCTATGAACCATGCCTTCCAAGGCCTAATTAGTAAGTGTGTTATCATATATAGGGATGATCTAACAATTTTTTCTAAAAATAGGGAGGATCACTTTATGCACTTATAACAAGTTTTTTAAAGATGTAGAGGGTATGGAATCTCATTAAACCCCAAAAATAGTATATTTTGTGTCATTAAAGGCAAATTGTTGGGTCATGTTATAACTAAGGATGGGATATATATAGATCCTAAAAGAGTGTAAGCTATATCTAGAATAGAGCCTCCAAATAGTAAAAAGGAGCTAAAGTCATTCTTTGGTAAGATAAAATTTGTAAGAAAGTTCATTTTGGCTTTACATAGATTGTCAAGCCACTAAATGACATGATGAATAAGGATGCCAAGGTCACTTGGAATGAAGAATCTAGGAAAGAATTCAATGATATCAAGAAGGCCACTATCCAAGATCTAGTCTTGATAAGTCCTAAATTTTCAAGGGACTTCTACCTCTACTTTTTTGCATCTAACCATACTTTGGCTGCAATTTTAACTCAAAATATTGATGGGTGTGATCACCCAATTACTTTCATGAGTACTAACTATAAAAATGTTGAGTTAAACTATTCATTAATTAATAAGTAGGAATATGCATTAGTCAAGGCAATAAATAAATTTAGATACTATATCCTTAGAAATAAGGTGCATGTTATTTTACCTAACCCTGACACAAAGCTTATGTTGAGACAGAATGAGCTTGGAGAATGCAGAGGCAAGTGGATGTTAGTTTTGAAGGAATATGACATAGAAATGAAGATATAAAAATTGGTAAGGTGCCAAGGATTGGTCCAAATGATTGCTAATACTAGCCCTAAGCTAATTATTATGTAAGTTGATCAACAGAGTTTCCAAGCTATTGAATGGTATGATTCTATCATATATTTACTAATCAATGGTACTTGTCTTACAGAACTATCTAGGGATAAAAAGAGGGCATTAAGGTTAAAATCAGCCCATTCTCTAATCAAATATGGGATCTTGTATAGAAAGAACTTTGAGGGAATCTACCTGAGATGTGTCTCACAAAAAGAAGCCACCCAAATCATGAGTACCTTCCATGAGAAGCTAGGTAGTGGACATCCATCTGGGAGAACTACAACCCATAACATCCTTAAAGATGGATATTATCATCCAACTATTTTCAAAAGATGCCCACAAGCATGTGAGGGAATGTCACTCATGTCAAATTTTTAGCATGAAAGAATCAAAGGTAGTAATGCCTTTACAACTAGTTATGGTTGACAAACCCTTTGCTCAATGGGGATTGGATTTTTTTGGCATGATCAAACCCAATTATTTTTAAAGTCACAAGTATGTCCTTAATGTTATATATTATTTCACAAGATGGATTGAAGATTTAGCTACCAAAAATTATAGGACTAAGTGTTCAGTTTCTTAGAGGAAAAAATCTATACTAGATTTATAACTCCAATCTCTCTAGTGTGTGATAATGGATCTACATTTATATCCATTAAGATGATATAATGGGCCTATGACAATGACATTTGTCTCAGGTTCTCATCCAACTATTATTTCCAAGGAAATGGAGTGACTGAGTCTACCAATAAGAACCTAATAAAGGTAATTAAGAAGTTTGTTATAGATAAGCCCAAGACTTGATATAAGATACTCAAATATGCCTTATGGGTAGATAGGATTGGAGTCAAGCAAGACTTGAAATCATCACCATTTCTATTGGTGTGTGGCCAATAACCAACATTTCTTATCACCCTCAGGTTGTCTACATATAAATTCATGCAATAATACATGGAGGAAAGCTAAGAGCTTGTGGATTCAAGATTATTGGATATCATTCAGATAGGATGTAAGGGAGCAATATTTTATAGACTTTAGTAGACATCAAACCATAGTAAAAAATATAGGTTGATAAAATATCAAAAATCAAGGTGTTTAGACAAGGGGACATAGCTCTCCTTTGGGATAAAGCATCTGATCCTAAGGGCAAACATGGCAAGTTTACACCTCTATGGATTAGTCCCTAATGGATTACAAACACCCTAGGAGACAACACCTTTAAGCTCAAAGACTTACAAGGAGTAGAGTTCACACTACCCACCAATGGGTAGTACCTCAAGCATTACTTCTCTATTTCTCCATATAAAGTATTTATGGAGTATAAACGATAAGATGGTTAGGCTTAGTGTAGGTAGTCTAGTTAGTTTCTTTTAATTCTTTCCTTCCTATCCCTTGTTTGTATATAAGCATGTGTATATTTTTTTGTTTCCCTTTGTGTCTTGCTTTGCTTATTTCTACTTATGTGTTTGATTTTATTGCCTTGTTCCTTTATTCCAATAAGTCATGTTAGATAATCCTGAGCTCAAAGTTTATTTAGTTTGCTTAAAAACCCAATGTTTAGGAATGTGGGTGTGAACCTAATACATATGCTGATAATGGTTCTAAAATGAGAAGCCACATGTTATTGTTTAAAGAAACTAGTAGAGATTGATGAATAGGTTAACTATTCTATGAGAACTTGAATATTGTCTTGACCTAAATTTGGTTTCAAGAAGACTTGCACTTATATGAAGAAAGCTCAATTTGTTGAATCACAGTCATGTTTGCACTTAATAAACATCCTTGCCTGGGATAATGATTTCAAAAATAGGTGATTCTATTAAGATCAAGCACTTGACCAAATCGTTAAACTTAGATACACTAGCTCCCAACCTTGCTAAAAGCATAAAAGTTATAAAAAATACAAAAAAAATAAGGATTAAATGCAAAATTAAAATCTTTGCAAGCATAGGTGATTTGAGTAACCTCCACCAGGGCTATAGATGCCTAGCTAACAATGGAGCAAGGCCTTGAGAGGAACCAAAGGTGTTTCTATCAGGGCTATGGATGCTTGGATAGTAGCATATCAATGTCCAAGCCTTCCCTAAACTAAAATCATTGTTTTTAATGGATAACTAAGCATGCTCTAAGTTAGTGTTAATGATTAAAGATATAAAACCCAAAAGTTGTCTCTTGAAACCCATGGTAAATAGTAAGTGGAATCAAAGCACACACATAACATAGCTATGTCTTAATGTTTGATCCCAATTTTAAAAATTAAAGGTTTGTTTCAACCATAAATTGATCTAGATAATAACATAGATCAAATAAAGTGGGTGACTAAATTATTTATCTAAACCAGAGTATCTAGGTTCTAACATATTGCTATGTTTCCCCTAGAAGTAACTATTTATTGAGGTCAACATACCCCATTTTTTTAAAATTGGGACCCTTGAGATGTTTTAAAGCTTAACCCTACAAGCATGTCTTATTTTGGATATTATTTAGAATTTGAAGATCATCCACTATATCAAACTCAGGTATTGATTTATGGTTTATTTTAAGCTTACCTAACCCTATTAATGATTAGTCTTCATGTCTTTAAGTTAAAATTTTTATGGATCCCTCACTGATGGTTCATGTTCTAAAACTTGACACAAACCCTCAATTCAAATTTGAATTTGGAAAGAAATTGGTGGAAGATTTTTAAATTTATTTTAAACTTAAGTATAAATTTCATGTTTAAAGCTTAGTCATGTTTTTTAACACAACTAAAAATTTAGCCTAAAAATATTTGGTCCCCTTTATTATCTTCTTGGTTAGTTCCTTATTGTTTCTAACTAAGTCTAATATTTAATTTTGTTGGGTCCCTTTTATTTTTAACATGGTCCCTTTGTTAGCCTTTTAGCCTAAAGTTTTAATCCTAAGGCCCTGACATATTTATTAATACGAGTGAGACCTTAGCCTTAATACTTTAGCCTAAGTCTTTACTTTACCATGGGTCCTAACTTAATTTCCTCACATCTTTGCAAATCTAATGATTTGTGCTTCATCATGTGGCTTGATCCAATAGAGTGAGGAAGGCTTGGGTCTTAATTTAAAAAAATTAAAACTCATAAGATCTAATGATCTATGCCTTCTCACAACCTCTTGATTAGATGATGGAAATAATCTTGATAAAGCTAAGAACTCAGTCCTTTGAACCAATCATGAATGAGTACTCAAATCTCAATCAACGTTTCTCACTTCATCACAATCAAAGATTGGATAGAGCAAAGACATCATTGAAAAGTTAAAAGCCCAGGAGCTTCATGGAGCTACCACATGGCACTTATGTGTTCTAATATTAAAATCAAAGGGGTATGTATGATAAAAGGGACCAATTATGAGCAAGGTCCTGGATCATAATTAGATAGGTTTCACTTTGTCATGATTCTTTGTCCAATGTAGCAAATTGGGCCTGAGATCCTGGGAGGCCCCATAAAGGTGCCAAGTGGCACTCATGCATTAGAACACAAAATTTTGATGAACTTAAATTTGACATTCACACGACCATCATTTGACATCTGTAAGGATGTATTTGACGTCCATGCAACCATCATATTTAATCCCATCAAAGCTAAGAACTTCATCAGCTTAAAATTGATGCTCTCAAGATCATTATTTAACATTTGTAAGGACATATTTGGCATTCATGAGACTATTAAATTTAATATAATGAATTATTTCTCTCAATACTAAGGTGCATTCCAAAATTTTGTTAGAAATCTCATGAACTACCTTATAGACTAATAAAATCCCTTAGAGGATGCTCAAACACTAAAAAATTTTGAACTACAAAGATTGAAATGGTCTTATGGTCCAAGTATATGCAAAATGAACTTAATCTAAGTCTATACCTTAAGGTCCCCATTGCATTTTATTTAAATACCATGAACATTGGGCTATAAAATTATACTAAGCCTTATTTTAAAGAGTATTTGTGATGTATAACCTAGACCAAATACTTCTAACCAAAGGTTTTAGTGTTTTTATTAATGTAATAAAACTCTATTTGGCACTACATCATTATATCATTTTGACCCCTTTGAGCATGTTCTATAAGTTTGACATGAATATTTAGCCCAAAATATATGTTGTATTATTCAAACATAGTGTAAAATTTGGCTTAAAATATTTAACCATTGTCTCTTTTTGTATAAATCCAATAGACTTAGGTATAAAAAATTTATCTTAAAGTTCATTTCATGTTTAATAAATACAAAATAAACCTTAGCCTAAGATATTTAAAATCTAAGTCCCCACCTAGTTCTTTGACTTAAAACTTAGCATTAAATGCTTTAACCTAAGTCTATTTGTGTTTATTAATATGAGATAGACTTAGGTAAAAACATTTTAGCCTAAGTTATTTTATGTCTATATGTTAACTTAAAACTCGTACATCTTTGTAGATCAACAACTCATGTTTTATCATGGAAAGATGATCCAACAATGTGAAGATGTCGTAGACTTTTCAATGGATCTCTAAGATCCCATAGGATCGATGCATGGTGAAATCATGTTCAAAGGTGACTAATGAAAGATCTAACAGTTCACGCTTCATCGTGCTCCTTGATCCAATGGTGTGAAATCACCAAAGACTTTTCAAAGGAAATCAAGATCGCTATGGAGGTGCCAAGTGACGTAACCATGGGGCACTAGTACCAAAGATCTAATAAATAATGAGATATTGAATCACAATAAACAACTCATGCTAATCCATATTTTAATCTAATGGTGTGAATAAAAAGGCATTTTTAAATGCTAATGACTAGTGTTTCAAAAGGCATTTATGAAAAATTCCATGAAAGGTTCCATATTGATGCCACATAATCACTATGCAAGTAAAAAATGATAAAAGAAGATATTTTATGTGCCTCAGAATGTAAAAGTATAAAGGCAAAATTCAAAATCAAATCCAAAGCATGTATGATCTGAATTCTAAATGATCTACCACCATTAAATATTTGAAGCCCTAAAATTTCATAAAAAGACCCTAAGTAAACTTGAATTGATTACCATTGAATTTAAAGGAGGCTTAATTGTGTTTTTAAGCATGAAAGAGTTAACTAGAGACCATTTACAATCCAATTGTGAAGAATTTACAAGCATAAAAGACATGGCAGCTTGAAGACAACAATTAAGAGATGAGATAATGTTGTACCTATCTACAAACAATAAAGGAAAGGTTTTCAAGGATATAGAGCTGGATGTCATGGCCCTAAACAATGGAAATAGGAATTGGTCCAAACTCTTCTTCACCATATAGGAGCTAAAACCCATCACCAAGGAGGAACAAAGGATTACCATAATAAGTAGAAAGTATTATGACCTGGTTGTGGTTCAAATGGCTAACCTCCACCATGCAGCTACCAAACCAGAGGTACTTCACTACATTAATATCTTTACTATAATTTTCATTGATTATAGAATTGATGGTGATTGGATCATCCATGAGGGAAGCTCTAGGAGAGTACCCTACATTTTCTCGTATCCTTTGAAAATTATTACAATCTCTCAAAAACCCATGTGGACCTATCCACAATCAAAGGATGGACCATTGAGCATGACCTAGACACTATCCTTATATCATGGTTACTCTAAGGAAACCATGTACTTTGATATTTTGAGGGAAATATCCCCATTATCCAATTTAGGAAAAGGATTAAGGTTATCATGACCTTATTAAATAAAGTATCTGAAACCCCTATCACTACTTATGTCAATAAAACCCAGGTGTCCTATGTTTAATTTATGGTGGAGAAAGAGATTGTTCCTCTAATTAGGGATATGATTATTGTCTTCCTACGAAAACAATTCACTATAATCAAAAGGAAGATAAGCAAGTAGTTTTACATGATGTATTACTTATTGGATGCCCGACTAGCTTCCACCAAGATCTCCAACATCAAGAACTAATCTCCTAAAGGTAGAATTACCATTTCTCACCACTACTCAAAATTGCACATCTTCAAATATAGGCACCACATGTAATTCATAAATGACTATGTATATCTTGTATTGGTGGAGACCATCATCAAGATTCCCATACCCAAGATTCCCCCTTTGATCAAGAAGTATGTGGAGCTGATGGATTATATCTAGTTTTATATAGATTATATGTTTATTAGAATTAAGTGAATTTTAACCCAACCCTACATATTTATTATCTTCATTCCTCTTAAGAATGGTAAATTACATCCCAACTCCTTCATGGTGTTGATGGAGTTTGCAAGGAAAAAAGGAAAGGTCTTATACATCCCTTTATTTTGACCATAGGAAGAAAATTTTTACAAGACTAGAAGAAGGTGGACACCATGTCCAAGAATGGGGACTCTTTTACATTTCAATTGGATGATCTCCAATAGTTGGATCCTAAGAATGTAGTAGGCCCACATTTGAAGAACAAGCAATTGCCCAAACCAATATATAAGCATGAACTGGGGTCCATGACACCTTGTATATAAAGGCTAACAAATTTGAGGAAGTATTGGCCAAGTTTAAGGGTACCAACCTGAAGTTTGTATATAGATTGACTAGTGACAACAAACTTGTAGGGGACATATGGAAGATGCATCCCCTTCAGTACCATTTGTTTCTTGGCCCTTCCAAACCACCTCAGGACTAGCCTTAGATAGATATCCCACATCCCCAAGCATAAATCATATAAATAATTGGTAAGGAAAATCTATAAGAGAGATATTAAGAGGGACCCTCATCCTTATACCCCCATTAGAGACCACCATCCCTAGTTGAGCACTTGGAGATGATTGCCCTTGAGCCTAATGAAATAGTAGAAGGTGCCTTCAAAGACCTTATTGAAGCATATGGCTCTAAGGAAGAAGAAGCACAGGCTGAAGAAGCTTAAGTTCAAGTTAAGAAAATTGAGGGAGAGAAAGGGAAATAAGTATCCCTTGACATAGTCCTAATGCACAAAAAGTAAATTAAAAGGAAGATTTGGAATTTGTCCTCATTCGATCAAGAAAGAGGCCAAATTTGACCCTCACTCATCCCGCAAGTGAGATCAACTTATTCAGTGAGGAGTTCCCCGTTCATGGACCAATCATCCCTAATTGTTTCATGTATTAAAAGCTATAGAATATCCTTTCCCACTCCTACTTTTGGGACTTGACCCAATCTATCAAGGTGGATGCTCATGAAGAAATCAAGTCATAGATCAAGGCTTTAATGAAGGAATAGGAAGAAAGAAGAATTTTTGCCACTGTAGGGCTAGAGAGAAAGAAAATGGATGATCAAAGAACATCAAGTAGTAGAAGAGTAGAGGTCCCAGAGCCTCCAAAATTCATAGAGACATCTACCATTGTGTAGTTTAATCCAGATATAGCTAGATTATAAAGGGTCACTATAAATAAGGTCATGGTAAGAACTAAGGATTTCACCTTCTAGAAGGTTGAGCCCTTTACAATATTAACCCTAGTTGGAGAGTAGAAACTTGGTAAGGATCCTATCTATGAGGAGGATATTGAAAGCCTATCAGAGGCTCATAATTCCCAAGTTAGAGTTGACATCTGAGGAATGAAGCAAAAACTTCAAAACTTGGAAAAAGGAAAATGAAAATTTAGGGACACAAGCCATTTTGTTAGTGCTTAATGACATAATAAAGATGTTTGAGGCTTCATTCTTTGATATGTTTGATTCTTGGAAATCAAAAAAGCTAAGGCAGGGTGCCTTAATCTAACAAGTTGAGGTAGCTAAAGGGTTAAAAATAGAATGGTAGGAGGTAAAGACCAATATAAGGGACCTTAGTAGCATTATGATTAGGACTAAGATTCCCAAATTCAAATCTATTATCTTGTCTCACCTAAATGTCATAATAGGAATAATAGTGGACAAAATCTAGGGTCTAAGTGCATGGACAAATAATTTGGATAGACTCTTGGCTAATGATAAGGAATTGATCACTAGGATTGAGAAGCTCCTAAGAACTATGTTAGCCAATCCTACCAAGACTACAGCCCTAAGGACTATTGATGATATAGAGTATAATTATAGAGTCACTTTTGTGATGAATGAAGTAGAGGGCAAGAGCCAAGGTAGATCGGGTAGTGACAATGGTAGGATTCTAGGCATGATCTTCATGATAGAGGAAAAGATTATAGAAGCTAGGAGCATAAAAGAAGCTATGGATAGTGATGATAGGGAACTTGATGACCTCGCTAATCAAGAAGAGGTCTACCTCCTAAATATAGCAATGGACCTAGAGCTTATCAAATAATAATACTAAAGGGCCATGAAACTTCTAAAAGAGCAATAGGGGATTCCCTCAGCAATGGGCCCATCTAGTTGATTGCTATTTCTTCTTTGTAAAAGCATTGTAATATTTGAAATAGATAATATTGTTTTTTAAGACATATGCTAGTTTGTTAGCATATTTCCTCTAGGTCAGTGCAATTTTGAGAAATAAATGTATTCTAGAGCTTTCTTAAGAAGGAAAGTTATCCTTATCTTTTTTACAATTGTATCTTATAACTAACCAGTGTACTACTTTAGCATTCTATAAAAGGCATGTATTACCATTTGTAAAGGAGAGAGAATTTTGATAAAATTTTGTATACTTGTAGTAATTAATATAATCAAAGAATTTTTCAATGATTGTCCATATTTGATATGTCAATTTTTAATATAGTTTTTCTATAAATTTCTAGTTTTATGTCTTAATTTGAATAGTATATTTGAATTTTGGGTTGCACCTTTAATCATAGGGTTTCTAATTTGTGCATATGATAAATTAGTTGAAGGATCTAGGATTTGCTTCACTTCATTTTTCTCTATATTTAGATGTGTAAATGTTATTGGATTATAGTAGTAAATATTTAAAGTAAACTTGGTTCTTTCTTAAGATTCTTTATGTCATCCTTTGAAGTTTTCCTGGTGTATAATCAAATCTAAGCTTAGGATATTTTACATTATATATTGGTTGGAATGCATACTCAATTGAAATTGATGCTTTTTCATAATGTTTGAGACTAAGATAGGCAATCAATTATCTTCTTTCTTCCCTACTCTTCTCATTTGCTTTTTTTAACCAAATCACTTTAGTTTAAGCTTCATTACAAATATCCATTTAGAATATTTTGTAGCTTAAGTTTTGATCATAATTCATTAAACATTAGCATAAATACTAGCATTTCATAGAGAATTGGACCATGATGGATCCCAACCATCAATTTATATAAATTTTTGAGAATAGTTAAGCATTGTTTTGTCATTATTTCACCATAGCTAACATCAAGTTTTCACATTCTACCACTCTTGCTTTGAATTCATATAATTATAAAATGAGAAGTGTTCTTGAACACTAAGGACATCTATGGTACACATAGAGGCATCAAAAAGTCCTATTAGCACTAAAATGAGGGCCATATTTGTGAAATTATTGAATCTTTATTAATATTAACGTGTTTTGATCTAAGATTGATGCTATCTTTGCAATTTAGAGTAATTATTTGCTTAGAATTGTAAATAGCATTGATCTTTGTAGTTTGTGACATATATGTGTGCTTCCTTTAGACAAAGATCAAAGTTCTTTGAGATTTGATGCTTGATTTTAGTAAATTTATCTTAAGCTTTGAAAATACATAGTATTTGAGGTTAGGACAGCTTGTTTTGATCAAATATTGGCATATATTTCATAGATATAAGTTTATTTGAGATTAGGCTTGTAAATATGGATCATATTTTCATAATTAAATATGTCTTTGAGCTATCTTAGTCAAATATCAATGTCCATTATGGTTCTTTATACAATATCTATAAAATGAGCTTAATGTATAGGTTTAATCCTTTTTATTTATAAATATTAGCCTAATACATCATATTTAAAATAGGATCTTCAACCTTCAAGCTAGAATTGCCAAGGATTCAAACTAGATCACACTTAGAGACAAGGGAACCTTTGTTTGAACTTGAGGTTCAAAGAAGATCCATGCACGATAAAGGTAGATGCAGGAGATCCAAATCTTTTCTGACTTCACTTATTCAAGGTACCTTTGCCTTCAACCTTAATTTAGGTATAGACTGGTTGGTAGACTCTTCAATCAATGTGTCAGGTGTGGTGCATGATCTCCCATGCAACCCTAAAAAGTATTTGCCTACATTTAGTCTAACTTATATAATAATGGCTAAAGAACACATTAAATATTTTATGGTTTCTTTAAGGTTACTAAATGTTGTACATGAGGATGTAGCTTGTAGGTTTTTCCCCTTTACCTTTAAAGATGCTACTTATGAATGGTTTATGAAATAGCCTAATAATTATATCACTAGCTAAGATGGATTTACTAAAGTTTTCATAGATCAATTTGGTAAAATTATCAGTCCATGTGTCATTTATCATCAATTCACCACCATTAGAAGAGATATAGGTGAGCCTATAAGGTCCTTTAATGATAGATTTTAGAAAATGTATAGCAAGACCATAGAACCCTATGAGCATAATGATGTTTTAGCTCTAGTAATATACAAGGATGTAGTATATCCCATGACCTCTATATTTTTGAAGAGATCTATTCTAGTTATAGCTTCATTCACTAAGGCTTATTCAGAGGTAGTGACCATCAATGATCAAATGCATCCCCAAGGATAAATGGCCTATTTTATTCTAAACATTAACCCACATATTCCCATTCTAACCATATTCCCCAACAACAACTAGAATACTTTATCCTTGAAACAACTTATAAATATAAATCAATTTCCCTTAAGTCATGCTTCTCCCAATCAAAACTTAGGTTTATTTAATCATCCTACTAATGGCTTCAATGCAAATGATCAAAGAGATTTAATACCATACACTAATAATAACCAAGTGCACAATACTAAAACTCCCAAGAAGGAGAATGAATATATCTTTAAAATGGTTCAAAAATTAAGCACTAATTTCCTTCAGTTGCAAGAACAAGTAGGCAATACTAGAGATAACTCTAGTAGGAACTTCTAATTTCAAAGGTTTAATAGGCCAAATAATATATTTTATAATAATAGTTTTCATAATAATAAGGATAATGAACCATCTTCTAGAAATAAGACTATGGACATTAATCTTACTAATATTGCTTTACCTGATTACTACAAGGTACATTACACAACCAAACATGGTGAGATTGATTGTATTTAATTTTGTAAGGATTTTGAGGCTTTTCAAGAGGAATTAAACACATTCAAAGTGGTCCTTAATAATGATAGTGGTGTAGGTTCCTTAAGATCTAAATAGTCTAATCAAGCCTTTATGGTGGAGACCTTTGATTTCCCCTTTCAAGAGGAGAATGAACCTGATGAGTTCCTTGAGGAGATTCAAGCCTTTCAAGAATTCTTGAAGAAAATTTACCCCTTGAGGAATAGAGAGTAGAGGTAGTTTTTGACTACCTTAATTCCTTCAAATAACTTTGGAACTCCTCCAGACATTTCCTCAAGAAATAATCTAGATCCACCTAAAGGGAGTACCTCTAAAGCCAACATTGATATTCCTAGTTCTTCTAATAAAATTGGATATAACATAGTTGAGGATATGCATAAGATAAGGCTAACATCACTTTACATGAACTAACATAGATTACAGAGAAAAAGGACCTCTTGCTAAAATCATTATCAAAGAAGTCTAGCAGGGCACCTAAGGCTGACCATGCTAAAGTGACTATGCATAAAGCTAAGGCAAAGTTTCCTCCTTTCTTGCACACTATCAGGATGTTTGGTGAGAATTTACATAAATATTTAATAGATTCTAGAGCATCTACAAATATCATGCCAGTAGGTATTTTCAAACATCTTGGCTTGACTTGTATTAAGTCTAATGGAGTTATAACTTAGTTAGACAAATATAGAGTCAAGGTAATTAGGGAACTTTTAAATGTTCATATGTAATTAGCTTTTGAGCCTAGGGTGCAATAGTTTATTGATATTTAAGTTTTTGACATTCTTAATGTGTATGGGATTTTATTAAGTAGGGAATGGACCAAATATTTTAATGGTCACATGTCCATGGATTGCTCACACTTTTGGTTACCTTAGAAGGGAGTTCCTAATCAAATTAGGGTTGAGAGAGAGCCTAAGATGAAGAACATGATCATTGAGTACAATTCTATGAATTAGAAGGTTAACATTATTAAATCAAACTTAGGGGTCTTCACCCTAAAGGATGCAAAGGTATGTGATCATAAAAGTAGTGATGTTGTTCTTGGATTATGGAAGTTGCATTTTGAGGATGCTAGGTGTAAGGTTGGATTTAGAGTTGGTGTTATCCTAACTGATCCTAGTGGTAAGGGATACCATGCTTTCTATAGGCTCCAATTCCCTTTTACTAATAATCTTATTGAATATGAGGCCCTTATCCTAGGCTTGTAATTTACTATAAATAATGAAGTCAAATAACTACTAGTCTATGGGGATTCATAACTAGTGGTCAACCAAGTAAGGAACAAATATCAATGCAATATCTCATACCTTAAAAGGTATAAGTTTAGGTTCTGGGATCTAATTGATTCCTTTGATGATTTTAGCATTATTTCCATCCTTAAAGAAGAGAACCAAGATACTAATTAGTTAACATCTACTAAAACCAACCTCATGCCCATCCAAGATTCCCCTAACTTCAGTATTGAGTTGATCCCTTGTCCTTCAGTGCCTAATAATGTAAACTATTATTAGATATTTATTGATGATCAAAATATATTAGATTTCATAACTAATTCTAGATAATTTAAGGCTCAGATAATAATGAGATTGATGAAAATGAAATTAGGGAGGATAAATTTGATGATAAGGTCATTCAGTTGAATGACAATAAAATCCCCAAAGGTATGTTGCCTTAGAGAGACTATTTGACCAAGATAAATTGGCTGAGGTTCCTAAAGTAAGTGGGAAGGACTCTAATGTAATGGATATTGATCCCCAATATCAACCCCAACTAGTGAACATGGGAAAGGCCTACACCAATATTGAGAATAAGAAGGCCAAAGAACTGCTAACCAAGTACAAGGATGTCATAGCATGGTCTTATGATGACCTAAAGATATTTGATCCAATGGTCATCACCCATATTATACCCCTTAAATAAATTTGTAATCCATTTAGACAAAATCAAAGACCTATGAACCTTGTCCTAGTACCAATGATTTTTAAAGAGGTCAAAATATTACTAGATGCTAGGAGAGTCTTCCCCATCAATAATTCTACTTGGGTGGCTAATTTGCTGCCAGTCAGGAAGAAGAATGGTGAGATTAGACTTTGTATTAACTTTAGTAACTTAAACAAAAAATCTAAAAATGATAACTATCCTCTTCCTTCCCTTGACTAGGTAATTTAAGTCATTTTAGGTTCAACTATGATGTCTTTCCTTGATGGATTTTCAGGTTACAACTAGGTGTTGGTTGATAGGGAAGATAAGATGAAAGTAATGTTTACAACTAGGTGGTGTACCTTTTCTTACAAGAGGATTCCATTTGGACTAATCAATGTAGGAGATAATTTTTAAAGGGCTATGGGCCATGCCTTCCAAGGCCTAATTGGTAAGTGTATTAGAATATATATGGATGATCTAACTATTTTTCTAAAAATAGGGAGGATCACTTTATGCACTTACAAAAAGTTTTTGAAAGATGCAAAAAGTATGAAATCTCCTTAAAACCAAGAAGATTATCTTTTGTGTCACTGAAGATAAATTGTTGGGTCATGTTATAACTAAGGATGGGATATCTATAGATCCTAAAAGAGTGGAAGTTATATCTAGAATAGATCCTCCAAATAGTAGAAAGGAGCTAAAGTCATTCTTTGGTAAGATAAAATTTGTAAGAAAGTTAATTTTTGGATTTATAGAGATTTTCAAGCCACTAAATGACATGTTAAATAATGATGCCAAGGTCACTTAGAATGAAGAGTCTAGGAAAGCATTCAATGATATCAATAAGGCCATTAGCCAGGCTCTAGTCCTGATAAGTCCTAACTTTTCAAGGGATTTCTATCTCTACCCTTTTGCATCAAACCATACTATGGATACCATTTTAACTCAAAATATTGATGGGTGTGATCACCCAATTGCTTTCATGAGTACTAACTTTAAAAATGTTGAGTATAACTATTCATTAATTGATAAGTAGGCATATGCATTAGTCAATATAGTAAATAAATTTAGGCACTATATCCTTAGAAAAAAGGTGCATGCTATTTTACCTAACCCTACCATAAAACTTATGTTGAGATAGAATGAGCTTGGAGAACGTAGAGGTAAGTGGATGTCAATTTTATAGGAATACGACATAGAAATGAAGATAGAAAAATTGGTAAGGTATGATTCTATAATACAAGTTGATCAATAAAGTTTCCAAGATAGTGAATTGTATGATTCTATAATACATTTACTAATCAATGGTACTTGTCTTACATGACCATCTAGGGTGCAAAATAGGGCATTGAGGTTAAAATCAACCCATTATCTAATCAAAGATGGGATCTTGTACAAAAATAACTTTGAAGGAATCTACCTAAGATGTGTCTCACAAGAAAAAGCCACCCAAATCATGAGTACCTTCCATAAGAAACTAAGTATTAGACATCCATCTAGGATAAATAGAGCCCATTAGATCCTCAAAGCTAGATATTATTGACCAACTATTTTCAAATATGCCCACAAGCATGTGAGGGAATGTCACTCATGTTAGATTTTTATCATAAAGGAACCAAAGGTAGCAATGCCTTTACAACCAGTTATGCTTAACAAACCCTTTGCTCAATAGGGATTGGATTTTCTTAGGGTGATCAACCCCAATTCTTTTGAAGGTCACATTTCCTAACTACTATAGATTATTTCACAAGGTCGATTGAAGCTGTAGCCACCAAATATTTTATGACTAAATAAATGATTAGTTTCTTGGAGGAGATCATATGTACTAGATTTAGAACTCCATTCTCTCTTGTGTGTGATAATGGATCTATATTTATATCCATTGAGATGATAGAATGGGCTTATGAAAATGGTATTTGTCTCCAATTCTCATCCAACCATTATCCCCAAGGAAATAGAGTGTCTCAGTCTACCAACAAGAACCTAATGAAGGTAATCAAGAAGTCTATTGCAGACAAGCCCAAGATTTGGCACAATCCCTCAAATATGCTTTATGGGTAGATAGGATCAAAATCAAGCAAGCCTTAAAAGCATCACCATTTCTATTGGTGTATGTCCAAGAAGTAATCTTTCCTATCACCCTTAGATTGCCTACATATAAATTCATACAATAATACATAAAAGAAGTCTAGGATATTGTAGAGCCAAGATTATTGGATATCATTCAAATTTTAGAATGCAAGGGAGAAAGATTTTACAAACTTCAACAAACATTAGACCATAATAAAAATATGGTTTGATAAAAGATCAAAGATCAAGGTATTTATACAAGGGGACCTAGTTCTCCTTTGGAAAAAAAATTTGATCCTAAGGGCAATCATGAAAAGTTCACACCTCTATGGATTGGTCCTTACCAAATTGTAAACACCCTAGGAGACAACACCTTTAAGCTCAAAGACTTTCAGGGAGTAGAGTTCACACTTCCCACTAATGGGTAGTACCTCAATAATTACTCCTTTGTTGCACCACCTAAAGTCTTTATGGAGTAAAAACTATAATATGGTTAAGATTAGTGTAGGTAATCTAGTTAGTTTTTTTCAATTATTTCCTTCATGTCCCTTTTTTTATATAATCATGTGTATATCTATTTATTTACCTTTATATCTTGCTTTGCTACTTGTTTCTTGTGTGTTTGATTTTTTTGCTTTGTTCTTTGATTCCAATAAGTCCTTTCAGACAATCTTGAGCTCAAAGTTTATTCACTTTGCTTAAAACCCCAAATTTCAAGAATATGGGTGTGAACCTATTACATATGATGATCATGGTTATAAAATGAGAATCCTCATGTTATTATTTGAATAAATAGGTAGATACTAATGAATAGGTTAACTATTCTATGAGAACTTAAATATTATCTTGACCTAAATTTGGTTTTAAGAATACTTGCACTTGTAGGAAGAAAGCTTAATTTGTTGAAGCACAATCATGTTTACACTTAATGAACATCCTTACCTAGGACAATTATTGCAACCATAGGTGATACTCTGAAGATCAAACACTTGAAAAAATCCTTAAACTTGGCTACACTAGCTCCCAACCTTGCTGAAAGCATAAAAGTTCTAAAAATATAAAAAAAATAAGGATTCAATGCAAAATCAAAATATTTGCAAGCATAGGTGATTCTAGTAAGCTCCATCAGGGCTATCGATGCATGGATAGTAGTGTAGCAAGGCCGTAAGAGGAACTAAAGGTATATCTATTGGGGCTATATATACTTGGATGGAAATAGAGCAATGCCTAAGCCTTCCCTAAACTAAAATCATGGTTCTTAATGGATATCTAAACATGCTCTAAGTCAGTGTTAATGATCAAAGATATGAAACTCAAAAGTTGTCTCCTAAAGCCCATGACAAACAGTAAATGGAATCAAAGTACACACATAGCATAGCTATGTCTTAATGTTTGATCCCAATTTTGCATAATACAATGTTTGTTTCAACCATAAATTGATCTAGATAATGGTATAGATAAAATAAAGTGGATGACTTAATTGTTTGTCTAAACTAGAGTCTCTAGGTTCTAACATATTTCTATCTTTCTGCCAAAAGTTACCATTTATTGAGGTCAACATACCCCATTTTTTTAAATTGGGACCCTTGATATGTTTTAAAGCTTAACCCTACAAGCATGGCTTATTTTGGATATTATTTAGAATTTAAAGATCATCCACTATGTCAAACTTGGGTATTAATTTATGGTTTATTTTAATCTTACCTAACCCTACTAATTATTGGTCTTCATGTCTTTAAGTTACAGGGTTCATGGATCCCTCATTTATGGTTCATGTTCTAAAAGCCTGGCACAAACCCTTAGTTCAAATTTGAATTTGGTGGGAATTAATTAGCAGGAACATTTTAAATTTATTTTGGACTTAAGCACAAGTTTCATGTTTAAATCTTAATAATGTTTTTTAACACAACTAAAACTTTAGCCCAAAAATGTTTGGTCCCCTTTATTATCTTCCATGTTAGTTCCTTATTTTTTCTAACTGATTCTAATATTTGGTTTTTCAAGGTCCCTTTTATTTTTAACATGGTCCCTTTGTTAGAATTTTAGCCTAATTTTTTAATACTAAGGCCTAAACATATTTATTAATATGAATGAGACCTTAGCCTTAACATTTTAGCCTAAGTATTTACTTTACCATGGGTCCTAACTTAATTTACTCACATATTTGAAGATCTAACAATCTGGTCTTCATCATAGGGCTCGATCCAATGGAGTAAGGAATGCCCAGGTCTTAACTTAAAAAACATGCAACTTACAATATCCAATTATCCACACTTTCTCATGGCCTCTCGATCAAATGATACAAAGAATACCAACAAATTTGAGCACTTAGTCCTTTGATCCAATCATGAACAAGTACTTATATTTTAATCAATGGTTCTTGCTTCATCATGGATGAAGATTAGACAGAGCAAAGACATCATTGAAAATTCAAAAGCCTAGGAGCTCCATGGAGATACTACATGGAACTCTCACATTTGAAGATTAAAAGTAAAGGGGCCCACATGATAGAAGGGACCAATCATGAGCAATCTCCTACATCATGATCAAATGTCTCTCCCTTCATCATGATTCTTGATTTAATGGAGAAAATTAGGCATGAGATCTTGGGAAGCCCTGTAGAGGTTCCAATTGGCACTCTCACATTAGAACACAAGAGTTTGATGATCTTAAATTTGATGTTTGTGTGACTGTCATTTGACATCCATGAGGATTTATTTGACATCTATGCGATTGTCAACTTTAAGCCCATCAAAGCCAAGAATTTCATGAGCTTAAAATTAATGTTCTCACTACCATCATTTAACATCCATGAGGACATATTTGACATTTATGAGACCATAAAATTTGAGCTAATGAATTATTTTTCTCAAGACTAAGGTGTATTCCAAAATGTTTCTAGAAAGCTCATGAACTATTATGTAGACTAATAGAATCCCTCAAAATATGCTCAAATGCTAGAAATATTTGAACTTCAAATATTGAAATGGTCTTATGGTTCAAGTATATGCAAAAAGAACTTAGTCTAAGTCTATACCTTAAGGTCCCCATTGAATTTTATTTAAATATTATGAACCTTAGGCTATATACTTATACTAAGCCTTATTTTAAAGAGTTTTTATGATGTATAACTTAGACCAAATGCTTCTAATTGAAGGTTTTAGTGTGTGTATTAATGCAATAAAACTCTATTTGGCACTAGATCATTATATCATTTTGACCCCTTTGAGCATGTTCTATAGGCTTGGCATGAATATTTTAGCCTAAAATATATTTTGTATTATTCAAACATAGTGTACACTTTGGCTTAAAATATTTAGCCATGGTCCCCTTTTATATAAATCCAGGAGACTTAGGTATAAATAATTTATCCTAAACTTCATTTCATGTTTAATAAATAAAAAATGAACCTTAGCCTAAGGTATTTAAAACCTAAGTCCCCACCTAGTTCTTTGACCTAAAACTTATCTTAAAATGCTTTAACCTAAGTCTATTTGTGTTTATTAATATGAGATAGACTTAGGTAAAACAATTTTAGCCTAAGTTTTTTTTATGTCTATGTGATAAATTAAAACTCGTACATCTTTGCAGATCAATAGCTCACATTTTATCATGGAAAGATGATCTGACAGTGTGAATATGACATAGACTTTTTAATGGAGCTCTGAGAGCCTATGGGCTCAATAAGTGGAAAAATCACATTCAAAGGTGATTGATGAAAGATATAGCAGTTCATGATTCATCATGCTCCTTAATCTAGTGGTGTGAAATCACCAAAGAATTTTCAAAAGAACTCAAAATCCCCATGAAGGTGCTAAGTGGAACAACCACAAGGCACTGGTACCAAATAGCTAATAACAAACAAGATCTTGAATCATAATCGATGACTCACACTAATCTAAGATCTTAATTTAATTGTGTGAAACAAAAAGGCATTTTTAAATGCCAACATTTAGTGCTTCAAAAGGCATTTATTAAAAATTCCATGAAAGGTTTTAGATTAAAGCCACATAAGTGTCATGCAAGCATAAAATGATAAAATAATAGATCTTGTGTGCCTCAAAATGCAAAATTATAAAGGTAAAAGTCCAAATCATGTATGATTTTAATTATAAATGATCTACCACCATTAAATCTTCAAATACCTAAAATTGCATAAGAAGACCCTAGGTAAACTTGGATTAATTACCAATGAATTCAAAGGACACTTAATTAGGTTATTATGCATTAAAGAGTTAACCAAAGACTATTTTTAATTTAATTGTGAAGAATTTACAATCACAAAAGCCATAGAAACTCAAAGACAATAATTAAAAGATGAGACAAAGTTATACCTATCTACAGATAATGAAGGAAAGGTTTTCAAGGATACGGAGCTGGATGTCATAGCCCTAAACAATGAAAATAGGAATTACTATGAACTCTTCTTCACCATAGAGGATCAAAACCCATCACTAAGGAGAAGTAGATGATTATTGTGGTAATCATAAAATACTATGACTTGGTTATGATTCAAATGGTCGCCTCCACCATGCAGTTGCCAAACTAGAGGCACTTCACTGCATTGATTTCCTTACTCTAATTTTCATTGATTGTAGAATTGATGGTGATTTGATCATCCATGAGGGAAGCTCTAGGAGAGTATCCTACATTTACCCACTAGCCTTTTAAAGTTATTACAAGGTCCCTAAACCCCATGAGGACCTACCCAAAATCAAATGATGGACTACTGAGTATGACCTAGACACCATCCTTAAACCATGATTACTCCAAGGAAATCATGTCTTTCAAGATTTTGAGGGAAATATCCCCATTATCTAGTTTAATAAAGGGATCAGGGTTATCATGAACTTATTAAATAGAGTATATAAAGCCCCTATTATCACTTATGTCAACAAAATTTAGGTTTCTTATTTTTACTTCATGGTGGATAAATAACTTGTTCCTCTAATTGGGGATATGATTAGTGTCTTCCTAGGAAAAAATCACTGCAATCAAAAAGAAGACAAGCAAGTAGTTTTATATTATCTTACTTGTTATATGCCCTACTAACTTCCACCAAGATCTCCAAGATTAATAAATAGTATCCTAAATTTAGAACCACCATCTCTCACCACTACTCAAAACTACACATATTCAAATATAGGCACCACATGAAATTTATATGTGACTGTGTCTATCCTATATTGGTGGATGCCATCATCGGGATTCCCATGACTAGGATTCCACCTTTGATCAATAAGTATGTGGAGATGATGGGTGATATCTAGTTTTATCCAAATTGCATAGTTATTAGAATTGAGGGAATTCTAACCCAACCCTATAAATTGCCTACCTACATTCCTCCTAAGCTGGAAAAATAAGAAATTCCATCCCAACTCCTTCATGGTGTTGATGGAGTTTTTAAGGAAAAAATGAAAGGTCTTCTCCATCCATTTTCTTTGACCATAATAAGAATAATTTTACAAGACTAGAAGTAGGTGGACACCATGTCCAAGAATAGGGACTCTTTTACATTTCAATTAGATGATCTCTGATAGTGGGATGCTAAAAATGTAGTAATCCCACATTTTAATAACAAGTAACTACCTAAACCAATAAATGAGCATGAACTAGGCCCTTATGACACCTTATATATAAAGGCCAAAAACTTTGAGGAAGTAGTGGCTAGGTTTAAGAGAACCAACCTCAAGTTTGTATATAGACTGAATAGTGATAACAAACTAGTAGGGGACATATTTCAGATGCATCCCCTTTAGTACCATTTGTTACCTGGCTCTTCTAGTCCACCTTAGGACTAGCCTTAAATGGAGCTCCCATAACCCCAAGTACAAATTGTATAAGGAAATGATAAGGAAAAGCTATAAAAGAGACCTAAAGAGGGACCCTCGTCCTCAACCCCCCTTATAGACCACCATCCCTAGTTGAGCACTTGGAGTTGATTGACCCTAGCCTAATGAAAGAGTAGAATGTGCCCTAAAATACCTTACTGAAGCATAGGTTGAAGAAGCTCAAGTTCAAGAAGAGCAAGTTGAGGAAGAGAAAGGGAAAGAAGTATCCCTTGACATAGTCTGATTGTCACAACAAGAAAAGAGAAAGGTAGAGTTAACATTGGTCTTTATTGGATCAAGGAAGAGGCCAAAAGTTGGCCTTCACTCATCCCACAAGTGAGATCAACTTGTTTAGTGAGGATTTCCCCATTCATGGACCAATCATCCCTTATTGTTTTGTGTATGGAAATCTACAAAATATCCCTTCCTAGTCCCACTCTTGGGCCTTGACCCAACCTATCAAGGTAGATGTTCATGAAGAAATCAAGCCATGGATCAAGGATTTAATGAGGGAATAGGAAGAAAGAATAATTATGGAAACTATAGGGATAGAGAGAAAGAAAATAGATGCTCTAAGAGCATCAAGAATCATAGGAATAACAGTCCCAGAGCCTCTAAAATTCATAGAGACATCCACCAATGTGCAGTTCAATCTAGAGATAACTAGATTAGAAAGGGTCACTATAAGGAAGGCCATGGTAGGAATTGAGGAGTTCACCTTCCAGAAGGTTAATCCCTTTACAGGCTTAACCCCAATTGGAGGGAATCAACTTGATGAGGTTCCTATCCAAGAGGAGGATATTGAAAGCCTATTAGAGGTTCACAATGCCCAAGTTAGGGCTGGCATCTGAGGAATGAAGTAAAAAAAATCAAAACTTAGAAAAGGAAAAAGAAAATTTAGAGACATGCCACTTTTTTAGTGCCTGATGTCATAATAAACATGTTTGAGGCTTCATTCTTTCATATGTTTGATTCTTTGAAATCAATAAAACTAAGGCAGGGTGCCTTAAGCCAATAAGGTGAGGTAACTAAGGGGTTAATAACATAATGGTAAGAGGTAAAGACTAGGATAAGGAAACTCATTAGCATTCTAATTAGGAATAAGATTCATAAATTCAATCTATTAGCCTGGCTCACCTGAATGCCATACTAAGAATAGTAGTGGACAAAATCTAGGGTCTAAGTGTATGGACAAAGAATTTGGATAGACTCCTAATTGATGATAAGGAATTGATCACTAGGATTCAGCAACTCTTAGGCACTATGTTGGCAAATACTACCAAGACTATAGCCCTAAGGATTATTGATGAATGAATTAAAGGACAAGAGCTAGGGTAGATCAAGAAGTGACAATAACAAGATTTTAGGCATGATATTCATGGCAAAGGAAAAGATTACAAAATCTAGGATTATAAAATAAGCTATGGAGAGAGATGATATGGACCTTGATGACCTAGCTAATTAGGAAGAGGTCTACCTCTTAAATCTAGATGTGGAATTAGAGCTTATCAAATAACAACACCAGAGGGCCATGGAACCTCTTCAAGAGCAACAAGGGAGTCCCTTAGTAATGGGTACATTTAGCTGATTAATATTCCTTCTTTGTAAAAATATTTAAAATAGGGAATATTATTTTGTAAGGAATATGCTAGTTTGTTAGAATATTGCCTCTAGGTCAATCTAATTTTTAGAAACAAATGTATTTTAGAGCTTTCTTAAGAAGGATAGTTGTCCTTATCTTTTTTACAGTTGTATCTTATAACTGAATGGTGTACTACCTTATCTTTCTATAAAAGGCATATATTACCATTTTTAAAGGAGAGAGAATTTTGAGCAAAATTTTCATACTTGTAGTAATTAATATAATCAATGAATTTTTCAAAGATTATCCATACTTTATATGTCAATTGTTAATATAGCTTTTCTCTCAATTGCTAGTTTTGTGCCTTAAATTTGAATAGTATCTTTGAATTTTAGGTTGCACCTTTAATCACAAGGTTTCTAATTTGTGCATATGTTAGATAATGTGAAGGATCTAGGATTTTTTTCACTTCATTTTGCTCTATATTTAGATGTGCAAATGCTATTTGATTATAGTAGTAAATATATAAAGTAAACCTGGTTCTTACTTGTGATTCTTTACATCATCCTTTGAAGTTTTCTTGGTGTGTAGTGAAATCTAAGATTAGGCTATTTTACATTATATATTGGTTGGAATGCATACTCAATTGCAATTGATGCTTTGTCATAATTTTTGAGACTAAGATAGGCAATAACTTGTCTTATTTCTGCCCTACTCTTCTCATTTGCTTTTTTTAACCAGATAACTTTAGTTTTAGATTCATTATAAATATACATTTATATTATTTTGTAGCTTAAGTTTTGTTCATAACTCATTAAGCATTAGCATAGATAAAATCATTTCATAGAGAATTGGACCATGATGTCTCTCAACCATTAATTAATATAAATTTGTGGGAGCAGTTAAACATTACTTTACCACTATTTCACCACAGGTAACATCAAGTTGCCACAACTTACTACTCATGCTTTGAATTCATAGAATTATAAAATGAGAAGTGTTCTTGAACACTAATGACATCTATCATATACATATAGGCATCAACAATGATTTCATTAAAATGTAATTCAATTTTATTGAATATAAAATTGGAACATAATTTAGAATAGGGAACAACAATAGTGAAAATAGGCATTTTCATTGATTAGTAGTGCAATTTCACTAAAAAGTAAGTCACTTTCGAATAAATTATCATGAATTCATTGATTAGAAGGAAAAAGTTATGTGATACCCTTGAGCAATTTCATTGATTACAAGATGATTTCACTAATTTCCTTATCGATTTCATTTATTTATAGATGATTTTACCAATTATAAAACCTATACAAAAAATAGATCAAAATATAAAATAGAGTACAGAGGTCAATTCACTAATTACAAAGAATTTTTACCAATTAGTATAAAAATAATAGCACTTTTTCTATTTGAAAGAATCAAATATGCTAATACACAGAGGTGAAAGAGAGTGAGAAAAAGGAGCATAAATAAGCCAAAATAATCATATTTTTTACAAAATAAGATTAATAAAGAGGCTCAAAATAAAAGTATGGGTTATTAGGCCCACCAATAATGCCATAGGTATTTTTATAATTTAGATCTATTAGTTCTACTTATTTAATAATTGCAAATGATAAAATTAAGTATCAATAACTATTAATCTACACCTAAGACCTCATGATCATGAAAATATTAAGATAAAAATGTTAAGCTTAAATTAATACAATGCAAACCTTCATTAGAAACCTCATATTTGTGTATGATTTGGCTTATATGTATTAATATATATTTATCAATTACCTTTCATGACAAAACATTTCCTTTGAAACCTTGGATTAGTTGAAATTGATGAAGAGTAGAAAGTTGATGCACAAGAAAACTTGAGAATCTGACAACACTTTGTTTTCCAATTTGAGCATTGAAAACTATAAATGATGAGTCTATTTATAAAAATTATGAATTAAAAAATATCCTCAATAAGGGACATGGATCAACACATGGATTCATAACATGATCCCTTCATCTTATCCAAGATGAAGGGTGGAGGAAGGCTCTTCAAAATATCCAAAGGGAGATTAATATGAGCCCTCCATCTTGCATGCAAGATGGAAGGTGGATAATTATCCTCAAAATATATTTTTGAGAGTCAACGTGGTCCCTTCATCTTATTTTCAAGATGAAAGGTGGAGAACCATTATCAATAACGCACATGGATAAACAATGTGTGCCCTTCATTATGTTTCCAAGATGAAGGGTTGAGAGTGCTCCAAAAAATATCTTACAAGGTTTATTAAGGGCCTTTCATCTTGTCAACAAGATGAAGTGTGGAGAATAATACTTTATATTAATTCATTTAGTAATTTATTGGTTCACAACAAGATATTCCATAGGATCTCAAAATTCTTTCTCAAATGAAGATGACCTTTGGAAGGAGAATTAGAAAGGAAGAATTAATAATTGAAAGGAAAATATAATTCTAGTTATGTATAATTATAGTTAGAAGAATGATTAATTCAATTAATCAAAGATCAATTTAATTGATACCATGTGGAAATTTTGATTAGAAGAATTATTAAAGGAGATGATTAGAGAAGGAAAAATATTTTAATTAATTGATTAGAGAATGAGAATTAGTGAATTTATTAGAGTAGAAGAATTGACCAGAGAAAATGACCATAATTATAACTAAATAAATTTAATATCGTGAATTATCACCCCAAGGTTAATTTTGACTCATATGTTAGATGAACAAATAATTTTATACTAGTTTGTATGCAATTATTATAATTCAATCCATTTTAAAAAATTTACACGTAAGTGATAAAAATGGAGTGTCTACATTTTGTGTACATAAAACCCACATCAACAGTATCCTTCAAACCTAGATTGTTACTACTCCTAATGATTGATTTCCAATTTAGGTAGATTATGATAGATTTTATAAATGTGTAGTGTATATATGTGTACCAAATAAGTTCCAAGTCCCCTATTTTTTTAATATTGGTAAAAGGTACATTTTATTTAAACTAGGGACCTAGACCTTAGAAAAAGAACAATCAGACAAGGCTTGAAAATCCAAGAAATACATCTAGACATCTGCACTAAAACAAACATATAACAACACAAAATAACGTTATTATATGACTAACCCCACCAAATGAGTAAGCCAATATAGTAAAAAAATATCTAAAACATAACATAACCACCTAAAAATGTGAATCAATCATATATAATCCATGGCGCTAAGGCCCTCTCAAGCAAAGGGTCATGCTAGTAGTCTTCTGAACTGACACTCTTTTACACTTTTACCCCAATGCTTTCTACACACTCTAAAGAGAAAGGTTGAGTAGGTGTGTTAGAGGGAACAAATTTATCTTTTAAAAGATTCATAGTTTATGCCCTTGAGTTGGGTTATTCAATCTCTTGTACCATCTCATAAGAGACAAGTTTTTTAGTAATTGATTTGTTCATATCAATATCCTTTGCTTCTTTTAAAGCTTAAGAAATTATAAGTCTCCCCACCATATCAATCAAGGATTCATTTCTAAGAAACTGGGGTTCCTCTTCGTCGTTATATTCCTCCAATAAATTTGAGGAATCATGAAAATCATGTCCAAACATTTATATAATATCAACATAGTAATTCTTCCACCAAGTTGATTCAATATTTCTTTTATTAGAGAAACTACACTCTGAAGTTAGGTGCCTAATGTTAAAACATAAATGACACCTAAACATAATCCTTCATAGTCTAGTGGTTGAGTCCATAATGAGTCCTCAAAAAATAGGTCAATAAAGGTTGGAATATAAACAACAATATCAATCAAAATCAACAATATAGCAAAAGTAGTATGAGAAAAAATTAGTGAGAGGGTTGAAACTTGGAAACCAGCTTTTAATGAGTAGTAAATGCCTACCCTAGTTCCACTATTTTTCAAGAATCAAATCTTTTTATGAAGTGAGATGAAAAATGGAAATGAAAAAACCTTTTGCATAGGGATATAACTCAATATTACCTTTAATAAGATGCTTCCATTATTCAAAGAACTAATAATTTAGATTAGATAAATCTATCTAGAGTTTATCAAACTGACATATGACCCTCTACCTATGTAATAATATTTATTATCCAAAATAGAATCAAGAGATTCCTTATCAAGGTTAATTGAAGGGTTTGATGTAGTTGTATTAAGAGGCTTCAACTTTCCCCTTTTCTATTGATATAAATGAATTTAATATCTAGCCACTTCCATGAAAGTTGTGTTTCTCTTCCCCTACCCTCTTCACTTTTAGACCCCTATCCTCCAAAATGTTGTTTCCTCCAAGTCCTTTACACCAATAGAGAGAAGAATGAGAGTTCCCATGGATTCCAAAACCAAATATGGAGGAGTTTTGTGATTTAATATCCCTATCACTTAACCATTCAAACTAAGAATACCTCCTATTATAGCCTTTGGAACTCCATTCATAGGCTTACGTGGCCATACACCCAAAATAGTTCTAAGTTCTTCAATAGATGAGTATAAAGTGAGAGAAGGATCAATATAAATTTTTCATGAGCATATAAAGGAACTTTAATAGCCAAACAAAGCCTATGAATTCTTTAAAGGTGAGCTAGGGGATTTCAAAAAACATTTAGGTAGGAGGGAGTTAATGGGAGAAGCCATTGACTATACTTAAGTCCCCTATTAATTGAGGCCTTGAGATGTGTATGTGTGTGTGTGTGTGTGTGTGTGTGTGTGTGTGTGTGTGTGTGTGTGTGTGTGTGTGTGTGTGTGTGTGTGTGTGTGTGTGTGTGTTTTATGTATGTATGTATATGTATATATATATATATATATGTATGTATGTATGTATATATATATATATATATATATATATATATATACACACACACATATATATATATACATATATATATATATACATATATATATCTATATATCTATATATGTATGTATATATATATGTATATATATATGTGTGCGCGTGTATATATATATATATATATATATATATATATATATATATATATATATATATATATATATATATATATGTATGTATGTATGTATGTATGTATATATATGATTCCAATTAAGTAATTTATCATGCCATTGACATGTTGGATAAATGGTCTAACCCTAAGTAAATATATTTTTTTTAAAGTGGTCATTTTTTTGGAGAGGGTTGGTAATGCCAGGCATAGATCATTATTGACTATTAATATAAAATCAATTTGAAATTTGATCTGTACACATAAATATGGGACAAATGGTTTGGAGATGTTTGTGCAGGATAGTAAGTAGGTTTGAAACAAATAATTAGCTTCCTACATGTGTATAATAATATAACAAAATGGTTAAAATAGTAAGGTAGCATGTAGGTGTGAGATAATGGTGGGTTAGTGCCATATTGATGCACATAAGTCATGTGTGGAAAATGTATGTCAAACTTGTCATTATCAAGTAATTAATACCATATTTTAGTATCTATAAATTTCCCCCTTTTATTATTATAATGTAATTTCTAGAGTAAAATTAAAATATTTACTTGATTTTGTACAACACACTTTGTCTTTGGTGGGAAGACCCAATTGTGAATGTCATTGAATCAAAAAATAGAAAAAAACATGTAGTAGTCAATGTCTATAGATCAACATTTTGAAATCAAAACTTGATATTTGAAAATTAAAAAGTGAGTACAATATGTGCTAGTGAAAACTAAGTTTCCCTTACGACTTTTTAGAGATGATGCTTTCTTGTTGAAGCATTGGATAATTTTCTTCCTTACTCAAGAACAAGGAGATTTGGGTGATTATGCCCCAAATTTTTATAACTATGCAAGCCCTTGGGTTTGGAATATAACATTCCCCAACACTCATAAATGTGGAGAGAAGTATGTAATGTAACAAACCAAATAACTAATTTGAAAAGAAAGGGGAACTACATAATGGGTTTAATATAAGTAAGACTAAATGAAACATTGCATATGGCTTGTAAATTAAATTGTCTAGTTTCACTCAAATTTACTACATAGAAAATAAATGCATGATCGAAATGGAATCAATAGTATTTATGCCCTCATCATGACCTCAAATTTAATTGTATAGTATCTCTCAAGTTCGCTTAAGTTCACTCAATATAAAATAAATGCATGATTTAAAGAGTGAAAAATGTCCATGCCTCATCATGACCTTAGTTTCACCAAGTGTGAAATGAAGCCAACCATTTTTCATTTAACTTGTAAATTATATTTTTATGTATGTAAATGAACTAGTATCATTCCCCATGAATCTATAAGTGTGTATATGTTCATGAACATTATCATGCCTCATGAATATAAAAGTGTGTATATGTGAATGAACTAGTATCATGCCCCATAATTTTTTACCAAATGATATAGAATGTTATGTATCTATATTTTAAATTTTAGAACATGTATATTATATGTATGTATATGTGGAAACATGTAACTTTTGTTCTTATAAATTGTGTACATATGCCCTTGTACTGCACCCAAGTGTGTATGAAGTTGTACTCAAGTATCTATAAAGTGAGTGTATATGCATGGCATATGCCTCAATACTCTATACTCATGTGCCAATATTATTCATGTAACTAAATTAATATAATATCTAAACTAATTTTAATCTTTGGAATCAATTTTTTATTCATGGAGGCTTATGTCTCTATGACAAGCCCATTGTGAGGGACCTATTTTAAGATAAGGGATGTGTCTTATAAGTTACTCATCTCAAAATAAAATTTAATTTAATAATTTCATGTGTAAATATAGTATCATGTATAATAATTTAAACATGTGGATGTTATGTCATCATAGTAATGTATATGTCAATCAAGGAATTTATGTAACATATGTAATGCATGGCTTATAAGTGGCATGTTGAGATAGATTTGTTAGTGAAGTATGTAATAGTAACCATAAGTTAAAAAATAACTAAATAATCCTACACAATATGATATAGATCATGGCACCACTCGATGTTATCAATATCAACAAGCACAACAAGATCAATAGTTATTATCGCACATAAGGCCAAGGGACACATAGAATGAACATGAAGTAATAACAAAAAAAGGTTAAGGTTCACATCTAAGGGACATGAATTTGTTACATAAAACAATTCTAAGGTCCATTATCAAGGCAAATAAAGATGTCACATCAAACAAGAGACATTAATATGTCACATCAAACAAGTCCAAGGGACACATGTAATAGACAAGCATAAACTAGCCTACCATTTAAGAGAATATCAAAATTAAAGAAGCATAGAACAAGTAAAGACTAGTCTATACCATCATATGTATTATTGTCACATCATAGTATATTATCATTTTCATGTAAAATTGTGTAATATATGAGTAACTCGATGGTAATGTGTAAGTGCTCTAAGTAGATCAACATGGTAGAAAGGTTAAAGAGATATAACTTGTAATAGTGAAACTAGTGGAATAATATTCCCCAATATTTTCATGGCCACTAGGTAGAGGAAAGTCAGACATATATGTGTGTGTGTGTGTGTGTGTGTGTGTGTGTGTGTGTGTGTGTGTGTGTGTGTGTGTGTGTGTGTGTGTGTGTGTGTGTGTGTGTGTGTGTGTGTGTGTGTGTGTGTGTGTGTGTGTGTGTGTGTGTCTGACTTTCCTCTACCTAGTGGCCATGAAAATATTAGGGAATATTTGTAAATACCCAAATTTGGTACATGCATATTCATATTAAATTTAAGAAAATTTATGTATGTAGATCTCAAACCATAAACAAAGTATTTAGTGGCACATTTATCTTGATATTTTGATTGTTGAATTATTTTATTTGGTTATGTGACCCCATTATCCTATCATAACCAACTTCACATAATATAATACAAATACATCTATCCCTATTTTTTAGACTTTGAGTCTTTTAATCCTTTGGTAAGTTCTAATATTTATGGTCATTATCGATTATCAATACTAACTGCAAATAGTGGAACTAACCAAGGTGCCCTTTTCATTTATTTTGGGTATGTTTCATTTTATGATCATTGTTTGGGCAAGTTTAAACTTATTTTGTCATATTTTACATGTCACTAGCACATTAATTCAAGGTTAGAGATTCATATATACTAGGCTAATATAAGGTATTTTGGGGCAAACATGTTGCATTTTTAAGAGATAAAAAATATTACATATTGAACTTACATAATTATTAGAGTTACATCTCAAGTTTACAAGGGCTAATTCATATCTACATGTTTGTACCAAGGAAAAAATTTGATAAAAGGAATTTGGGATTACACACACACATTAATGAGAGAAATACAATCAAGTTTGATCCCTATTTAGTGTATTGGGACTATAGTGTATCCCTTGGTCTAGTGACGAGGATTGACCAATGTGATTCTAACTCAACCATTTAGCCCAATACCCCCCTCCCCATATTTGATATTGGATTGATTATGTATAATTAATGTTTAGACATATAGGTAGTGTCTACACATAATATTTTCAAAGTTTTATCAATTACTGACACTTTGTATCTTGTAAGAACCCATTGAGTCTCAATCTCTCTGAGTGCATACCTTAACGGGTGCACCAGGAAAGGGGTGGGTAGACCATTGGTGCTTCACAGGATTATTGTCCCCTTTTCCACTTGTTATCTACACACTTTCTCCTAAAACCATTATCCCTAAGATTTTCCCTCTCTATTGTACCCATTATAAGCATTTGGTAGATTTTATTCTCCTATTCCTCACCTAAATCCATTTTTGTTAGTTGGTTGTGCTAGGTCAACCCTAAATAGTTTTAGGATATTTTCACTTAGGAATTAAGCTATCCTTTGGCTAATCTATCTTGGGACCTAGTTAATAATTATCCAAAATTGTGTTAGGTCGACTAGGTTGACCCTATTAGCTAGGATTTTTAGAAGGGTCAAGGGTCAAATCCACATATATATATATATATATATATATATATATATATATATATATATAATTGCATTCCCATAATTTATCAAGGAGAAGTGAAAGAATAAGTAAGAGCAAATGAACATCTACTTATTGACCATTCTACTTGAGAAATAAATCTTAGTGTTCCATACTTTATTTGGAGATATATAACTTGTCTTGTGGAGAAGTATTTTGGATGATTGATAGGTTCTGTATCCTAGATATGATTTGTCTTTATCATCCTTGCATACCACAACAACCTCTTATGAAGCACCTTAGCCAAGGGAGAAATTGAGGATCGATGGGTTTCTTTTCAAAGGTAAGTATTCCTAATTTCATTTCTCCTTTATAAGAGTAGATAGATATGAATTTATGCTTCTCTTCTATGCATTAGGATTTCATATACATTAACATGAGTATATGCCTTCTATGAATGTTTATTTTTATTGTTTCTAACCCCAACTTTGTGCCATAAGCTTTGGTGAGCACTATATTGGATTTACTTTAGTTGTTATTAGTATAGGTGAAATATCAAAACTTAGGACCCCCTTAGGGTTATTGTGTGATTATGTTAGACTAGAGTCATTAAAAACTGCCTTCACATGGTGTATTATAGTAAGATATCCCCTAATTAGGTCTAGTGGATCCCCATATTGGTCATGATCCTACTTAACAAATGTGTCCCCAATTAGAAGTGTATGGTATGATCTATCTTCTCTGAGATAGGATTGATTTATAGACATGATGCATTTTTTATTTCATACATTCCAGTGAACCTGATGTGAAACTAATCCTTGTAGGATTTATTTTACTTATTTCATTATTTTATCATTTTTATTATCATATATTTATGATATTGGGTCGATTATATCAACACAATTCTAACTTCTATGTGTAGGTTTAACACAATCATATCCATATGATTATGTTTTGTCTATGTAGGTTTTTTTCTAGGTTAGGCTACTAGGTTGACCCAATCAACATAGTATAAATTTTTAGACTTTTAGACATCAAATTTAGACTAATAGGTTAACCCAATCAACCGTATACATTTAAATAACTCAACAAAAAAAATTATAAAGTTTGGTTGACCTAGTCATCATAGTTATGAAGATTTATAAGTATTTATTAAGGTTCTTCAATAGCAATCTCACTTTTCTACATCCTCCAACCCAAAAAGGGTAGAGATGGTGATAAAACCTCTAGTTTCCAAGGAACCTCATAGGCTTATTCTCATGAATCATGTTATTACTAGGCCTTACTACTTTCCTAGGTACCTTGACCCCTATAGTTTGCTTATCCTTGAGATACATTCAAACCTTCTTCAAGTTTCTGTAGACCCCACCCCTCCCTCATTAGATCCTACATCGGATCCCATTCCTTATCTTGATATAGTTCAATCCATTCTTTCTCCCACTATATTTGATCCTATTCTTACTCTCACTATTGTTGAACCTATCCCTATTTCCAATCCCATTACTCCTTCTATTAAACTTAGTCTCATTCTTTCCCCACCCTCACCTTGTATTGGTGATGGTTTGCTTCCTTTACCTCAGATGGATCCATTACCCACCAAATGGGATAATAAGACTTCCCAAGATCCTTTCATTCCTATTATACCTCTTCTTATAATTACTTCTACCAATACTTCTCACAAGCATATCTGTTGCTTTTATGGAATGCATAATCATTCATCCATGCATTATCAAAATCTATAATAATATATTGATACTTTTCATCCTTCTTCCACTTAGTCCTTAGGTAAGGTCATACCTCTCCTAAAGTTACTACCTAAATATATGCCTAACTATGGAGAGGTGTATTTTCTTTGGCACCAATGTAATACCCATCACACCAATCATTTATGCATCCTTCAAAAACACCTTAAAGGTCACCTTATAGCTATTCTCATACCTTTTACCATTCCTCCCATAGGTTGTTCCTATAAGAAGGATCCCCCTTCTTCTCTCATGGTTCCACCTCTAGTAGTTTTATCTCCTCCTATGGTATTTTCATTACCTTCTATTCCTCCACCCATGATTCCTTCATGCATGAACCTTACCTCACTTATGGATCCTTCTCCACTTATGAGTCCCTCACCTATGGATTCTTCCCCATAAATTATTCCTAAATCTCCCATAGATTTCACTCCCATACATTCTCCTAAGCATTCCTTTCCTGATAGCCCTCCTCAGCATGATCCATCAAGCATTCCAAATTTTTATATTGAGGAGATTAAACAAGAAGTATTTTCCTAGTTTTCACTAAAAATTGATGATATATTTGTAATAGTTCACATCCATCTTCATATAGATCTATTTGATGTTATAGATAATGTGTGTGGATAAATTTATTAATATTTATGAGCACATGCATGGTGATTTGACATTTACATTTGGATTGGATGCATGATCCAATCATGTCTTTATCTATTTGCTATATAATTTGACATTGTGTCAAATTATTATTTATCTTACATGATGACTTTAATTTTTCACTCTATATTTATTATATTGTCATTTATGTTTTCTTATGTATGTCTTCTTTATCATTTCTTTATTTTCCTTCTTGAGTTTCTTTCTTGAAAAACTCCCTTTCTTTCTCTTCCTTATTTTTTACTTTCTTAGCTCTATTTTTCATGTATAATTATGATTGTGACTTGGTTATACAAACCTAATTCCCTTTAGTCATTCCCTCTTTACCATATGATCAGTTAGCAAACAATTAATCTCATTATATTCTCCTTTCACCGGTTCACTTTGGATCTCTTTTTTCCCTTTCTTCCTTTTTGCAAACTAAGCATATACATGGTTGAGACTTGAGATAACATGTTTGTTCATTGTCAAGCCTAAGTTTCCTAGTCATTCTTGTCTTTGTTTACTTATCTTCCTTTAGCTTAAGCCTACATCTCACTCATGTGTCTCACTTTATCTTTCATGTTTGGTCATTATAAGTCAGTATGGAGGAGGAATCTTAAAAAGCCTTAAAAACCTTCAAAAGCTAAATCATTTAACAAAATGAAATGATACAAAATGAAAAAACATTCAAAATTATTAAAATTCAAATCACACTAAAAGATGTGATTCAAATCACATCTCTTTTTTCTATTCAAACAAAAAAAAGAAAAGGAGAATAAAAAATTATTTTAGTGCTACCTACTTTCTCATGCAAGTACCCAATATTTTCAAGAGACTAAGGATTATGTAAGGTGTCCTAAAGAATGGGAAACACATCATGGGTAGGTAGGCCCATTTTAATTTTCTTATACCAATCTACCTTCATGTATTGATCTTAGTAGAATGCTTATGTGCCTATAAATCTTTGTGTCTATAGTGAACAGGTTTCCTTTCTACATTGATGGTCATTAGTCACTTAGTGTCTTCTCATGTCCTTAGTATGCCTCCTATCTCCTAAGGCATTCTAATAAGATGCCTCAATTATGATTTTTAAATTCCCTTTTTCACTCCCTACATTCCTTATATTTCCTCTTGACAAATATTGTTTTGTTTATTGATCACTCCCCTAGGGATTCCATTTGTGAGTTGTATTGTAAGACTATGGATAGGATCTTCCCTTCCTCACAAATTACCATAATTTTAAATTACTATTACCAACATTCTTTTTTTCCATATTTTCAAATTGATTCCACCTCATTGGTGTTCCCTTTGTGAGTTGTAGTGTAAGAACATGGATAGGACCTAGCCTTCCTCATAAATTTTTCCAATAATCCAAGTCATAATAAAAATTACATGTGTCAAATATGAGATAAGATGTGATTTATTATGAAGTTACAGGTCATTGACATGCTTCTTAGATTGATTTAGTATGTTTATGCTTATTTCATTTCTCTTTTGCTTTTATCTTCTTGTTTTTTGATTGCATGTAAGAATCCAACCATTTCTTGAATTATTAATACTTCCTAGCTTGAATTACTATGATAAATTTAAGACAATTTTTTTCCATTTTATTTTTATTTTATACTTCTCAATGTGATTTAGTATAATTGATTGACTTACTTGATTTTGTTCTTATACCATTTTTGTCCTTTTAGGTGACTTCCATTTTATTTCATTATTTTCTTACTTCCCAATGTGATTTAGTTTTATTTTACTTGTTTTAATTTGGTGCCAATATTTCTCTTGGTTTAAAAACAAACTTTTTACCATCTTTTTTACCATTCCTTTTAGTTTTTTATACTTAGTCATTTTCTTGTTATTACACATTTCCAAACTTAAAATAGTGTGTAGTAAATTTTTGATTGATTATATTTTACCAAGTCCCTTTTTTACATGTTTATTTTTAATCATACATGTTTCCTACATAATGATAGAAAATAAACCACAAATCATATATTTCCCATATCATATATAACTAATAGCTAAATACATGTGCTAGAAAGAAATATATCTAAGCATCAACAACCACAACCATAATGACAACACATATAATCAACATCCAACTACCAAAATGAAATATATATATATATATATATATATATATATATATATATATATATATATATATATATATATATATATATATATATATATATATATATATATCATGATTTTTAAATAAAATAATACAACCATATACAAATCTCTAGCTCTATGGTTGGCCCCCATCCTGACTATCTTGTGGCCTAGCCATGCTACTTGTAGATGCCTCAGTCTGACCCCTTCAAATAGAACATTGTAAAGAGGTTGTCCAAGATCTCAATTTCAACACCTACTCTTGTAGATGAGCTACTCAAACATGCACCTATACCAACTAGGCTAAGGTCACTAGACATGTTTCTCTCTCCTACTCCTATACCTATGTCATATGGGTCAAGGTTGTTGCATGTGTCTCTCTATTTTGAGTATGTGCCTATTTCATTTATGTCATCATAGCCAAATGTGCAATTCTCTCCTTAGCTAGAGCTTGTCATGCATATGTTTATCATGTACCCATCTTTTTTTATGGTTACATCCCCTCTCTATGTGCTCACAACTACCTCATAGCCTCTCTAGCTAATCTAAACTAGCTCGCTTGAGCTAGGGTAGATGGTACACTGGGATCCTCTAGTGTAATAGGGTCATACAGCATTAGTGCCTCATCTAGGATACCATAGAGTGCTTCCCTCACTATGGACCCCCATTTAATCTCTTCTTCCTCTACCATACTTGAAAAAATCAAACTAGATAGATATTAGATCACTGATATATCTTAAAATCTATCTTTAGTATATTTCAAGTTAACTTAAGCAAAATTTAATCACATTTTATTACTTGTTTGTGTGTTAGCCACTAATATCTCACCATCTACATAACCATCGAGCATAGTCTCCCCATTTATATGGCCTCCAAAAATCTCCTCTATCAATCACCTCCTAAAAATAAATCCTAGATATGCCACTTGTACCTATCTCAGGCTACACCTAAGTGGCCTCTCTATGGTCCAACTCTATTCTAGCCTGCCTACTAGGTCATCTGAGTTATCTAATGTCTCCATTCTCTCCTACTCCTACTACCTCCATCAATACCATGTTATAATGGTAATTTATCCTCTACTATGGATTTACTAGTGATACCTCTAGTGTTCCTTCCTCCACATCCATCTCCTCTTGCTTTACTACCTATCATTCTCAACCAGTCCATGGTCTCTCATGATGTGGCATAAGCATCAACCTCACCATTGGTAGCCCTAATCCTCTTCTCCTCCATGGATTTATCATATGACAATCCTAAAATATGGGCACCATTATTGATGTTGTTGGGTGAGGCAATCCTATATTCCCAAGTACTTGTGCCATCAGATGCGGCTTTTAAGTATAGTGCCCTATCACCTCTATCTATTTTAAAGCTAGTGCCATTGTGTCCTAGTTAGGCCATATCATAGCTATGTGCCCATATGGTTATCATATTATATCCACTCATCTCACTATCTATAGCATTATCACATGGGACACAACCCATGCTACCTAGTCCTATCTCCATCTTTGAACCCATATCATTGACCACATAGAGCAACCCAACTGACTAATACATGGGAAACCTCTCATATATTGATTACATTAATAATATGATCAATCCCACTGACATTTACCCTCTAGATATCACTCCATACATGTCATTCATGATTTTTACCCAAATGACATATCCCAAGTCATATATCACCCTCTCATATAATATCATCTACCTCAAGGCTATCACAAAGAGTGGTACCTTATCATCTAACTTGTGGCACAACACTCATGCTATCACAAGTCCTATCATATCCTTTTGGGTGTCTAGAATTTATGATGTGTATACATAAAACATATTCACCCTCAATCTAGGGTGTATCATCTCTGAGTCTGTCACCCATATGGCTAAGGTTTTCCTCTCTTCATCACTATCAGTTACTCTTATGACTATGGGTGTCCATACTATGGGAAATCCTAGGATGTCATGCACATCCTCTAAGGTGATACCCACCTCTATAGTATCCCTCTCCAGCTCCCACTTGAAGGTGTTAGTCAATTATTCCCAACATCCTAGGAACATGACTAATAGATATGAGCTAAGGGGTATCCTACACATATTTTTTATGTTGCCTAGGCCTAAAATAATCAATATAGCTCTATCCTCTATCAATAGGTGCTCTAATAAGTCTAGGATCCATGATACATCCACTAAATGTCAAAATCTTGGATGTACTTTCACCCATGAAATAATAAAATATGTGTTAGATCCTCCATATCTTGTATAATCATTTTACACTCTTTTTCAACTTTAATAAAAAAAAAGCCTAAATTACTTCAATTTCTTCATTTTTCATCAATTGAACTTATTTCTAGCCTACTTAACCTATTTATCCCTCATTAGATCATTCTAGGCCCTTATATCACTCATTCAACCACTTATACACATTTTTATACTATTCTAGTCCTTTGGTCAACATTAGTTTGACCAAAATTTCTCTATTTTGACTTGGTTGACTTAAAAACCTAAGTCAACCCTCTTATTTCCCCCCTTAGTATTGTGTTGTCATACTAGACCTTTCTGCTTAGTTAGAAACAATGCACTAGGTTGGTAGTCTAAAAGACCAACTACACAAACCTACTAGGTCAGCAATATGGATTTTGTCACTTTTCATCATACTAGGTTAACTGGGTCAACCTAGTTATTTTTTCCTATCAACCCCTTACATTTTGTAAAAAAGGTGCCTTCTGGTTGTTATTTCCTCGAACCCTTCAAACCCATTTCCCTAATTGGTTTTTCCTACCCTTGGCATATTATTTGAGTTCATTAAGATGTTTAGAAATGATTTTAAACACACCTTAAATATTCAAAAACTAGCTTCAGATTCTTAGTTGCCTACTTGTAGTACACCTATTACCACTTTTAGAGGTCCCTATTGCCTAACCTGTCATCTCGTCACCATCCTAGCTCATTTATTCTCTTAGAGATCTTTTTCTCTCCTTCACAATTCAAAAATACCAAATGATTTTCATTTCAACCTATTTAAAATCATTTTTCCAAAATATTAAACTTTTAAATCTTTTCCATCAAATTCCTTGTTTTAAATCTATCTTCATTTTTTCTCATCCATTTTTTGAATCATAAAATGTTCTAGAATCATGATGATGTAGAGAATATTTTCCACTACTATATGCCTATATTATAATTTTTTTGATTTTTGGCTATTTTTTGCACTACTTTTATAGGTTCACCTAATGTTCTTCACATTTGAACACCTTCACTTCTCTTTCAGTCTACTTCTTTATCTACAACACTAAGGTAAGTAAAGGTATGCATTTTTCAATTTTTTACTTTTATTTATCTTATTTTGTAGCTTATTTCATCTTAATTAGCATCAACATTATGTGTTATCATGTTCTTTATTAAAGCAACATCTCCTATTTCACCTCAATGACACATGATGAGCTTCGAGTGGGCCATATGTATACACATAATATTTTTAAACTTTTATCAATTACTAGCACTTTATATCTTGCAAGAACTCATCGAGTCTCAATCTTTCTAAGTACACACCATAAATGGTACATCAAGAAAGGGGTGGGAAAACCATTGGTGATTTGTAGGATTATTGTCCCTTTTTCCACTTGTTATCTACACACTTGTCTCTTAAAACCATTATCCCTAAGCTTGTTCTTCTCTATTGTACCCATTCCAAGCATTTTCTACATTTTATCCTCATATTCCTCACCTAAATCCCTTTTTATCAGTTAGTTATGCTAGGTCGACTAGATCGATCCTATATAGTTTCAAGATATTTTCACTTAGGAATTAGGTTAACCTTTGGATGACCTAGCTTAGAACCTAGTGAATAATTATCCAAAATTATCCTAGGTTAATTGGGTCAACCCTGTTGGTTGAGATTTTCATAAGGGTCAAGGGTCAAATCCACCTATATTTACAAGTTCATTTTCATCATTTATCAAAGATAAGTGAAATAAGTAAGAGTGAATGAACATCTGCTTATTGACCATTCTACTTGATAAATAAAGATGAGGGTTTCATAATTTATTTGGAGATATGGATCTTATCTTATGGATAAGTCTTTTGGATGCATTGATAGGTTGTGTAGCCTAGAGCTAATTTGTCTTTGTCATCCTTACATACCATAACAACCTCTTGCAAAGCACCTTGTCCAAGGGAGAGATTGAGGCTCAGTAGGTTCATCTTCAAAGGTAAGTATTCCTAACTTTATTTCTCCTTTATAAGAGTATAAAGATATGCATTTATGCTTCTCTTCCATGCATTAGGATTTCATATACATTGACATGAGTATATGTCTTCTATACATGTTTAGTTTTATTATTTCTAACCCCCACTTTGTGCCACAAGATTTGGTGAGCACTAGATTAGATTTACTTTACTTATTATTAGTATAAGTAAAATATAAAAAATCAAGACCCTCTTAGGGTTATTACTTGATTGTGTTAGACTGGAGGTTTTGGAACCCTCCTTAGCATGGTATATTATGGTAAGAGATCCCCTAATCAAGTCTAGCATATCCCCATATTGGTCTTACTCCCATTTAACAAATGTGTCCCCAATCGAAAGTGTATAGTATGATCTATCTTCTCTAAGATAGGATTGATTTATAGACATGATGCATTTATGATTTTATACAAGTAGTCCCCCATGAACTTGTAAAGATATAAAGGTAGAAATAGACATTATCACATCACTTTAGATGGAAACAATCATTCATTATTTATAGGGTCAATTCATACCACTATAGTCATTATTAACCAATTAATATTGACCAGATATGTTCATACCAACCAAAAATAAATAGGTGCATACATGCATGTGTAGAGAAGTGTTACAGTTTTGAGGTGTAGAAATTAGATCATCAGTATTCATATCCACATGACATATAATATAAGATTTATGTTACCTCTTATTGTCTATTCAATAATATATATTTAATATATACATTTGTGTGTATTATGAAAATGTGAATTGAGGAATTATTTTAATCATTTCTATCCTACTATGGTTTTTTAATCTAAATTTGGGTAAAACATATTGGTGAACCTGCCTATTAATCAAACCATCCTTCTAAGGTTTTATATTAACCTCCCAATACCTTTGTATTTATTTGGATTATGCCTTTATTATATTTCAACAACTTTTTTATGGCTTAATAAATCAAAAATGGATAATCATTCAGAAAACCTAGTGACTATCATCCTATGGACTTATTATTTGCGATAAACTCCATCCATTATGTGCATGATAATGAATGAAAAAATAACTAAACATGTGTGATTAATGATGTTAATTATCTATATGAATAATATGTTTGTCATGATTGTGATTATAATGATTACTGTAATTATAATGATGAAAAATAATAGGTGTGGTATGATAGTGAAGATTTTAGTGAAGAAGAAAATGAATCCACTAATGAAGAAACAAAAAAACTTCTTCTCTTGCTTCCTCTTTGAATTTTTATTTAAGTTATAAAATAGAACAAGATGAGCAAGATTAAAATGAGCATATGCATGCTTCTATCAAATCTTATGAATTAAAAATAAAATATTCTTTGCCAAATACCCCTCGTTTATCTTTAAAATTTGTAACATTATTTCATCTCATTAATCATTATAACATGAAATGACATAAGCCTTATCTATATATGGTAAAAAAATGTGAAAAATATGAAATTCCTTGTCTCTTTAGATATGGAAAATAAATGTGTAGAAATTTAAATTCGTTCTCCCTTTAGAAATGGTAAAAGAATGTGAAGAATGTGAAATTACTTCTCTTTCTAGAGATAGAAAAAGAATGTGAAATCCCTTCTCTCTATAAATGGAAAAGATATGTGTAGAAAATAAAATTACTTCCCTCTCTTCATAAATGGAAATAGATAGTGAAATCCATTTTACCTCTCTATAAATATGAATTGGTGCAAACATAAGTGATTATTTATCTTCTATTAAAATAGAATGTCAAAATATTTCTTTAACTAAACCTTGTATTGAGACCAAATGTGATGACAATGTAAACATATGTGGTTATAAATATTTTGAATGTGAATTTATCAAATAAGATGTCATAAATTAGTGTGAGTCCTCTCCTCAACCTATTCCTAGTATATAATGTTTGTTACCTAAACCTCCTTCACCTATTTATAATAGTGTACCTATGGTAGTTTACAATAATAAGATTCAACCATTAAATAAACCTCTTAAAGATATTAACATGTCTTTCGAAGAATTAATTTCCCTCATGCATGTTATGGGTGCCTTGCAACACAAAATGCATCACCTAACCCTATAAATCAATACATAACATACTTGGATTAATTCTAATGCCATATATAGAAACCAGTTGTCTGTAATATTCTAAATGTCACATTACCCCA